>CM022775.1:14447159-14812159 GCA_012411365.1 Ameiurus melas | reverse complement strand
ACAAAACGTTTACACTGTGCACTTGTGACTTGAGGACTAATCCAAAGGGAATCAGTTTTATCCGTGTGAACCTTTCAGGTTTATTTTTATTTGCCCGTATTAATGTTTCCTTCTCACTGATTGTTCGTGTCCACGGATGATCGCATTATCACTAACGATGGATGTTTCCATATAGTTTATTAAAAGTTATAGGGCTAATGGATTGTTTTTAGATTCTTGGCTGGAAATGAACCATTTTAGATGAAGTTTTTGACCTTTCAAATGGACACATCCGTTTGGATTTGTAAAATGTTGGGAATGTTTCATCTTTAAGAAAGTGAGTTGTAACACTGCCTGCTGTTCTTGTTGCAGCTCTGGTGTCCAGACGAGGGCGCACTTGTCCCACCACTGGTGAGTGTTGTGCCTGAATTTCATGACAAGTTGTTTGCAGGTTGTATTGCGTTTAAATTTTTCAGCACTGTGTGGTATCTGCATCCAGTCGTATATATCTAACTGGATTGTTCAAATGACAGTGCAAGAGCATCTCGAACACCTTCCGCCATGGACCTTATAGCCTTCGTGCGTTGGGTCCCGGATGGTGCCGAGACAGGCCATGGCTTAAAAAAATTCTCCTAGAGTATTTCTTTTGATTGTGTGCTTAAATTGACTTTCCGTTCTGTGGGAACGTCCGTCCCAAGAAGCCCTCGTGTTAACGATGTGGTGCTGCTTAATGATTGGCATATATGCACCTCCGTTTGTCCATCCAGCTTCGCACTTCCTGTGTCACTTCAATAAGCACTTCTTACTGCACTGCTCAAGCATTTCCCCAGAACAATACATATGGATTAAAGGACATGTAAATACAAGGATTTTTTTGTGTGATGCTCCATCATAACCTTAGGCAATCTTGTTCCCACCCCGGCTTGTTTGATTGTTTTTGATGTGTTGACTCATTATATATGCATGCGTGAACCTGTGATGGTTAATTAGAAGCATGTATGACCATGACTCATTTTAGACTCATTATTTAACTTGAGTAAACTATTAACCCTAAGCAGTAGTTGGCAATCAGTAAAGTTCTGCCAAACAAAGCAAGTGTACCAAGGACTAATTCATTAAGCAGTGTTTATTCCATGAGAGAATCAGGCGTGGGTGTTCCAATACTGTCACCCAGAGCCTTAGGTTCAGTCCTGGCATTTTTAGTGTTGTGCCGAAATGAAATGCTGTTTGAAACCGCCGCCGATTTTTTTTTTTTTTTTTTCGTGTGCTGTGTTTCACACGCCCGATTTGAGGTTGTGCAGTCAGGCTTTAGCCAGCGAGCGCACACGCAAGCACTTGTGGTGTATACACGTGAATTCTGCCACAGCTCTAACCCCCAAGCCTTGACCTGCACTAGTCAGCTTATAGAAAGATTTGTTGAGCTGGGGAAAAAAAACTAATTTAACTTGTTTGCAGGTCCATTCTGAGACTTCACTGAGATTCAGGAATCCAAGTCAGGTGACTACCCTTTTTTTAATTATTTATATATCTTTTACAGAGTGGTTTTTATTTAATCGGTCATATACCAAGGCTTTCGGGAGGTGAAGTTCTCGACTTGCTGTGGACATGACCGGAAAGCATATCCCATCCCAGTGGATCGCGTCGGGAGAACTGGCACGGTCCGCTGGGAACACGTCTAAAGCATGCCGCTGTTCGTTTTGCTTTTATGATCATAACGTTAATACTTTTTTTTTTTTGACAGGTTTTGAAGTAGGCACGTTGTCGTGGCAGTGGGATTCTCCGAAACGAATGGTGAGATTCTTAGCAACAGACGGGGTCACATTTCAAAGGGGGTCAGCCACTTATTACCACTGGCGATCCTTAACGCCGTGATCCCACATCAGAGCCCTGAGAGATACCGTGCAGGTTTCTTTTGGATTGACGAGATGCCTGCTGTCCGAAGGGCAACATTTCAGTCTTTTGAAAGGGACTTGAGTTGTTTGCTGTGCACCTCATTGGTTGGTCATGTGATGGACAGTAGTATTGCTTTGGGGAAGTTCATAACTGTAGTCCTGCTCTACAGCTGCAATAAGAATTCATTACTTTTATAAGAACACAATGACGTCTATATCCGTAAAATAATTGGCACAAAGGATGACCTAAACGCTTTATTGCTATGTACAGAACTAATTTGTAACTTTTAGTGCTCGTGTTTATTCCCATTTATGATCTCCTCTGACCTTGGGTTTTTGTTTTCTTCCTAGTTCAACAGATGAACCAGGAAATCTGCTGATGAGCAAAAGGATGTCTGAGTGGCTCTCTGTGTAATGCATGTCTCCAATAAAAGTATGACCTCTGATGTGTAGGTTTGAAATTTATTTAATCTACAAACGAAAGCGTCTTTTTACCCCCATTGTTTTTGTCTCTGTGGTTAACATGTACAGTATGAACTTCCTCTTTTATACCAGAGGAACTACTTTTTTTCTGTCGTGTTTTGTTCTTGGGTCGTGTGGGCTTTCTGGCGTCTTAGGCAACACGTCCTTCTGGGAATATCCTACTGCCAGCCCTGCCTGCTTTCAGCAGTTCATGATGCGTTTGGTAGTGTTGTAAGAGGCTAGACATGGGACATCTCGCTGTTTATTGAGGTGTACCCCTACGACTTGGCTTACCCGTCTACCTCCATTTTTGAACTCGTTTAGGGTGAAGCGATGATATCCGGGGTGATTGAACGATGACATGGTGTGATTAAAACAGGCGGCTGCATCCGTGTATGTGTTTATCGAAAGCGTCACAGCACATCAACGCAGAGCCGTTCGTGCGTCACCTGGATGATCACAGGAATACAGAGAGCACTTAAGCAGCATTAAGACGGGAGCCTTTCTGCCAAGCAGAGACTCTGCTCTTGGCATTTCCCACGGGTCATGGGATGCAGATTAAAGGATTCTCTTCAGAGAGCACAGCTTTCAGCTCTCCCTTTTCCCCCCTCTGTTTGCTTGGCTGAAAGTGCTACTGTTTGAGATGTTCCAGTCAGTTTTATTTCATACTGAAGCAAATGTGCTGAGAAATGTAAAAGGAGGTAGAACAGGCATCATGGTTTATGGCCTGGTGTAGTTTAGCTATGGTTTACACATGGTACTGAGTGTAGTCATGAAACCTATCTAACGACACCATGATTATTTAAAAAATGGGCTTTTCTTGTTGAAATCTGTGGCTCGTGTTATTAGAAGTTGGTTCGAGCCTAATTGATCGCTCCCTTGAGTGTGCTCTCAGTCACATGAATGTTTCTTATAGGATGTTCATTGGAAACTATCAAATCTGTTTGTGACTGGTCATGTGGGTCCGGAATAAGAAACTCAATGCTTCGGTACACGTGCTGGTAAATAATTGGTTTTTGACTCTGTTCTATGGTTGATAAGGCATTATGGGGAATTTTTTTTCCCTTCTTTCCTCCGCCCCCTGCTGTTCATGCTCTCTCAAACTGAAGGTGCAACCTCAAACAATAAAATAAAAACAATAAACGCTGAAGCATTGTCCTTGGCTCTTGTTTTCGCACTCGGGTTCCTGCAGTCTGCTGATTTGTGTTCCCTCTGGTTCCAGATATGCGAGTTCAGGAAAGGTGGAATATAATGACTGAGCTTTCTGCTCATTAGGCGAAGGAACATGTCTGGTTCCCACCGAGGCCCGATCTCTGAAGCGCACCAGATCTATGAGGAGGGATTTAAAATGATATTGTGTACTAGACTAATGACTAAGCTTTGCTTTACCTCAGTTAATGGATGGTAATAATAGCATTGCTCAATATTCTCCATGTTTATGGACACTAACAAATAAATGACAGGTTGCTTAATCTTCCAGGGTTGTCGCTGTTCTTTAAAAAGCATTGAGGTGTGAGTTTTCTGAACTGAACAAACCCCCCCACACACACACTTTCTTCACCAGCCTGTTCTCAGTACTCAAATATCATTATCAAAGTGACAGCCTATTCCCCTAATCTATTTTTGGTTCTGAATAAATTCAAGGTACAACATGCCAAGCACATGAGCCTCTGTAGCATCAGCTACTTGCTGGTCCTTACGTAACATCTGCGAATGTGAAGGCCTGAGATTTCATCAGCCAATACGATAATGAAGTTTCAAGCAGAACGGACAGCTGTCCTTTGGACCCATGTGTGATTGAGCTTGTTTGGGATATCAAATTGTCCTCAGGATCTTATCACTGCTGCACACAAAGAAGGCCTGTGTTTATGACCCTGTGTGGCAAAAAAGAAACAGCCTGACACGACTTGTGAATTATTAAACTGCTGCCTGCCTTTTAAACACGATAACATGATGGTCAAACTGAATACTGTGGGGAATTAAGTCAGTAACGTCGGACGCCATTATGCCTTATCAGTGTATGGGTTTGTTTTGGGGGATTTTTTTCATGAAGTAATACTCATCAGTGTTCCATTTCAACTCATTGATGTTTTCAAAAAATTTCTACATATTTGGAAACACTTATGGTTTCATATTATATATAGCTCTGAAACTGGAGTCCAGGGAGTCTGTAATGAAATAAACAACAAGGCTACAGTATCAGAGATTATGATTTCTGTTTAGTCATTTGGTCGATGAGTTAAATCACAGTGATTAACGAAAACAGTGGAAGTACGCAGGCAATCTGTAAGGACCTGTGACCTAAAAGCATTAGCTAGAAATTCTGGTTCGTTCCATCAATAATCGTGGCCAAGAACCGTTTACTTTCACATAAAGGGGCTGTTTGTTTGTCAAGCGAACAAAGACAACCAATCGCATAGCTTTCCTCGTGTACATCAACCTTTTAAAGATGGGATTATGTGGGGGGTTTAATCAAGTGCAGTCAATTGACCATATTTTGCTTTGCAAAGCTCATTGTGTTGTGGAGAGAATCAGATTGCAAGAAGATTCTGAAGCTGGTGGCCAGAAAAGTGGACAAAAGATATCAGATGCTCTGTGAGATGTGGGAGGAACGTCGGATGCCGAGGCTACTCGGGCAGTAACGGAAAGGACAATTCACACCTAAGTGAGTAAACAATACACACAAAGGAGTTCCGAAAACCAAAAAAAGTAATACAATCAACACAAAAGTAAGAGTTGGAGAAAAATAAATAGCAACACATCAGGTTATCCTAGATATTGTCTAGTAAATATTTATATTTAAGAATGGGTTTAAGCTAAACCTTAATAATATAAAATATTTACATATGAAAATTTTATATACTAATAAATGTACGTGTATAAATACTGCACGCTTGAGTGTAACTGAATGAAACAGAATCTGTGATATGAATCCAGACCATAATCATACGCTGTCAGATTTGATTGCCACATGAGTAGGCTTTGATTCTTTTAAGAAATTAGGATTAAACCTTCGGTTTGTCAGGAGAAGTCGGAGTGGGTTCATTCTTCTGCCTGTAGTTCCGGCTGGAATTCAAACCACCGTTTTTGATTAACGTGCTCATTCTAATACGCTATCGATTCTATAGTAACAACTGACACGTGGAGGACGCTCTAAGTGATCTAAGTGCAAATTATATGTGTCGTGGCGAGCCAATAAGATTGCAAGAAGATTCTGAAGCCAGAAAAGAGGATACATAAATGTTCATTATAAAAATGTGCTGTTATTTAATAGTCGTTGATATGGTGATAGGGCGCACGATGGCTTAGTGGTTAGCACGTTCTCCTCACACCGCCAGGGTTGGGGGTTCGATTCCCACCACAGCCCTGTGTGCAGAGTTTGCATGGTTCCCCTTGACCCTGAAGGATAAGCGGTATAGAAAATAGATGGATGGATGGATGATATTGTGATATAGTTGAGATGTTTAATGAACGTTTATGGAAGAAGTCTCCAGTGTCACTTGAGTTACTTCATGTTTTCAAGTTGCGATGGAATGAAGAACGACATGGTCAAATGTTCGTCCTCTTAATGTCTAATTATCGTTGTAAGTTCTACTTGTTTGTCTTATTAAACTTCAAGAGAGGTTGCTGGAGTGACAGCGTCCCAAAACATGAAACGTACAAATAAACAAATATAAAGTATTTATTCAAAGTGTCATTCTTTAATTATTAGAATGTTGTTGTTTTTTTTTGTTTTACAAAATTGTATTTTTGCACGTTTAGCACGTTCCCCTCACACCTCCAGGGTCCGGGGTTCGATTCCCGTCGGGGCCATGTGTGTGTGGAGTTTGCATGTTCTCGCCGTGCTGCGGGGGTTTCCTCCGGGTACTCCGGTTTCCTCCCCCAGTCCAAACACATGCATGGTAGGCTGATTTGTGTGTCTAAAGCATGGGTGTCAAACGTACGGCCCGCGGGCCAAAACCGGCCCGCTAGAGGGTTCAATCCGGCCCGCAGGTCGAATTTTGAAAGTGAAAAAAAAAATTATGCATAAAAAACATGAAATTGTCATTTTTAATAAAATGCTATTCCTAAATTATCCGCTAGGGGGTAAAAGACGCGGCACATTTCTGGGACTGAACAGCAGATGGCAGCAATGCGACGTCTGCTGTTTGTTATCACGGAGTAGTCTACTCTATTTTCTACTGTCCCCACACCCTCATTAGACAAAATGTCTGCCAAAAAGCGGAAAAGTGGATACAGAGTGTAGAGTTTTCCATGAAAAATGGACCGCTTCCTATTTATTCACAGAGATGAATGGGTAAAAGTTTTTTTTTAAAAAGTGCAATTTAATGTTAGTCAACAGCTTCAGTACAAAAGAGTTTGGTTTGGTGGAATCCTATTGTTCATGCAATGCCATAAATTTTAAAGTGAAATATTATATTTTTCAGTTCAGTTTTTTTTTTGCATTTGTACAAACACTGAACAGTTGTAATGCACATATATGTGAATGATAATCAGAAGCAAATTGTACATGTTTGTCTTAAGAAATCTGAGGTTGTTCATGATATATTTTATAAAAGGATATTTCATTAAATATAAATGTCTTTGTATGAAAACAAAAGGTAAAAACATGGACTTCTTGTTATTTATAGGTGATTATACTATGATTTTACTGGCCCACTTGACATCTAATTAGGCTGTATGTGGCCCCTGAACTAAAATGAGTTTGACACCACTGGTCTAAAGTGTCCGTAGTGTATGAACGGGTGTGTGAGTGTGTATGTGATTGTGCCCTGTGATGGACTGGCACCCTGTCCAGGGTGTACCCCGCCTTGTGCCTGATGTTCCCTGAGATAGGCTCCAGGTTCCCCGTGACCCTGAAAAAGGAGTAAGCGGTAGAAGATGGATGGATGGATTTATTTGTTGACGAAGTGTTGTAGTATAAGAGCATACAATCGCTTTGCTTATTTGTAAGTCACTTTGGATAAAAGCGTCTGCTAAGTGAATAAATGTAAATTTAAATGTAAGAGGATTCAAACATGCAGTTTGGGGAAAAGACATGTCACAGCATGTCCTGTCAGGTTTTACTGCTTTACTTCCACTCAGGGGTCCCAAAGACGTATAACAATCGTTAGCAAGGGAAATATCTGAACCATCACTGCACCAAATCTGGGGGAGAAAAAAAACAGCAAACAAGTGAGTGTGTATACATATAGTTTATTTCGAAAGGTTAGAACTTTGTTGTGATTTACAGAGCTGAACTACGATTCCCTTCATGCAGCGCGACTGTAGTCCGTAGCCCCGCCCCCTTCGCGTTTGAGTGGCAGGTTGTTTGTTTCAGTGTAGCCAGCTGCCGGACTGTTCCAATCCCCGCCGGAGTGGAAACACGGGGGGAGGCAGACGCTCCTCTTTTTTCTCCCTTTCCCGTTTTTTTTTTAACCTCGTTGTGCTTAGCTTTTTTTTTTAATTTATTTTTTATTTCACCCTCGCTTCTCTGTATCTCTCTCTCCTCCATTCTTTCCCCTTTGCAGTGCACAACTTTTCCTTTTCCTTCCCTCCTTTTCCGCTTCGTTTGAAGGTTCTTAGTGAAAAACCCGGTCCATTTGGCTTACAGCTCTAGTTATTTATTTATTTATTTATTTATTTATTGTTTTCGGCTTCCCCCTCCCCCTTTTTATTATTATTATTTTTATTTTTAGAAATTTTTTAATTATAAACTGAAATATACCTGCCTACCTTCCTACATGGACAGTCTGGAGTAGAATTAGCCGTTTATTTGTCTCTAGCTGTGTCCCCAAATGAGAAGACGCAAAAGATGGAACTGCACATTTTAGAGCACAGCCTGAAAGTAGCCAGTATAGCGAAGGAAGGGATCCAGATCTGCACTCACGGATTAATTAAACTCGCTTTCCTGCCTTCAAAAACAAGGTGAGTGGATCCGTGTGTGTGTGTGGACATGAATGTCAGTGCAGAAACATGGATATAATCGCATCCTAGGCCAGTGCTGAACAGCTAGCTGTGTGTGTGTGTGTGTGTGTGTGTGTGTGTGTGTGTGTGTGTGTGTGTGTGTGTGTGTGTGTGTCGCCCAAAACTTCCTTATCTTTCTACATTCTCAATGAATAAACCAAGAATTCAATCTAAAACCAGGGGGCTTAAAAAAAAAAAAAACAGAAAGCGCTAAAGCGGATGTCGCGTGAACTCGTTTTTGTGTAGTTTAGTTATTATTCCTCTGTTCGCTTTCATATTAATGAAGTTGGATGTTAAAGAGGTGTGCGCGCGTGCGTGCGTGCGCGTGCGTGGGGACGTGCAGCCCGTGCTGTTTTTCCTCCTCCGTTCAAAAACCAAACAACCCCAATAACACCGAAACAGCACTGCTTTCATTTCCTTTCCCTTCATTTTCACCGCTTCTTGTAGCGATTGAGGTTTTACTTATTATTATGATTATGATTATGATTATTATTTATTATTATTATTATTCCCTGCACCATGGAATAAAAGCCCCTTTCCTGCTGCAGTGCTTTGCATGGCTGTAGGAAAGCTGTAAACAACTGCAGTGAGAAAAAAAAAGAAGAAGGGGGGACTGAATTTGCATAAATCTAGATGTGGTTGGTGCTCCTTCCTTCCTTCCTTCCTTCCTTCCTCCTTCTGTGCCGATAATCCGTGGCATGATATATTGCGATATACGATACGGTTCTCGTCACCGTGGCGTGCTGTTTTATCGAGCGACGTCTGGGATTCCGGAATAATCTCCACCTTCGGCCATCGTGTAACATCGTTCCCGGCGAAGTAGGGCTGGGTCAGTGTGGGGAAGGGGGAAAAAAATCACATCGACACTCGGACGTTTGTACGATACACGATCCGTATCGCGAAACGTGATTTGGCTAAGAAACTGGCAGCGAAAACAGCAGTAAGGGTTTTTTTGGCAGTTATAGTTTGATGGTGCTTTTCTTTAATGTCTGCCTAGATTTTTAAGACAAATCAACAGTACCATTTCAATTGATTAAATGATTAAAAACATTTAAAAAAAATATCAACATACCAACGATATCTTGAGGAAAGTGTATCATGATATCATTTATCATGATGTCGATATTATATCGCACAGCCCTACGGAGAAGTCGATCCCAGGATTCTGTCCGACAGTCATGAGCTGCTTTTTTATTTATTTATTTATTTTTAAACCTCAGCTTTGTTGAATTATTTATTCCGAAGCTGTCGATTGATTTTGTCTTCGGTGACGAGACAATAATTCGCTATTTAACTCTAATACGTTTCTATAGTGACGGCTCGTTCACAGGGGCGGCAATGCTCTCGGACCTACAGTACATGGACTAATAAGTTACAGCCAAAAATGCTTGGTTGATTTTTCCTGCATGTTTTTCTGCAGTTTTTTGTCTTTTTTGTTGTTGTTGCAGGAAACGATTTGATTTGGTTGAATTGCACTTGTACTGAATTGTTCCTCAGTGATGTTTGTTGGTAAATGAGCGCTTTTAGCTGTACTCATGTCCGTTGCACGAGAATCGAAGAGGGCTTTGGCCGAATGCGCATTGTGACGACGTCACATGACGTGTCTCGGCCCAAACCTGCCAAAAATTGGCGGTAATTTTTCTAAATTGCAAGCTGTGTCGTAAAGTACAGAATAGCTCGATACCGCTAAAATTAGCGCTTCCATTTTTGAATTTCTCTTCGCGGTCATCTGTTGGTCACACGTCTTCACGTGACACGATCACGCAAGTCAGAGTTCACCAGAACTGTTATCACACGGCATAGTAGGAAAGGTCTACGCCTGGGCCTGCGCTTCCGTTCTGCCTCTTTCAGATGCGTTTGAATGGAAGTCAATGGAGCGCTAAAGCCTAGTGTGACCACCTCTTTATTTTGGAAAAAGAGAGATGTTGGTAGTGAAGCGACTGTTTTGTATCTTAAGTGATTGCAGGAACCAAGTCGGCTCAAGGAGGTTCCTCAACTATAAATAGTGATAAGTACAATGTGCTCTTTAATAAAGAAATAAATTGATAATCATTGACAAACTGCCGTCATATAATAGGAATAAATTGTTTTGGGACCTGCTGTGGAGATAACCGTAACTCTTAATTACACCGTCCTGTTGTTAATTATTTTCCTATAACGCCATACCATGCCAAACGTTTAGTTTTTCTGCCAGTTGTCCTCAGCATTTTAACCAGAGCCGAAGTGTTTAACATTGATGTACCGAGAGTTGTGATTACGTTTTCGCATCACCTACAGTCTACCATAGATTTACACATTTAATAATAGTGTGGACATCATTTCAAAGTGGCACGCAGCAACATGTAGTACCCCTCAGCTTATGAGACTTTAAACCCGATTCGCTGCTTGCTTCGGTTCGTCCGTAGTGTTTACCGCCTTCTCGTTGTGTTTGCGGACACACGGTCCTGGAGGCCATCTCCTCTCCTGGATTTACCGAGGCGTGAGCCGGAGCCCTAATGAGCCCTTTTAAAGTGAGTGTAGGTGGAGTTAAAGGCTCCCCAGCGCTGAGTCCTGTTAGTCACTCAACTAATGCATAATGGGCCAAGTTTTTCCTTTCTTTCTTTCTTTCTTTCTTTCTTTTCTGAATGCAGATTAAGCCAGGCCTTGGACACTGAAGTTCTCAGTAATGGGAGGGGGGATTCTGCACTGAAAATCTTTTCTCAGCTCATACTTCGATGAACAGGCCTGCTGGTATTTTGATGACTGGACGTTATCAGGTGGCCCATGGAAACGGGAGTTAGGCTGTGTGTGTGTTGACGAGATTTAGTATTTATCTGAAGGTATTGGAGATTGAGACACAGAGTCTATCTAGATAGTATGTCACTTTGGCCCTCTGTCCTTTCTGTTTGATTGTTTGTTTGTTTGTCAGGCCTATCAGCAATTGGATCCCATTTTTTTTTTCCGCCAAGAAGTGCAATTCTATTGCACAATATAATGCAAGATGATAGCCTTTTTTCCTCAGTTCTTGGTTCACACTGTTAAGCCTGAGAAACGGACAACAGACGTTAGGCAATGTATTAAATTTGCGAGTTCCTCTTCTGTCACAGGAAAAGGCTATTAAAAACAAGCTCGAGCAAGAAGGAAGACTTGTTTTTGAATTCCTTCTGCCAGCAAATGCAGCTTGTGGTCTTGTATCTAGCTGTGAACAGTGTGTCTTCAGAGTCGACTATTGTGTCAGCTCTTTTCTTTTTCGCCGCCACAGGCTCTGGGTTGTGTTTTGGATAGATTCTTGATATAGTGATATAACATTTAACTTCCTTTGAAAGACCCTTTTTCCTTTTTATTAATGTGGACCTATAATGTGTTTTAAGATGTTACCTTTCATGTACTGTGTTATAGAGCTGTTTATAGAATGTAAGAAGTCTGCAAAGTTTCAAAAATCAAAAGCGCACGACAAACGGGGTTATTGACTCCTGAAAGAAGGAACCGATTCTGAACAGCTGAAACGAGTCGTCAGTGATTCCAGACTTACTTCTTGTACAAACCTATGTAGGTTTGTAACCAAAAAAAAACAACCTCTGCCTCTGGTCTTCATTGGCTGCTCGTGAACGACGTGGTCTTTGACCCACCCTCAAACACTAAAGTTGTAGTTGCGTCCTGCGAGAGTTAGGTTCCCGTCTAGAAGATGTTGTTTTTTCATGCACTTTGCATGGACTCCCAAAGGGCGAGGATGTAAAGCGTCAGTGGTTAGAATTCATTTTTGAAACTCGGCCTTCGTTTGCACTCAAGCCATTTCACTGACGATTGCTTCTCAGACCCAGCTGAAGCGAAACGATTATTCATTAAAGACGGGGCCGTACCCACTTTATTTGGACCATCTTTCACCTCTGGATCACAGCTTGTAAATATGATTAATTATATATGTATATATTTTCCAAATGCGTCGTTTTGTGTTGTATACATGTACAGCCAGTGCACAGCTGTTAGCCTCTGCTAACCGGCCAACTCATGTTATGTTATTGCCAAACTACATATAAGCTGACCACTGAGGACCGTCCTGTTCTCACCGTGCTTGCGATGGTGGCTCGGGTTTATCTTCTGATGCATCACTATCGGACTCGCATTGATGAGATGAAACCAACTGAGCTGAAATTCAGACATGGAAGTGGGCTTTTCCTTTCCGGCACATGCTGTAAGTGTTCGACCATTCGGAACAGATTGGGACATCTGACCAATCAGAGCAGAGTAGGCTCTCTGAAAGGAGGAGTTTAGAGTGAACGGATCCTCGAGCGAGTCATTTGTGACCCTGAGAAAAAGAGGTGATGCTGCAATGTAAATTATGAGAAAATGAAAAGTGTTTTTTCACCTTGGATGCATGTAACCCTATTGTATGAGACCTCTAAAACAAAATCAGGCACGTTTTAAAAAGCATAATAGGCACACTGTAAGACGGAATAATTCCACATACCTGCTTTGGCAGCTGGTGTGTGTTTGCTTGTTTGTTTGTGTTCTGCGTTGCCCAGCGTGTGAGGCCCATGTGTGGCGAAAGTCGCTTACTGTTCACAATGCCGTCGAGGGCTCTCACACAGTTTGCTGCCTCACGCTTTTTTAGCTGGCGTCGTCAAAAGGGGAAATTCAGCTGTGTCACCGGGGACGAAGTGTAAGCCGAAAGAACAAGAGCCCAATCTATTCATCCACAACACTGAAGCACTGTTCGATTTTGTGTCTTGTGGTTCTGGAGTTGTGCATACACACCCACAATGCACTGCAATATGGTGGATTTGACCAACAACTGAGATGCAGTTCCAGGTCCCTTTCTTAAAATTGAACAACTCTACCCAGAAACACATTAAATGTGTTTTAGATTGAAATGTTTGTTACGTGTTTACCAATTCTGGTGCTAATTTGTTGTGGAAAAAAGAAACACTCAAACATAAGGGATAACAGTCATGTTTGTGTCAGATCCTACACCGTTCATCCTGTTCAAAAATTTACCTCCCCCAGCTCTGTTGCCTTCTTGAGCATCATATTTGAACCTTTTGTAATAGTCATGTCCTCAGTGTGAAAAGATGGATCTCAACGTCATATAGCCGCTGTTGGAAACGGGTTAAATATATCGAATGTGCAGGACCTGGAGGATTTTTTTCTGACGAGCAGTGGGCAGTTTAACTGCTCAGGACAAACAAGGGACTCACGAAAAACTCTCACAAAACATAAAAACAGTCATTGATCATCCAGGTAACGACACACGGTATTAAGAATAAACATTTTGAACTGGTTCATTTGTGTAAATTCATTTATCATTGTGCCTCGTGGACTATATTTAAACATCTGTTGTGTGAAATAGCTTATTCAGGGCAGCACTAAATCAAAAACAACATGCAAAATTTATGATTCCCGATGAACATTTTGCAGATTCTGCAAGGCGTATGTAAACGTATGACCTCACCCGTCGTCATGTAGGAAAATGCAAACAGACCATGTTGTTGATGGAACTAAAAAAAAAACAGACAACTCAGAATATCATTTCACACTAAATCTTGGAAGATCACCTGTTCATTTTAGAAATGAATTTGCAAGTCGTTGATGTCTGTTGAATTCGGTTTTGGATTATCATATGAAACCGTGTTTCGGTCAACAGCATGTTGTCAAGCATGCGAGTCACAAAGGAGACGCTTTGTTGCTCCAGTTGTCTGATTTAATGGCCGGCAGGTTCACTGCCTCTCTCTTACTTGAACATTGAGTAATCGACAAAGTCTAGCGGTGTGGTTTATGCATAAGCGGCCGTATTCGTGCAGAATTACTCAACTAGACTGTAAACACCTGGTCGCAACACAATGCTTCCCCTCGGGCGATTTGGAAAAGCCTTGGTCGTGCGCCCTGAGAGCTTCCCAACAGCTAACAAAACCCCTTTGAGAAAGTCTGCCCTATTTTGGCAGCATCAGATAAGATTCTACTCTCCAGAATCAACAAACCTGGTACACCCCCACCCCTTACTGAGGAGAAAAAGAATATGGGGGACTGATTCGAAAGGCCATAAATAAAGGCTGCTCCCCTCACTCTGGATCTTGGGTCTGGTTTTACGAGTGGCATAAAAAGAGTGCCTGGTACCCTGACGTGTATGTGTGTGTGTGTAAGTGTGCGTGCGATGGGTTCTGTTTGCATAGGCCGAGTCATGCGGCAAACGTATTCAAATACTGTTCTTTTTTTTTTTTTTGCAGTATCTCTGTCAAAAGAGACTTCACAGTTAATGTGGTAACATTTTATCATTTGAATTTTAGTGTTTTGACTATGTGACTAAACTCCATAGATCTAGTTCCCTCCTATAGGAAAAGTTGAGACAAACATGACCATATGGTTGTTAAACAAAAGCTATTATCATGTAATTATCACAGAAAAGTGTTCACATGTGTTGTTTCTGCTGTCTGCTACTATTTTAGCCCCCAGTCACAGACTTATTACTAACTAAAACCAGTTCTCTTTGCGGAACAGACAATCCTCGCTGCCAGTGTGCTCACCAACCAGTATTTGCTTCACGTTTATTTCTATCAGAATGCAGGGGGGATTTTTGGAATCTGGCACTCTTGTCTCCTATCAAAGATTGTGTAGCGTATACGACTTTTCTGTAGTCTCCAGGCACAAACCTTTTGGCCACCAAGCGATTAGTCATGTAGTGCGAGAGCGGGTCAACCATTCGGAGATTCTGAAAGTCGTGTTGCTCAGCTTTCTCATAACAGCTTGGGAGATCTTCGAGCCTCTTCGTCGTGCTCAACAAGTTTTCGTTGGTGTGTGTGTATTTGTGTTTGTTTGTGGTTCACCACACCATCATGCTGTTCCAGAAAATTGGAATTGCCTTTCAGAAATTCTGTACTTGACGTGTGACTAAATACAAACATCTCCCTTTCCTCCTCTATAGATGCAAGTTCTTCAGTTTAACCGAAACCCCCGAGGATTACACCATCATAGTCGACGAGGACGGCTTTAAAGGTATGTTTAGGTATCTTTATTTCTCGAAACGAAAGATCACGCATCCTCCCCCCATCTCGACACACTGGCAATGTTTGACCACATATTGCTTCATCAGCCACTTCGCTTCCATTACGGGCTAACCGAGACCAAGCTGTCGGCCCGTTTGGTTTTGTGGTTGACTGAGTGAATGTGTGTCATTACACCCGGGCTGGCAGCGTCACCATGGATACCGGAGACTGTGGGTCATGAAGCAGGTGCAGGTATTCTACCAGCATTGACGATGAAAAAGGTTATGACCCACATCTAATACAAAATGCTGTTCACTGGTGTGGAGATGAACAAAGCCATAATTTCCTGTGCGGTACTTCTAGGTGGTTTATTGACCTCATTCATTCAAAAGGTTAAAAGGTATTAAACTCCTCTGCAACACTTCAGTGACTCCTCTGCCTCTCTTTCAGAACTGCCCGAGTCTGAGTATCTCAGCGTAGCGGATGCAACATGGTTAGCTCTCAACGTGGTGTCGGGGGGCGGCAGCGCTACCAGCTCTCAGCCAATCGGCGTCACCAAAATCGCCAAGTCCGTCATTGCCCCCTTGGCAGATCACAACATCTCCGTCTTCATGCTGTCCACCTACCAAACGGATTTCATTCTGGTGAGTCGCAAAGTTGCCGGGAGATTCCAGAGCTACGCTATTTACACTATTATGTACCTCGTACAAATCTATCTTTGCCGTTGTTCTAATGTTTTATGAGCTGCAGTCAAGTTTAAAGTTAGGTTCCTTTTGGACGCAACAATGCCGGAGCCCAAACTTTATGCCTTTATTTCAGCTTGCTAGTTAGCGTACCAGAGGTCTCCGTGAAGTCGGGTTTCACGTGGCCAGCTATTCGGAAAAGTGGAAAATGCTGCCTACACAGGCTGTATTCGAAGGCAGGAAGGCATTGAATCATGCTCGAATTTGCAAAGAATGCAGTTAAATTTTCAGGAGTATCTATCTGAAACTAGATTTTTACATTAATCTTTTCTTTTCATACATGTCCTGTAATCCGGTGTTTCAGCTTAGTAAAAAGATGGGACAAAATTGGCAGCAGAAAATAGGAACTTTTGACATTAACCACCGATAACTCATGTAGCTATCTTGTTATGAGGCAGCAAGATGTAACCAAAATGGTTTGTTAATTATTGTTATCGCTATGATCTCTGCCGGTTACAATTCAGTCTTTTACAAGCGCGGGGGTGGGGGGGTCATTTATTGGAATGCAGTGCTGCCGTGGCTTCGTGTTCTTCCAGATAGAAATAACTTTGACACCGTTTAAAGTGGATATTATAGAACAGTTCTTTTTATTAAATATTTGTTTATAGTGTTTTCCTAGTGTAATGTAAATCTGAATAATATAATAAGTAAGAAATATAACACAAACGGCATGCTGTTAGATCAGGGGTGTCCAATCTTAACCGCAAAGAGCCGTGTGGGTGCAGGTTTTCATTGCAACCAAGCAGGAGCCACACCTGATTCCACCTGTTTAATCAGTTGATCTTGGCTTTCAATAGACTCGGGTGTGGCTTCTGAACCTGCACACACACCGGCCCTTTCCGGATAAAATTGGACACCCCTTTATTAGAGGAAACTAATCAGCAGTGGGGTAGTTTAATGTTCGTGTCATGCCAAAGTGTTATATTCCTCTATAACAGTTTGCCAATGAGAACAACTTAGTATTTATTAAAGGACGAGATGTCATTTTTATCCGTTTATAGTTGCGTTTAATATTGTGGAACGTCTGCCAAACAAGTTCAGTTTCAGTATTACAGCTATAAACAGTTGTTCACTTTTTTCTCTCTCTCTCTCTCTCTCTCTGTCTTAAAGGTCATATTAATTAGCTTGTCATGTTACCAAGTTAGAGCTTTAAATCTGACTAATACAGAGTGCTGAAACTGGAGACTCCTTCCACAAATGCTAAATAAATGGTTGTGTCGTCGCAGAAAATATTTACCATATCAAAAGTTACACACGTTTTCTTAGGAGTATGTATTTCGAACTTGTCAGTTAACGCATACACAAATCTGCCTGTCAGATTTGACTCTTGCATATTTAACAGGCAGGGCTGTATCTTCTCACTGTTGGCAGTTTTGCTTGCACAGTGCATTTCACAGTAGAATAGACATCTGGTCCGGGCTGAAAGGCATACAGGGAACGCAAAGAGGCGCTTCGTTGTAGAGGTCAGCGTTTTGATCATCTAGAATATCAGATTTCCCGGGTAAGGGGTTTCAGACTCCAGACCTGTAGGGCCGCAGACCTGATGAGCTTTTACACTCTGCCTCATATAAGACAACATATTTAACGAATTACCCAGGCCTTTATGGTCTGACTTCGGTCAGAAGAGAGAAAACAAATCAGTGTGCCTCAAACGTTTATGTACGCGATGTAGGGTGGTAAAATGAGACTTTTAAAACCTAAAATGTCTGCTTTAAATCATTGTTTGAGTGCACAGGCTTTCAGCTCGCAATAACTCGCAGCGTCCTCTGGTGCTGTCGTCATTTCAGGTTCATCAAGCAAACTGTGGTCAGTCGGTGTCAAAAGTGTGCAACGCTTCAGTTTTTGCTAGTCGTAGTATTTCAGTCTTTCATTGTGATAGTGATGGTACACTTATTTCGCCACGTAAACACCGCTTCGCATTACTCAGCCTGAAGCTTGGGCCGAAGTGCGCTGTTTGTGACGCGGCATGTCTTGAGTCCTAGGATGTATTTTCTTCAATCCCTTGACGAAAAAATAAGCAGGCTTTTCCTCCCTTGCATACGAATTCTGTCATTTAAGCATATTACATGGGAAATATGCCGCTGTCTCAGCTAGAAAATTGATTTTATTGTTGAAGAAAGAACAACTGCCCATTGAGCTAGGAGAAAAAGCAAGACGCACAGACTTGTCTACTAGGATAACTGTTCGTGCTTGTCGTCTCAGCACATTTTTCTCTTTGTGTGCGACTGTGTGAATCTCCCTTCCCTACATGAGCGCGCACACACTTATCAGCTACATTTTCTCTCTCTCTCTCCTTTCTCTCGCCTTCTATGCCCCCCCCTCCCCCACAGCCCACATGCTCTCCAGGACCTGTTTATGAAAATAAAAAAGGCAAAGCCAATGGTAATCTGGAGGTGGTTATGTAAAGAGGATCAGTGTGGCCTCTTGCTGGAATTCACCGGAACACTCTCCTGGCTGTAGCCTTTTTGGGGGAGGGGGAAATGAAAGGTTGTTAAAAGAAAGAGGGGTTAGGGGGGTTGTTGTTCCACCTCTCTAACTCGGCCGGTGCAGATCCCCTTTGCTTCTCCTCCTCCTCACCCTGGTGTGTGTGTGTGTGTGTGTGTGTGTGCGTTTTATAAATAGCAGGGCCTGTCCTAGCTTCGGGAGCTCGGCCGAAGCGAACCCCTTTATCTGACTCATCTGGGCCGGGAGACAAATCTGACGCCCATGTTTCTCACTTGTTTTATTTGTTAATATATTTCTGCAGCCCAGGCCTGGCCTAGTTTTCTACTGCATGTAGAACTGTAATCTCTTTTGTGAGGCTTTGTATTTCAAAATGGGGAAAAAATGGTTCAGGGTGACTATTTTTCTCTCTTGGAAATATTTGATTTTCACAAGTTCATGCTGGTCAGATGTAGCTGTCGGGGATATTGTATTGCTTTTCCTATGTTGAGAAAATTGCCCGTACAGAAAGGAGATCCACAGGGGTTGCCCTTGATATGTTGAGGTTGTTTTTTTTCCCCTCCCCTGCCTAGAGTCTGTTTAACATGGGCTCTGTAGGACATGATTGAATTTCAGTCCAACTGTTTGCTCAAGACATCCTTGTGTGTGTTTTTCTTCTTTTCTCTGTAATGCATTTGGGAGTTGTTGCTGCTGTTTGAAATGCAAATGCGTGTGATTTGTTTTTTTGGTTTTCTCGGTTACACAGGCCTGGCGAGTGGACACTTGTTATTTCCTTAACGGGGACGCTCTTCACTGGAAATTCACTGCACAGTCAAGTTTAGTAACTCGACAGAATGCTTGATATGAAGGTGGTGACTATATTGACAGCTGAGGCTCAGATTACAGGCACACTGGTAGAAACATAGCAAGGAACCTAACAATTCTCAAAGCAGTGTAACTAATCCTTTAAATATAGTGTAGGGACTATTGAGTGTCTTTTTGTGCCAAGTGATTGTGCTTTTTTTTATTTTTTATTTGGTAGCTGTTTAGTAATGAAAAAAATATTGTCAGTCTACACTACTTCTATCCCAGTAATGATTGCTTTGTTTTGTTTTGAAGCAAATGACTGTAGGGTGTAAACGTGTGATAAAACCTGTTTTGCGGTAAACAGTGAGGAACAGCTAGCACCACTAGCATAGTTCATTGTTAGCCACACTAGCATCCATTTTATCTTGGTTTAATTGATGGCTCTGAGTCCCGGGATTGGTGCCCTCATGTGCTGTGCAAATTTGTTAATTCAGATCATTCCATGTGTGGAGATTCTTATCATTTGCAACAGGAACAACATGGACAAAAACCAGCATAAGAGCAGGTGGAACTTCTGTCTTGGGACAGGACCTTGCCCGAGTGTAGTTTCGGCAAAATTGAACTTGATTGTCTTTTTTTTTTTTTGCAATAAACGTATTGTGAACTGTCACTAGCCATCGATGTTCGTTCATTCATCTTCACTATGGCCTTTATATGGGTTAGGGTCGCAGGGGATCCGGAGCTCTGGGTGCAAGGCTACACCAGGGGTACATCCTGGAAGAGAATGCCAGACTATCTCAGGGCACCATGCACACACACACATTCACACCTAAATTCCAATTTATTTGGAAACCAGAGAACCTGGAGACAACCTACAGAGACTTGAAGAGAACGTGTGAACTTAGTGGTTAAGGCTTTGGGCTTCCCATTGGAAGGTCATGTGTTCAAATCCCAGTACTACCAAGCTGTCACTTTTGGGCTCTTGAGCAAGGCGCTTAACACTCAAGTGCTCTCACTTTGGATAAATGTGTCAGAGGTAAATGTGAAACTTGAGCTCAGGATGAAACCTGGGAGTGTAAAGACTTCAGTGAAGCAAAAGTCACGAGGGTTATGAGATGCTTAAACATCTTGGCAAGCTTACAGTTGCCAGTGTTAATGCGCCAACCACAGGCTTTTGTGCCATTTGTGCAACAGAGTGAGTGGAGCCTCCATGCATCTTCAGAAGTTCATTTTCTCCACAGTTATGTCCTTTCGGTTGCCAGTGAGTTACTATGTGGTGGCCTTAAGGTGACAGCACTACGCTCTGTTGCTACTCACTCGCACTGAAGTTATGTAAGATGTAATTGACAAAGAGATGTCCATGTAGTGGACAGCACCATGGTGCAGCAGGTAACGGTGCCACGTCACAGCTTCAGGGTCCCCAGTTCGATCCTGAACTACAGTCTATGTGGCGTTTAGAATGTTCTCCCAGAGTAGTGTTGGTTTCCTTTGAGTTCTCTGGTTTCCTCCCATTGCCTAAAAACCATGATTGTAGATGGTTTGGTGATTCTAAGTGCTCCTAGGTGTGAAAGTGTGCGTGCATGGTGCCTTTGACGCACTGGGGTCCCAGCCATGACCCTGACCAGGATAAACCAGTTACAAAAATGAATGAATGAATAAATATCCATGTTGGCAGTGTTATCCGGCTACATTTTGCTTTCTTAAGAGTGATAATTTGTACACTAACAAGCAATATTGATATGCAAAGGAGTGCAAGTACAGTCCAAACAAATAGATTCGGTCACTTTGTATTTAAAACATTTGAAAGCTGTTGAGTTGAATAGAACTGAATACAACATGGGATTAAGATGTGTAACCAGTAACCCAACCTCTTGTTTCTCTCTCTCTCTCTCAAATATGATGTTTAATTACAGTTAATTACAATTAAGATCATGTCAATCCTCTTTGGACTTTCTAAAGCACATCTCTGTTGGGTTTGGTTCTCTGTGTTCAGGTCCGAGAGAGGGATCTCCCCATGGTCATGCACACGCTGTCCTCAGAGTTCACCCTCCTCAGGGTTGTCAATGGAGAGACGGTAGCCGCCAACTGCTCGGGAGTCACCAACGGTTTCGTCAAACCTAAACTCGGTAAGAAGTTCTTTACATGCACAGGTGCATCAGTTGACATGAGATTTCATTTTGCACCAGCAACCCCCGCCCAACCCCCCTCCCCCCATTTGGCTCTCTGATAACCTATGCATGCCTGGATAGCATTTTCCATCCATCTTTCATCTCTTTCTCTCTGTCTCCCTCTCTCTCAGTCCCACGTCCCATCATTCACCCTCTCTCCAGTCCCAGTAACATGTTCTGCGTGACAAGTCTGGACCCAGACACACTGCCCTCTGTGGCCACCTTGCTCATGGACGTCATGTTCTACTCGGGAGGGTAAGCGCCTCGCCTTCTCTCACATATGGCCAACCCCGAGAGCCATCTGCTAGCCTGATAGGAGAGCAGATAGACGAGCGGCAATCTGAAGGAATGTAAGATTTGGGGGGGGGGTCACAACCTCACTGTACCCATATTGCCTTTGGAGAGTATGTAAGAGTATAATTATTCCCACTGATTAGCACACTTGCTCATAGTGCAGTGTGTAAGTAACTGGCTATAATTCCAATATGGTTGGTCCGATAGAGATGTAAATCACATTTAAGCTGACTTTCTGCACTCTGACCTCATTCTCACCATCATTTCAAGTCCACTGTGTTTGATTACACAGCCAGCGCAACAAACCTGTCGTTGCCAAATTAATTACAGACTGCAGTGTCTGTCCTAGTCAGTCCTGATGACAGACATATAAGCAGTCAGCTTTGAAGACAGCCTGTACTTGCATTACTGCGCTTATTAGAGAGCAAAGCACTCAGCAGAGTTGCTTTTCTGGTACATTTGAGTATTTTGCTGAACTCCTGACCTTGCTGCACTGCCGTAGGAAAAGCAGGCTTTGCTTTAGACTGGGTGTCTGTTACGTAATATTGAAATTCCCTGCCGTTCTTTTGTTCATGACAGAGGGAAGGAAGCAGGAGCACAGAATGAGGATTCAGGACACATCCGCTTCTTCTCCTTCTCCCTGATCGAGGGCTACATCTCCCTGGTTATGGATGAGCAGACTACTCGAAGGTTAGGCCTGTCTCCATTATTCACTATTATTCATAGTACAGATGGACAGAGGTGTGTGTGCGTCATCACGAGAGAGAGAGGTTTGATTGATTGCACTGGAATGTGAAAACGGCTTTGATTGAATCAAGAAAAATAGTGGTTTTTATTCGGGCGGGGGGTGGGGGGTTGGTGGTGCTTACATATCTGGTGCTGACATCCTGTTTTTATTTTGCTAGGTTCCCCAACAACGTCCTCTTTACCAGTGCTTCAGGAGAGCTTTGGAAAATGGTTCGCATAGGAGGACAGCCTTTAGGATTTGGTGAGTTAAGATGCAACTGCAAACCTGTCAGCAACTCTGCTAAAGCCCCAGTTACTTTGACCTGCTGAAAAACCCTGACTAAATATAAAGCTGATTTTTATTTATACATTTTTTTAAAAGCGAATGCAAACCGCATAAGTTGTTTTTTTTGAGTTTTTTTTGGTATGCTCATCAGATGAATGTGGGATTGTGGCCCAAATATCGGAACCTTTGGCGACAGCTGACATTCCAGCCTACTACATCAGCACCTTCAAGTTTGACCATGCTCTGGTAAGTCTGGGGGTGGTTTCATAAATAAATAAAATATATATATATATATATTTTTGAGGGCAGATAGTGCTTTCCTCTGAGTGTGTTACACTATCCTGTGACTCAGCAGTTTGAAAAGTTTGGTTGGCTGATGTTAGCCATGTGTTAACCTTCACACCCTGTCCAGTTGGTATCTGTCATCTGGATGGGAATTAGCAAATGACAAATTGAAAGGAACCCCCCCATAATTAAATAAATGAAGAAAGACCACAGTTAATTGAAAAGGAACTGTCTAAAGTTAGCCATTTTGATTTCCCACAGGTTCCAGAGGAGAACATCCAGAGTGTGATCGGAGCCTTGAGGACCAATGAGAGCACAGGACAGTGAGATTGGACACGAGCCTCTCCGAGTCCCTGCTAGATTATCATTTTCAAAAGTGCCAAGAGCTTTTTGAGGACTGCTGTTGGGAGGGGGTGGGGATGAGAATGAAAGGTGTGTGTTTGTGTGTTTGAGAGAGAACCAGCTGGGTTGCTTTAGTTGCACTCTCCCACTTTCATTAGACTGACTGTGCCAATACCTGTCCCTCAGCCTCCTGGCCCAGAGTGCATCCTTTTCTACAGGGACCCTCAGCTAGTGTGACTGCAGTGTTAGATTTTTCTCCTTTGTTCCCCTCTGCCTTACTTTCTCCAGACCCCAGTTCACCATGACAACAAGGCCTACTGAGATATATATTTTTTTTCCTGATTCATTGCAAATAACCACAATGTATTAGCAACTGGTCCTCTTTAATAGAAGGCCAAGAATGTACACCACAAATGTTTGTGTGTAAATGTCCGTTTCGTTGCTCATCCCTTCTCTTGTACTGTGCCAAGTCACTTTAGGCCTAAACTGACTCCCTGAGTGTGTGGGGTTTTTTTGTTTTGTTTTGGCGTGCAATTGGAAAAGTGATTGTTTTAAATAACGATATGGCATATCACAAGTTTAATTTCTAAGAAAGCTTTTGTCATCGGTTTGTGAAACTGGTTTTGTTTTTCATTTGCCCCCAGTTTCACCTAAAGCCTGTGTTCTCATTTTCAAGTTATGAATAAGTTGTTGTTTTTCTTGTATCCAAACTACAATCAATGGGTTTCTGTGCTCCAGCTCTGAGGCGGCGTCAGTCTGGTGGGAGGGGTGGAGATTTATCAGATTGGAATCAAACGCATCACAACTGATCCGGCTCTTGTTCTTTCTTTTCTGAATAGAGTTGGTTGGGGGATTTGGTCTTTCTCTTTTTTTTTTTTTTTTTTATTTCAGCCGAAAAACTAAAGAATGGATTGCAATTTACTGTACACTATTTTTTATTTTTTTTGGACATTTTCACGTATGAAGCGGTCTTGTTTTATAACTGAAAAAAAGAGAAATGGCACGCAATACTTTAGCTTCTTTACCAAGTTTTTACCTTTCAGCATTTTTCAAAAGACAAGACGTAAGGAATTACAGTCCTTCATTGAATGTTAATTGGGGGTCTAAGTGTTAAAGGACACTGGCGTTAGTTTAGGCCTTCAACTCTCACCCCAGTCTGCACTTTATTTAAGGTCTTTCCTAAAGATCTTACTGTTCTTACTGATGTGAAAAAAGTGGGGAAGAATAATCGCTCCTTGGAAGGAATCTCTTTTTTAAAAGGGTCACATTTGTTGGTCTTAACGCACGAATGGATGGGTTTCCCCCCCCTTCACAAGCTTTCTCTCCCCCCCCCTTAGTTCTGATTAGCAGAACCCATGTATTTATCAGTGTTAAAAATAAAAGGGTGACCTATTTCTTCTCTGACCATTAAAGAAATGAAAACAATTTTTTTTCTCCATCTTGTAGTGTTTCTGTGATGAATTATCCTGGCCTGCTTTTCCACGTCCTTGTGCTCGAGCTTTTATATTAAATTTCCATGGAGTTGCCATAGAAATGGAGGAGTGCCAGCCAACTGCAAGATTTGTCTCATGCTGGATTGTTTATCCTTAATTCACTACCACAGGCAACGGATCAAGAACAGGGGAGTGATCGCATGATCCTCTGCTTCTCTATTATGTTTAATGATGTTAAGACAAGTTTATTACAGAACAGATTTGAATCATTGTACAATGAAGCCAAGTGAAACAGATGTTGGGTCAATCACATCACATCGCATTTATGGAACTTGGTTTTGGATCACAGGCTAGGAGACGCTCCTGTGCATGCAGCTTAACATCACAGATCAGGGCCTGATATTAATAGTTACTTATTGAATGTGCATGGATTTCCAGATGTCACAGTTTTTCATATCCATGACGTGTTGTGTGGCCTAGTCACGTTAAATACACACTTTTTTATTTATTTTTCTTTTCTTGCTTGAATGCACTGTAAGAAATGTAGGAGGCACACACCTTCAAGCTCCAGCCCTCAACTTAGAGCTCGGTTGTGTCAGAAAAGGAAGCAGTTTGATCTCATATGATCGACTTGACCAGCGCCACCATATGATCCACGCCACACGCGACGTCCACCACATGACCCGGTACGGTCACCTGCAAAAATCCTGCATGGGTCATCTTGAGAAACATTTACAGCATTTCTTGAGAAGTTTCAAATCATTCTCCACTAGCACATGTGTAGTGTATTAAAGTTTAAGCATGACAAGAGTGAGAAGTTTGTGGTCTGCAGCGTACGAACCCGCCATGGAAAATACTGGTCATCCCTTTTCCCGATTCCAAGACATCCTCGCACGTTCTTGCCCCAGACAAAGAGTTCACCACGATCTGAAAAAAAACCCAAAGAGAACCAGTACCCTTAACTAAAATCCCTAAAGATAAATCACAAGAACGAGGTCAGATTTTAGTTCAAACATCTAATGCTGAGAAAAAGCAACACACAATCAGTATGAAATTAAATGGAATTCACAGCATCCAGATTTTTAATGTCTCAAATGTTTTTCTTGAACTCGTTCCAATACGTTATGGTCTCTTCAATTACTGACAAAGGGGCGTGTTTGGTGGATGCTCCACATAAATCGATTAAAACCCACATGTATATGTACTTGACATGGAGAAATAATAAACATTTATTATTAACATTTTTAGAAGGAGGCTCTCAAGCATAACTATACAGGACTTCCATTATTACAGTATAATGCGTGTCTCCAACCTGTTCAGACGTACATCTTTTCTCAAAAAAACAAGGGGGGGGGGGCAAACTTTTGCAAACACTTGACTGTTGCTACGTGCTGCAGGTCTAACACTTGCACTACGCCTCACCCGTGATGGCTGCGAAGTGGCTGAGCCCGCAGCGGATATGAGACACTTTCACCGCCGGGTTGAACTCGGACTTCCCGAAAAGCGCCGCTGGCACCTTCTCTGGGATCTCGGACTCGGCCAGATTAGGCCCTTTCCCTAGGATTCCATAGCCCCACACAAACACTTCTCCACTTTCTGCAAAAAAAACATCTATTGATTCATCATGCACCGACCTCAAGGACGCCTAGTGAGATCACAGGATCATTTCATTTTAATTGCAAATGGAAATCTGCCAGGACACAACACGGAGATTTATCTAGACCGTGTGTCTAAACACTACAAATCACTTTGGTGGATTCAAAACAATCTAGCGGGCCCTTTTATACCATGCCAAGATTTCCAATTATGCAAGCGGCTGATTAGGTTAACAATGTGTGGCAAAACAAATTCGTTGTTTCCATGCAAAGACACGGAACTCACCGTTGAGTATGGCGACTTGAGTTCCCCCACACGCCGCCTGCATCACCTTACCTACTCCTTTCAGAGGAAGCAAGCGTGGAGTGCTGATCTGCGAAATGACAAGACAGGTGCAGCACAAATTCATGTTAACAAGCTAAACAAAACACAGAAATCTTGAGTTGTGTTCCAGGAAGAGAAACGATCTCGAATCCTGAGTTGAATTTGCCAAATACCATGTAAGAGCTCACACAGAGACACTACAGAACCTATAAAGCTAATAAATTGATTTTAAAAAAAGTGTTCCTTTTCAAGGGAAAACTGTTAATCGTTGATATAGCGATGCTTTGTTTAAGGACACTCAGTAAGTTGTTTTTTTTTTTACTGTGGGAAAGTCTTCAGGACTTTTTTCATGATTTGCAGTTTCTCTGTAACATCCATCCATTTTCCATACCACTAATCCTACACAGTGTCACGAGGAGCCTGGAGCCTATACCAGGGAACGCAGGGCACATGGCAACCCATCAAAGGGTACAATCACGCATACACATTCACACACCATGGACTATACCTACAACGCTCAACTTTGGACTGTGGGAGGAAACCCCTGAAGCACGGGGAGAACACACGAGGCAGGATTTCAACCCCCAACCCCAGAGGTGCGAGGCAAACGTGCGAACCACTAAGCCATTGTGCCCCCCCCCCCTCTGATATAAGAAAGACTCGTGATGGAACTGGAACTAACTTGTTTCGTGGACTTTTGCTTAAATCGTACCTGAGTGGTCTCTGTGACCGAGGCGAGTTGCAGGTACTCCGAGTTACCCCAACCAAAGACGTGACCCTCTGTGGACACAGCCAGGCTGCAATCTCCATACGTGCTCACCTGCTGAACTTTGACCCCTTCCAGGTCACCACCAACTGGGACAGGAAATGCAGCCTTGTTGTGATGGCCCAGACCTGAGGAGTTACATAACATCTGAGGTCGTTTCTCATCACTCGCTTGATCACAATCATCGGTCATGCTTCAGCCTCTGAGAAAAGGAGCAAAAGCACTGACCTGTCTGTCCATCCGCGCCCCAGCCACAGGCATACACAGAGCCTGATTCAGTCAGGAATAAACTGTGGTCCTGCCCACACACCACCTAGAGGACCGGACAGTTTATTATCTCCAGAGTATGGGTAATAACATTATTATATTTTGTACATAACATACAGTAGTATGTTATGGGCACCCCAGCCAAAGGAGATATTTTATTGCTTTCTGAAGCAAGCATAACTTCTGCTGGTTAGACCTTAACTGACACTTGTTAGGCAGATCAAGAATTGTTATTAGATATAACAATCCCAGAGCGAAATACAGTTTCTGAGTCTTCAAACCTAACCACGGGTACCTCTTAGCCCTACAAAAGACACCAAACTACTTCCAGCTCGCTATTTTCACTGTTAAAAATGTCATTAAGAAATTGCAGTTTTAAGGGGAAGGCGAGATCCGGAAGACAGAGTAAACTCTTAGATAGAACTGTCTGTATGCTGCCCTGAAGGCAAAGCAAATCCCCTGTATGACCTGCAAGAAGGTTTAGCTCTGTTCTACTGTGCAGTGTTGCATGAACAAACTTGATCTGCATAGAAGAGTCATCAGAATTAAACCTTACCTGCAACAATAATCAATAAAGCTGGTTTATTAATCAGGAATCAGACTGAGATCCTACCAGAAAGAGTTTGTCAGGTAAACAGTATTACAGCTGCAAACAAAACTGTTCAACCCCCACTGCAAATCAGGTTTATTGTCAAAATGGACAGACTTTCAGCTGTTTGCAGCGAACAAATCGAACAAACGCAATTGAAATGGTTTAACACAACAAATGCTTAGGGCGCTCATTGAAACCTGTTCCCACCAAGTCTCGCTGCAGGTTTTTCCACAACCTACCTTCTCAGAAATCTGGTTACAGCAGTCGATAGTTTCCTTGTTCTGCCCCATCCAGGTATTTAATGAATGGTATTTCATGAGTTCCAGCTCAAGCACACCTGCTGCAACTAATGAAGCCCTTGATTAATTGCATCAGATGTGATTGAGACAACACATGTTTTGCATGTTTGTGCTGTTGTGAGGGATTCTATTGAAGGGGCTGAATAATTTTGAAACTGGATAAATAATTTTCAGTTGATTTTGGGGAAACCACTTGAAACATTCGTTGTGTTTAATTATTTCAATTGCCTTTGTCTGATTTGTTCATTGCAAACTGCGGAAAGTCTGTAAATTTCAACAATAAACCTGATTTGCAATGGGGGTTGAAGAATTTTGATTGCAATTGTAATGAGTCGTGTTCCAGGGGTCCTTTCAAAGAAATCATTTCCCATTGCGTCCTTTTACAGAGTTTATTAATCATAGGTTTTTTTAAGCAATTCTTCTCCCACAATACATTACCAAAATACATTCTGACGATAAAACATTCAGGACAGACGCATTCACCCACCTGAACAACTCGTCTATCAAATCCCTCCATCTTGTGGACAAGATGGCTGCCGCTGCAAAGAGGACAGAAATAAGACCTGAGCACTGAACCAAGTATCATCTTCAGCATGCACGTCTTAACGAAATTACTCCAAGAGGTCATGTAATGCCTTCAAACTTTTGATTAATAAATAACTATTAAAATATTTAGTGGGGACAAACGTGCTCATCGACTTCCAGCTGAAGAAGTTATACTTCCTCCCAAAAGCTTTTGGAAAGAGCCATTTCTAAGGACTGAAGTATCTAAATCATATGAGAGTAAAGCAGCGGGCCTCAAACTTTCCAAGAAGATTCCTTCTTTCACTGAGTTATAGGAGTGAAAATCTCACTGAAATAACATATTGCATATGATTATACACCAATCACCCATAATGTTAAAATCACCGACAGGTGAAGGGAATAACACTGATTATCTTGTTACACTGGTACCAGTCAAGGGGTGAGATATATTAGGCAGCAAGTGAACAGTCAGTAAGGTACAGAAGCATAAAGATCTGCACAACTTTGTCAAGGGCCAAACTGTGATGGCTAGACGACAGATTCTGAGCATCTCCAAAAATTGGCAGGTCTTGTGAGATGTTTCTGGTATGCAATGGTTAGTACCTACTAAAAGTGGTCCAAGTGGTCCGGTGAACTGGCAACAGGGTCATGGGTGCCCGAGGCTCATTAATGCCCGTGGGGATCAAAGGCTAGCCCGTCTGGTCATATAGCCCATGCTGACCCATGTCCATTGCTGAAAGCACCTACAATGGGCATGTGAGCATCAGAACTGGACCAATGGAAGAAATTGGTCTGATCTGATGAATCACGTTTTCTTTTACATCATGTGGATGGCCCAGTGTGTGTGTGTGTCGCTGACCTGGGGAAGAGATGCACTATGGGAAGAAGGGAAACCGGCGGAGGAAGTGTGATGCTCTGGGCAATTTTCTGCTGGGAAACCTTGGGTCCCGGCATTCATGTGGATGTTACTTTGACACGTCACTAATACCTAAACACTGCTGCAGACCAATTACACCCCTTAATGGCAGTGGATTCTTTCAGTAGGCTAATGCCCCATGCCACACTGCAAAAATTGTTCAGGAATGGTTTGAGGAACATGAAGTGTTCAAGGTGTTGACTCGGCCTCCGAATTCCCCAGATCTTAATCCGACAAACAAGTCCACGGAGGCCCCACCTCGCAACTTACCGGACTTAAAGTATCTGCTGCTAACGTCTTGGTGCCAGATCCCACAGGACACCTTCAGAGGTTTCGTTTTTCAAAATGCAAAAGATAGCAACAACGTTAACCTACATCAGTTGTGCAATTCCCCACGTAGGGTCACGAGAGAAACTCACAATCTTTATTTTCATTCCAATTAATATATGGAATATCAAAAGATAGATTTTCTGCACTAATATGTTTAAATGTTACTGGGAGTCACTTTCAGACAAGCCACGTTTAAATGAATTTGTGCTACTTTCATTTTTATCAGCTTCCTGACATGCTGCGCAAGTGTAGTTCAACAACAAATGGACAAATTTCCACATCCATATCCTTTTGCTAAACAAACTAGTTGAGTCTCAAATTGTGTACTTCTTTGCTACTCTATGCAGTGTGAATTTTCAAAAGGAGTGGGTCTAGAATTCCAGGCAACAGACAAAACCAAAAAAACAACACCACAATTCCACGATTAGCTACATTAAAGAATATCACCCGTGATATCGGAGACAGTCCTTTGACAGTCGCTGCTGCATTTCTTATGCAGAAAACACTACAGGGTTGAAAACTAGGACACCAACCTGTAAACCTCATCCTCAATGATTTTCCTTCCACACTGGCCATAGGCATTATTACCCATGCTGAAGACTGGAGCGAGAGGGAACAAAAAGATGACAATTATTATTAACAGTTGTTTATTGAAAATAAGCATGTGCATTAACTCTAAGAACACTGGAGTTCATTTGCACCCACTTATAAAGAACAAATGTTGGATCAGCTCCATCCATCCACATCATTCGAATTAATTTGCATATGAAATGCAGAAACTGATCCAGCTCTTGCAGATCTCCACTTACCTCCTTCAGAGTCTGTGAGCACTAAAGAGTGAGCTCGACCACAGGACACCTGGAGAACGCGTGTCTCCTGAGGGTTCGCCAGCGGCAGAGACACAGGGGATGGCTCCAGCACATAGTCATAAGTTTTATCTATAGCACAAGAATAAAATAACAAGACGATGACGACGAAAAAGAAGAAGAGTTTATAGAACAGGTATGGTGAAGCTTTTTATAAGGCGACATTTAATTGACTTTTTGGAAGGAGTCTCCAGTGTCAGGGCTTTGTAACAGTCGGAAGTAAAGCTGTAACTAAGTTTTCCGCTAAGTCTTTGCTGTTTCTTGGCATTATTACATTCATACAAAAAAATTGGTTGCCATTCTTTAATACATAATGTTTCCATCATCAGTCGTTGTTGTTTTCGTTGGCCGACCTGTTTGACCTGTCTGATTGTTAGTACACTGGTGGGTAATTTCAAAATGGCTTGCTTTTCTCCCATAGACAGCTCTCTGAGCTTCATGTCGGTTTATCCTTCTTAACAACACATGCACTTTTCACAGGCGAAACCTAGGGCTTAAACCAAGAGTAGCTATCACCTATCTGTTAAACAGTGATGGCTTAGCGGTTAAGGCTCTGGGTTACTGATCGGAAGGTCAAGGTTCAAGCACCAGTGCTGCCAAGCCACTGTTCGGCCCTTGAGCAACGATCTTAACTCTCTGCTCCAGATCTTAACGCTCTGACCCCACCCTCCTGGCATGCTGGGGTATGGGGAAAAAAAAAAGAATTTCACTGTGCTGTAATGTATATGTGTCCAATAAAGACTCATCATCATCTAAATGTAGATATCAGGAAATTAAAGCTGAAATTCTCATTTATTGTCTCATATTCATCTTTTGATCTCCAATCCAAATGGCTTCAATGTACAGCAAAAACAACAGAAATAGCCTTGCCGTTCCAATACTTTCAGAGGGGACTGTTTGTGACGCACTCAGCCAGGATGCAGATAGCTCTGGGTTTGTATCTGCTGTGGAGAGTCATTGCAAACGGGAAAACAATGGACTGGTAGAGCAGACTACATCACAAAGCAAAAGCACAGGCCACTTTGTGGTTGTATTTAATAAACAGAATTCGAGAATATCTCAACTGTAAAACTAAGTACGAGGCCGAGCTCCTCTAGAAAATCTGCACACTTCGTGGTTATGTGCAAGCTGGCACTAATGCAGTCACAGCTGATTTTCCAGCATGAGTCAACAGTGTGATTCATCTCCTCTTACACCATTTTGGATAATTACCCGAGGCAGAAGGCATTCAAAGGCTGGCGCATTACAGTTTTCACATGTTAAACGCAGAATGACATCTAACCATAGAGGTGGAATTCAGTTGCAGACCCGAGCTGTGTCACGTACATCCTACAACCAGAGGGCTTTTATTAAATAAAAACTACGTCAAAAGAGAAAGGTTTAAAATAATTGGCTTTAGAAATCAGCAACTCCTTCTAAGCCAATACTGACAAGCACCAAGCCTCAAGAAATAATATGAGAAGACTATAATAGATTTGATCATTTGCTTTTACAGTAGCGATATGACTGAAGGCTTGAGGCGTGACGGAGTACACGTAGGCCTACAGTCAAAATTAAAAACCTTTTTTAAAGCTTGGCCTCGAGGTGAAAAAAAGGGAGACTAACTGTATTAAACATGATGTGCTTTGTGTGGCAAGATATTAGGAAAATAAAGTATTAAGGCTTCAAAGGGTAAGCATCAGGAAATTGAAAGAGTAGATCCCGGTTTCTCTTTAGTTTAAAGCTGGGCAAATTTTTACTTGGCAAAGTAGTGCTCTTGTTTTGGAGGATCAAAATTTGACCATGTTTCAGTGTTTTTAAGTCTTGTTCCATATTTGCACTTGCATCCCCCCATTTTAGGTGCATGAAGTTGCATCCAAATACTATGACATAAATGAAAATGTTTAGAAGGTTAGGGTTTGGCCAGTAAGGAATTAAACACGATGGGACGTGCAGTCAGAGGACAATAATCAACGTTGCGTCAAGCTCTTAAATTACGACTTTTGATTGCCATCATATCTTTAGTGCGTTTATACGTAGCTAGGTGCATCTCAAAAAATAAGAATATCATGGAAAAGTTCGTTTTTTGCTGTAATTTATGTAATTTCATATATTTTAGATTCATTACACATAAAGTGAAATATTTTCAACTTTATTTTTGTTTTAATCTTGATGCTTATGGCTTACAGCTCACAAAAATTAAAAAAAATCCAGTATCTCAAAGTATTAAATAAAGAATCTATAATACAGAAATTTTGACCTTCTGAATAGTTTGGTAATTTATGCACTCGATGGTCGGTCAGGGCTTTAATAATTTTAAACAAATTACTGCATCAGTGCGGCGCGGCTTGGAGGCGATCAGCCTGTGGCACTGCTGAGGTGTTCTGGAAGCCCAGGTTGCTTTGATGGCAGCCTTCAGCTCGTCTGTATTGTTGGGTCTGATAGATTAGTCTCTCATAGATTCTCTATGGGGTTCAGGTCAGGCGAGTCGGCTGGAGAATCGAGCACGATAACACCATGGTCAGCAAACCAGTTACTAATAGTTTTGGCACTGTGGGCAGGTGCCAAGTCCTGCTGGAAATGGAAATCAGCATCTCCATAAAGATAGAGGAGATGGAAGCTTGAAGTGCTCTAAAATCTTCACAATGGACTTCAAGCTGTTCTGTTCCTCTCCAATCTTCCTCCAGACTCTGGAACCTTGATTTCCAAATGAAATGCAACATTTACTTTCATCTGAAAAGAGGACTTTGGACCACTGAGCAATGATGTATTGCTGTATTGTAAATTCTTTATTCTAATATTTTTGAGATACTAGATTTTTCCAGTATCTAATTTTCATGAGCTGTAGACCGTAATAATCCAGATTAAAACCAAAAAAAGGTTTGAAATATTTCACTTCATGTGTAGTGAATCTAGAACATATGAAAGTTCCACTTTTTCATATTAAATTAAAGGAAAAAAAATGTACTTTTCCACGATATTTAAATGTTTGAAATGCACCTGTGAATAGTCGTTTTCTCACGAATCTCTTTGTTTCCCTCTCGAAGTTAATAAAACAAACAAAAACAGTCCTCTGTTATTTGACTTATTTCTCATTGGACTAACTAGACATTTATTTTCTGCAGTTCTGAGCAATGAGCCGCTGAAGCAGGTGTTACAGCCATCTGCCTCAAACCGTTTCCGAGCTCAGAGCTGTGTAGTGAGGGGCAACTTACGCCGATCGTGTTGGGTGCGTTGGAAGCCCAGCTGCGAGTCTTTGTTAAGGCCCATACCCCACACTTTGGTGACATCTTTGGTATTCGATGCCAATAATGTGAAGCCATAACCACAGGCTGCTGAAGAGATCTGTTGGGGTAGGGAACATTCAAATAACAGCTGCACATGGAAACACCCGTGGAAATATTATACTTATATTTCAGATGCAGGCTGTGTTGTTGTTTTTAATTTTTTTTTATTAATATATTGCTTTATTTGAATATGTGAGTCAGATAAGCTGTGAGCGTTTAATCTACACAGTGACTGGGAGAGTCCTCTTGCTGCTAAATGGGTTCATTTTTTTAAAGCTTGCATTTTTTCAATCAGACTTTCAGCAGATTTGTACCAAGACGCATCATGTGACGTCATCAACACGCACATTCAGCCAAAGCCCTCTTCGATTCATGTGTCGAACAGTACAGCTAAAAAGTCACGATTACCAACAAACATCACTGCGAAAGACTTCTACAATTCAAGTAGTTCTTGGAAGAAACAAAACACACAAAAAGACATTTTTGACTGATTAAGGACATTCTAATGATTTACTTAACCTAAATTAACACTGAATTTCAATCTACAACGTGGGTAACAGAGTTCCAGAGCTCATTAATCAGTACCACTGTACATAAAGTACTGAAAATAAGGACAAAATGAGACAAAGTACTTTTCTTCTTAATGTGATCTTCAGGAAATTTGGATGACGCAGCTTCCTGTGGAGCGTTCCAAATCTATGTTTCACGGGGGGTGGGGGGTGTTGGAATTTTATTATTTCCAGGTTTGGTTTTATGAGTCATTTTTTAAGCAATACCTTTTGCTCCGTTTCGAGGCGGTAAGGGGTCAGTTGGTATTTTCTGGTTCTTTTCCTGCCGCTGTCGGGAATCACAAAACTGGGAATGCCGAGCGCTCCAGTGTGGCTGAAGCCCCACACGAACACTTTATCAGTGGGCTTCCGGCGCTCTCCTACATACCGGAACTGCGGCACCTCGTCGCGCGCTTCTCTGTCTCTGCTTTTCGCTACAGAGGAATATAAACGGCAGCTCAGGACAGCTCCGGGTCGGACACGGAAACAAGCAGAGATAAACGCCATAGCGTCACTTAGCGTCAGCTGTCAATGAGAAGTCACCAAAGCTCCATGTAGTACAAGTCTATATAACCATGCTAGCTAGCTAAATGAATAAAAGTCCACCGCGCGTGCTCATCCACTATATCGTTATATACAGATATATTTACCCCATTAAGCATTTTTTCCTAATATAACATGTAGAAGTTTATACTTCTGTTACACTGTTTTGAGACATGTTCTCTCATAGGAGGCAGCCATGACAGTCGGCCTTCTGCACTCCGATTGGCTAGTAACAGTCACACGCACGTTGAAACGTCATTGTTCATGGTCCAATCAGTGGACTGCTTCCGAACAGGAAGTGTTGGGCTCGGAACGAAAAAGCTTGTAATGATGCAAACGATCGCTAGATGGCGTGTAAACTGTTTTAAAGATTAAATAGATCAAAAAACAAAAAAAAAACTATCGAGGTCGTAGAAGTTTTAGAAGGGGAAAACGTTAGCGGAGCTAATGGGTAGTCAAGGGTGGCCAGTGCCATCCTAGCGTGAAACTTGGCCAGTTAGACATAAGAAGAAGAAGAAGGGGTTTTTTCAGATAATGATAGGAGAACAATAATCCTAAATTAACTAGGGAAACAATCAACTTTAGGGGTGTAACACATAAAAGACAGTAACAGCCGGTCCAAATCACACCACCCTGTTGTTATTTTCCCCATAACAGAATGTATTTTATTCCTTCCACAAAATACAAAAGCTGGCATATTAGAGCAATATATAAATAGTGCCTGAATGATTAATTACTGCTTTTGTAGGTGGTTCGTTGACGTGATAACATGATTTGACTTGTCATTTGTGTAGAGTAGTTTAAGACTTTAAATAACTTAAAATCTGTGTTATTTAAAAACAAATATACTCACTCTCACTCTGAGAGTCTCCAACAGTGTTGCCAACAATGTCTCCAACATTGAGATGTCAGACATCCCTGGATTCCCTGGGTCAAGGAAAGTTCAGTGCACCCTATGATGTCCATTTCTGCCTAATTTGATTTTCCACCATTTTGGATTGTGTCAAAAACAGTTTTTTCACTACTCCTCCTACAAACTATGTACAATCAATACCATATTTGGCATAAATCATATTCAGACCAACCTGGACAAAGATTCTCAAAAGAATGTTGATATTCCGAATGGTTTGCAACAAATCTGATGGCGAACTCATCACTGACAAAAATCTTGTGTCACATATTCAGACCAATCTGGACAAAGACTCTCAATAGAATGTGGATATTCCAAATGGTTCGCCCATAATGCTGCAACAAATCTGATGGCGTAGCCATCAAACAGGAAGTGAGGCTGTATCTCAGCAACGACCTTGCACACTGATGGAAATCTTGGTAGGCAACTTCAGGACCACGTACTGAGGCTATGCAACAGATTTCATGATAGTGTCATTTACTGGTCAAAAGGTATAATAACATGCCAAAAATGCTTCCATCTAAGTGCCATTTTTGCAACTCCTTCTCCAAATTTTGTCCAATCTTCACCACATTTGGCTTCCATCAACTTGAGACCTGTCTAAACAAAAGTTATCAAAGGAACTCTGATATTCAAAAGCGCTCTCCCATAACAGACTGGCAGATGCAGGAAACTACCAATCATTCTCGAATCCCTTTGCCTGTACTGTAGTTATGGCTCTGTTTCCTGTGATTGCTTGCACAAAAATTGTAGCTTGTCTGTGAATGTGCAGCTCACCGAGTCTGGGTACTTAGCCCCCAAAAATGCTGCTTGCAGCTTTAATTCAAGTTTTGTTTTGGGTCCTCAGTAATAATATCTACCTTGTAAGTATGCATATCTTATACACATTTCATTTATACACATTCCACCCTGTTAGGCAGAATTACACAGTCATTTCGTGTAATATATATTTTAAAAATGTGATATATAGCGAATTAATGAAATGCTTAAGACCAAATATTATTTTATAGCAATTGCTATCTTTGCTGAGACCATATCAAAATTTGCCTTTGAATTTTCACACTGCGAGTCCTGTACTTCCTTAGAGAGGGGAAATACAGCCTATAAATGCAAATATTCCTCTGACAACATTATTTTATTTTGAAGAAAAGGATATTATCTAGTATGTACAGTGACTCCACCAGAAAGAATTTTAACCATTTAAAAATGACAAATAGGCACTGCATACAATGAATGATATAGACATATGTAATTTTTATTTATATATCTGTTTTTATTACAGTACAATAAAGAAAAACAACAATATAGCTTATTGAAAATTACATATACAGTTATTTAACATTCTTACATAGAGCTTAAAACTGCTACGTTCCTCCTTGGTTATAGAGATAGAACAAAGAAGTGAAGCTTTCTCCGGGCTTTGCTAACATTTCTTAAGCTGTCAGGCCTGCGGTTCCTTGAAGAGCACAATTTTGTGTGACATTGACAAAGGTTGAATTTAAAACAGATGTGCTTGAACAGGGAAATGAAACTGCGATGTGCAGTTTCTATACCTAAGCCCTACTGTTTCATGCCATGCAACTTTCAAAGAAAGACGTCATACAAATGCTACAACAATGACAGAATCGAGCTCGGCGTTCTTCATTCTGGTGCAGTGCTGAGCATTTAGTTCGGTGCAGAGTCTACTTCAGTTGGCATGGATGCTAATTCTCTTCCGTGTGTTCTCTGTGCAGCGCTCCATAATGAGCTCCTGGCTAGGCCTAGGAGGTATAGCCGGGGTTTTCTTTTCCTCGTTGTTGGCAGCTTCTTTTGCAGTGTCTTATATATGTACACATAGAACAAATGCAGTTGAAACACTTGAAATGTGAACTAACAGGACATGAACGTGAATACTAATGTAATAAAAATGTAGTAACTTTGCATTAAGTTATGCCTTTTAAATAACTAGTTTGTGTAAATCTATCATGCAGACACACACCTGGACTTCCCTCCACTGTGGATTTGGAGTTTTTCCTCGGCTGGGACACGAGTCTTCCTCGCTGCTGTAAGAATTTACGACTCTGTCTGCGGTATGAGTCCTGGGTGATTCGTTGGCGACCTTTGGTATGGATGCTCTGGACGTTGCGTATAGTTGATCTGTAGAGCAAGATGAGCAAGTATTGGTGAGCAAGATGAGCAAGTATTGGTGAGCAAGATGAGCAAGTATTGGTGTATTAGTGCTAAATATGGCTAAATTGACTATACATTCTTACAACAAGTGGATCCTTGAGGGTTCTTTGCATGGTCAATGTTTCTATCATCCTAAATTGGAATCTTTTCTGAAAGCTTTTTACAGTAGAAAATCCTGGATTCTGTGTTTAAGGGCTATCCCTAAGGCAACAGTCCAAAGAACGCTGTGTCATGGATGGAACCTGCTATTAGTCATAAATATGTCAATACATCCATCCATCTTCTACCGCTTATTCCTTCTTCAGGGTCGCAGGGAACCTGGAGCCTATCCCAGGATAGGCGGGGTACACCCTGGACAGGGTGCCAGTCCATTTCAGGGCACAATCACATACACATTCACACACTACGGACTAATTTAGACACACCAATTCAAACTCCAGACACACATGTCAATACATTCATAGAAAAATAGTTCATCAAGAGTTCTTTAGATTGTTAAGGTTCAAACTTCCTGTATACGTTCTGAAATGAAATCCTTCTCTTGTTGGCTTTTGTGAAGAATCCATCCCCCAGAGGGAGAAAATACAGAACCTTTAGGGCACTAGATGGAACCTCAATGGTCTTTCAATGGTTAAGGTATCTAGCTTCCTTAAATGGGTTTTACTTGGATAAGGAAACTTATCTGAAAGAGAAGCTCTTTATTCTACGCTTTTACATAAAATCTTTATGCCTTCCTTAAAACTGAGTACCTCCTGGGTGGTGGGGTGTTCCTGGTCACAGTGCTCCTTTCAGCCTCCACTTCCTTCCTTTCCCCAGTACTCCAAAGGAACATGGATGGGTAGTACCCTGTCTCCTCTCCTTTCCTGTCAAGCATGCAAAATTGACTTTGAGTGGGATATTAGGGGATCTTCGCTCCCTGCTTTCAATAGTTATTAATTACCACAATTAAAAGCCAGAGTCCAAGGAAGACTTTTCTCATACCTGACCACCCACCAGCCATCCAGAAGCTTATGGATGACCTCAATAGTATCTCCAACCTCCAGGGTGATCTCATCTTCCTCCATTGCTTTGTACGCTTTTGTGGTTTTGTACAGCTCTCCTGTTGAATATAAGCGTGAGTCGTCAACAACTATGATCCATTTACATCTGTATCACCATCCAATAGTCCTCATTTATCAATATTTTAGTAAAGTTATGTGTAAATGTTTTCATATGGCAAACAGAACTAAAACTTATTGACTGGCAAGACTGACTAAAGTTTTGATAATGGCAATTTTCTTCAGATTTCCAAACATACATTGATAAATGCCAAACAGACATAAATTACCAAGCATGTTCATGGCTGATTTACAGCTGATTTCAGTTAATGACACCCACAAATCTCCATAAAGGGCTACACTGACAGAGCTGAAAATGATCAAATGATGATAAAAAGTTTAAAGAGTGAATCCCAAGTGCAGTGTGCACTAAATTTTCTCACTCTTGTTGGCTTTTATAGGATGCCATTTCTTTGGTCCTACTCGAGTAGCTAGTTTTATTTGTCTTAATTTGTCTTCTATGAACTTGTTTTGTGTTGTAACCTTAATATAAAGCAACAAAGTTTCACAACAATTTCATTAAATTTGTGTCGTAAAACTCGCAAATCACATGTTTCGAAGCAATGTTTGCAATCTCCTTAAACATAAATTTCCAATCGCAGAAAATTCTGTATTTTCGTGAATACTACATTTCTCCTGCAAACAATTTATTAACAAATCTGATTGTATCCAGTTTAATAAAAGTTAAATTTTTTCCCTATCGCAATATCAATGGCATGCTGACCTGCGTAGTTGGGCTCTGGCTCCTCAGACTCATCAGGTCCATCCAGTGGTTCTAGATAGGAGGCTGGAGCCCATCCTCTCTGTGCCTCACACTGGCAGAACCACCAACCTAAAACAGGACAGTGGGGTATAGTATAATATTACATGTTACATATATTTCTGAGGAACAGCTAAATAGGACCTATAGAATAAGAAAACTCCATTCCTGTCTCACCATTGGAACTCTTCTCCACAATGTCCACTAAATCTCCTGCCTTCAGGTTGAGCTCATATTTTGTGCTTTTGCTGTAATTTGCAATCACTCTGTAGGTGTCCAGCATGATTGGACCTGTGATTTCTATGCCACATAAATAAAACAAACAAACACAAAAGACCATATAACTTGTGAGGATAAAGTTAATGTCACTGAGAGAAAAAATCATTCTTTTGGAGGATTCTACATTATAGGGTTCTACTTCAACTCTTAAGTGTACCCCCAAGGGGACAAACTGAAGACGCCTTTAGGCTTCTAAATGTAAGAATTTGTTTCTGAGCGCAAGAATGAAAATGGCAATGGACTATATATTACCAGAGTTGACAGTCCTTGCTCTTTCCCTGGATGTGACAAAGGTCTCATTCCGTTTATATCTGCAAATACAAATCAAGTCTATGAGGCATTACCTTGTATGGATTTATTATTGAGCTTATTATTTCATTAAGTGCTTCAGACTTACGGATGCAGAGCTGGTGGACTCTCATCATCTGGCCGTACTTTAAAGAAGTTTCGGACTAGCTGACATTGGGAGATCTTTGAAGGCAGGTTGAGCAGAGATTGAAAGTATTCCGCCAGAGTCCCTTGCCTAGTCTCAGTTGCCTTTTGACTGTCCAGCCATTTTGGAGCTACAAAAGGACATGTGGGGGTTTTTTTCGGTCAAGCTAAAAAAACTGCGTAATTTTTTTATTGCGCAACCTGGTAAGCGTTATAACTTCTCTTTTTCTTTCTGGTTGCTCTACACACTGAACAAACAGACAGGTGTGCGAGCTGTGGGGAAACTCCACAAGTTTCAATTTCAGGAGTTTTTAAACTCAGGGTAATGTTCACCAAAAAAGTTTGGCAGAAACGAAAGCAAATAACAGTGCACGTGTGTAAAATCACTTCACTGTGAATATTCTTATTATAGCTGAAAAGAAATGTTCTCATAGCAAATGTGACAATATAAGGACACATTTAAAGTGCATTGAGCTAGTGTTGACGTGTTTCAAAACCTTAAATGAATGTTCATTTTGCTACAACGTCTGTTCATTTATGTTTTTCAAGTGATGAATATGGTATTACTATCAGATACAGTACAGTTACTCTTGTCTGACTTCCTTGACTGTTGTAAATTGACAATGCTAGATTTGAAGCAGGTGTTTCCCTAGGTAGGGTGCAAACACTTATCTCTCTTCAATACAAACAGATAAAGTGGAAAAAATCTGATTACAAAAATAAAATACAATCTTGAAATAGATAAGAGTCAATCATTCTTACCTGGCAGTTTAGGAATGATCCGATCTTTAGGATCAATGTCGCCTGCCTCAATCGGGAACATCTCCTTCAGAGATTTCTAGATAAAGTATAAATGCACACAAGGTTTTAGATACTAGAAACGGTGGGCATTAGTATGGAATATTTTGTATGCAAGGAGCGAAAAAAAAATTCTTTACTGTTTATTATTTACTTCAAAGTATGTGAATAATGCTCAGTAATGGGCTTACATGGAAAGTATGGATTTCTGGATATTTTCTGTAGATCAGTTTCTCCGACTGGTCGCTCCATTTCACCATGATCAGGTACACCTTATTACATGGACAAGGAAGAAAGTGTAAATTCGTCCTCATCAAAATTATACAAACTTATTGCAAACAACATATTGCAAAAATACAGCACATTTTACTCACATAATGCTGGCTTGGATAGAACCTTTTCTCAAAGCCTAAAAGCTCTATGAGGCGCACGTACGGTTCTGCCATCCTGAACACTGACAAGATTCACACCAGGAAACTAGAAAAAACATAACACGCTGGTATTTATAGGATTCATTTGCACACAGGAACTCTGAGATATGACGGTAGGAGGAGTGTTGAAGTGCCCTCCTTTTTTTCTCACTTGAACCAAAACTAAAAACATAACCATAAATGTTGTGTCTTAGTTGTTACTGTTAATCTTGTGCAATATGAATATTTCAACATCATGTGTCTGGAATCCCACTGAAAGCACCACCCTAATGTAATTATTGCATTAAGAGAGAAATCTTATTAGTTTTTTTTCCCATTTAATTATTAGATGCAGTGTTGAGCTGTTCATTAACCATAGTGAATGTTTTACACATTGATCACACAAAGCTAAACAAAGGTTGTCTGTTAACCTTCTTATTCTAAGTTAAGGCCTTGTCTTTGAAAGATAAGAAAACATTCCCCTCGATTGTAAATGCTTATGTAAGATACTTTGTATGTATATAAAAGAATATTTTCTTCATATGTCCATGACAGCCTGCATTTACTCTTTAATTGAAAAAGAGAAGGAAAAAACATGCAACACTCATGAGTTGCTTCAAAATGTATTTCACCACTTTGTGCATTACCAACTTTTAGTTCAGTTTGGTTTATTTCAACTGGGGACGTTTGTTGAGAAAATCGCAACAGGAACTGCAAACACAATATCGCAGACATGTTGGAGCTCACGTCCTCATGTTCTGAGCAGGAGCTTGCTTATTGCTTCATTCAGCAGTGTCAAAATGTTAGACTGGCTATGCTTGACTAGACGCAGATGCTTCCTTAGATGAGAAAAAAAACACTTTCTCTTTCGCTCTGTTTAGCAAAAATTCAACATAACAAAAAACAAACTTCTGATTGTATTTTGACTCCATCAATACATATAACATACAGTCCTGGGAAAAAGAAAGTACACATCTGAGTGCTCCATTAATCATCAAAAAGTGTGACTACCTATATAAAAGTATAGAGGTAGTCACACTTTTTGATGATTAATTAATCTTGTACATTACTTTAGGAACACCTAGCTGCTAATTACTCTCTTAATGATTGTGGAAGTAGAAGGTTGTATTCCACATGGTTTTGGAATGTTGGTTTACGTTTTGGGGAAAAATAACTACAGATTGAAATTTTATTTTTTGTAGTCACTAGATATTATTTGTTTGTTTATTGAAGTTGGTAAAGACCACATAATTTTCTATTAATGCTCTGATAGCTAAAAAAAAACAAAAAAAACAAAACAAACAAACAAACAAAAAAAAACCATAAAATCCCCATAGAATTAAAGTAGGGTGTACTTTTTTTCTCATGAATTTAAGTCACCCAGTGCACACATACACACACACAACCAGAATATTTGCTTTTCAAACATTTTTCATGACCAGGTTTAAGAACAGATTTTAGCTGCAAGCTATTAAAATACTAAATAGCCTCTTGCCCATTTCTACTGTCACTGTCATTATGCTCATTTGTACATCTACTGTCACTTGGTCACTGTACACTTTTCTTTTATTAATCATTTCACTACAGTACTGATACTTGTTCTGGTTCTTTCTACTTCAATAATACTGCAAATAGTACTTTGCCTCTATTTAAGACACCACACATCCGTGTTGCTATTAAACTATGAAACATAAATAATCAATAATAACTTGTAAGTTTACGTTTTCTGTAAGGAGACAGTTAACATTTAAGGAAGGAGTCTTCAGTGTAAGTGGTTAGTAAACGTCAGTTATTTCCACCATGAGCAGGTCTTTAGGACAGAAACTGTGCTTAACAGTTTTACTATAACATGACGAGCTGCATTTTTGTTGTTTTTTAATATATATATATATATATATATATATATATATATATATATATAAACGTCTGTTTATAGCGACTATAAATCTATATATAGTAGATTACCTGTGTCGTGTCTTTTACTGTTGAACATTTAGTTATATTTCTCACAGACTGCAAGTTTTCGTAAAACATTATGTGTAATTGAATGTTTCATTGAATGAGTCACAGCTCACAATTTCATGACACATCCAACCACCTCTATTTCCTATACTTTTCCCCATTTCTTGTTTTTATTTTAAGACATTAATCTTAAAGCAAGTTCAAAGATTTAGTGTATGTGTTACTAAAATCTAGCATGGTCTTAATCATCCAAAAAGTTTTTGATGAACCTATTACTCACCACAGTCTCTCACTCTATTTCAAATTCCATCCATCCATCTATCCATTTTGCACACTTCTTATCCTACACGGGCACATGTGGAGCCTGGAGCCTATCTCAGGGAACTTGGGGCACAAGGCGATGGTTCCCTGGATGGCACAATTGCAGAGCACAATCGTACACACATTCATATAATATGGACAATTTGGAAATGCCAATCGGCCTACAACGCATGTCTTTGGACTGGGGGAGGAAACCCACGAAGCATGGGTAGAACAACCCCATCACACTGGAGATGTGAGACAAACTTTATAACCACTAAGCCACCGTTCTCCCCATTTCAGTTCAAGCTTGATCAGGTACATCTAGTGGCTGTGGTTGGGAAATCTCTTCTATAAAAACAGGAAAGAGGAAACCCACTCTTCTCTTTTTCAAAAGTGGAAGTTACTGGGTTAGAAAAGTACAAGTGGCAGGAAATTAGATTGTGCCAGCAAGAAAAAAAAATCATTAGGGAAATTTTAGAATGTACAATATAGATTTCCCCCAAATAATCCAGTGTTTATGTTAAAGGAAAAGTCCCCCCTGAAATACTTGATTTGTGGTTTAGAGATTCTGGTATTCATTTATTTGTTGGAGCTGACGGCTAAATCCCACTGGCACCATTGTAAGCAAGTAGTCGAACAGCATTGTGGGAAAGCATTAACCTTGAAAATAGACCAAGCACTAACACTACATTCAAAGTGAGCTTCCTGAATTATAATGATATGAGTAACGTTTAGGGATTACTGGTAAGCAAATAACAAGTAACCTATTGCACATCTGCTGACAAGATGCACTTTTTTATTTCTGGAGTGCCAGAAATGTCCATCCCTCAATGTCTGAAGAGAACTTGCTGCTAAATTTAAACATGTGAGTCATATGAGTGGCTGTCATACAAACCCTTAATGTCACATTAGGTGGAAATATATGATTGTGGTATTCTGAAAGGCAGGTCTATGACCACGATGTGTCTCTCATATACAGTGCCTTGCGAAAGTATTCAGCCCCCTTGAACTTTTCAACCTTTTGCCACATTTCAGGCTTCAAACATAAAGATATAAAATTTTTATTTTTTGTGAAGAATCACCAACAAGTGGGACACAATTGTGAAGTGGAACGAAATCTATTGGATTTTTGAGACTTTTTTAACTAATAAAAAAATGAAAAGTGGGGCGTACAAAATTATTCGGCAAATTATATAATTTGTAGAGCCACCTTTTGCTGCGATTACAGCTGCAAGTCGCTTGGGGTATGTCTCTATCAGTTTTGCACATCGAGAGACTGAAATTCTTGCCCATTCTTCCTTGCAAAACAGCTCGAGCTCAGTGTGGTTGGATGGAGAGCGTTTGTGAACAGCAGTTTTCAGCTCTTTCCACAGATTCTCGATTGGATTCAGGTCTGGACTTTGACTTGGCCATTCTAACACCTGGATACGTTTATTTGTGAACCATTCCTTTGTAGATTTTGCTGTATGTTTGGGATCATTGTCTTGTTGGAAGATAAATCTCCGTCCCAGTTTCAGGTCTTTTGCAGACTCCAAAAGGTTTTCATCCAGAATGGTCCTGTATTTGGCTGCATCCATCTTCCCCTCAATTTTAACCATCTTCCCTGTCCCTGCTGAAGAAAAGCAGGCCCAAACCATGATGCTGCCACCACCATGTTTGACAGTGGGGATGGTGTGTTGAGGGTGATGAGCTGTGTTGCTTTTACGCCAAACATATCGTTTTGCATTGTGGGCAAAAAGTTCGATTTTGGTTTCATCTGACCAGAGCACCTTCTTCCACATGTTTGGTGTGTCTCCCAGGTGGCTTGTGGCAAACTTTAGACGAGACTTTTTATGGATATCTTTGAGAAATGGCTTTCTTCTTGCCACTCTTCCATAAAGGCCAGATTTGTGCAGTGTACGACTGATTGTTGTCCTATGGACAGACTCTCCCACCTCAGCTGTAGTTCTCTGGAGTTCATCCAGAGTTATCATGGGCCTCTTGGCTGCATCTCTGATCAGTCTTCTCCTTGTCTGAGCTGAAAATTTAGAGGGACGGCCAGGTCTTGGTAGATTTGCAGTGGTCTGATACTCCTTCCATTTCAAAATGATCGCTTGCACAGTGCTCCTTGGGATGTTTAAAGCTTGGGAAATCTTTTTGTATCCAAATCCGGCTTTAAACGTCTCCACAACAGTATTACGGACCTGCCTGGTGTGTTCCTTGGTCTTCATGATGCTCTCTGCGCTTTCAACAGAACCCTGAGACTATCACAGAGCAGGTGCATTTATACAGAAACTTGATTACACACAGGTGGATTCTATTTATCACCATCAGTCATTTAGGACAACATTGGATCATTCAGAGATCCTCACTGAACTTCTGGAGTGAGTTTGCTGCACTGAAAGTAAAGGAGCCGAATAAATTTGCACACCCCACTTTTCATTTTTTTATTAGTTAAAAAAGTTTCAAAAATCCAATAGATTTTGTTCCACTTCACAATTGTGTCCCACTTGTTGGTGATTCTTCACAAAAAATAAATTTTATATCTTTATGTTTGAAGCCTGAAATGTGGCAAAAGGTTGAAAAGTTCAAGGGGGCCGAATACTTTCGCAAGGCACTGTACATGTACTGAGTTGCCAGTTTATCAAGGACACCTAATATAGATGAGGAGGTCTTGGAAAAACCCACTGGATGTTGTTGTGGCTGAATTCTGGCAAACAACCTTTTAGACAATCAATTCATTGGTTTGTTGGAATGGAAACTTGTATCTAACCAGACTTTAAAATAGAAGAACTTAAGATAAATTCAAAAGAGAAACATATATCAATTGAGGAAAGCCAGAACACTAAATATATACCAGGGTGGGAAAACTTTTGAGAAATTATACTTAAGTGTCAGTATACATGTATACACTAATCGTACTCAGTTAAAAGTGGAAGTGTGCTTCAAACTATGCTGTTTTGCCTGAAAACATCATTCAGTCTCTGTCACTCCAATGAGCTGGTAATTTGCTAATCAGAAGTTAAACATTATGTAAATTACCAATATTTACCATTATCTAGAATTTTAATTAGCTAGAATTTGCTCCTTAGAAATTTATTTTGTCTATCTATTAGCTATAGGCATTGATGCTAATGAGTCTAACTTTTTTTTTTTGCACAGAAAACAGGTTAACTCAGTTAAATATAAGCAGTTAATGTTAGCAAATTAGTGACACTTCCCTCAACATCTATCAATCCATCTTCCATTCTGTCTATCCTATGTAGGGTTGTGGGGGAGCCTGGAGCCTATCACAGGGAACTCAGGGCACAAGGCAGGGCACACACTGGACAACCCATCGTACACACATTCTGGACAATTTGGAAATACAAATCAGTTTACAAAGCATGTCTTTTAATTGGGGAGGAAACCAGCGTACCCGAAGGAAACCCCCAAAGCATGAGGAGAACATGCAAGCTCTGCACACACAGGGTGGAGGTGGGATTTGAACCCCCAATCCTGAAGGTGTGAGGCAAACGTGCTTTTTCAAATTAGATGTATTTCATGCTTTCTCGGGAGGCAAAGGACACTTGATTGGATGTTGAAATTAATGCATGCTAAACTAAGCCCAATTGATTCATATATAGTGTACAGTTGCTGGAGACCTTCAAGATTTGTAATGAGTATTTTAAATATACAGAAAGTGTTTTTAATTCAATTAAAAATTAACTTTCAAGAACACTCAGGTAAAGTATAAAAAATATACCAAAATAACATTTATTTGTAGGCACAAAATACATTTACTCAAGTATTTTCTACTTTTACATTAAATAAAATATTTTCAAATAAAATTTCACCATCTGATTGTTTTCTCCCCCCAGACAACACACATAATGATGCACTTTATAAGTATACAGTTATTGACAGTGTCTGATGATAGTAATAGCTTGTAATCTTGTCTGTATTGCATGTGTTGCATTTTAAAACCTTTTGAGTCTGGTTTCTCGAATGTCATGTCACCATATTTCCTTGCCACTGTTGTTGCTTGTTTGCTCATTAAAGATCTAAATCTACATCCAGATCTATGTAAAGCTGTTTTTTGACAATGTTTCTAAATGTCATTTTACAGTAATACAATATTGAACTGTAATTATTACATGTCACACAAGACACCCAATATGCAGTCAATATGCAGTGTATTCATCCATTTGCTCAGTTATCTTTTTAAATGTCTGGATTGATAATCTGCTTTAATCTAACATCACATTCTTTCTGAATGTTTCCAGTTGCATAAAATGGGCATGATCCATTACACATCCCCACAACAAAAAGTATGACATATAAACATGTATTTCCCAACCAAAAGCAGAAGGGCAAAGGTTTAAAGGCCTATAAATAAAAATATGGAGTGATCAACAATGTGATTTTCAGACTGTGTGATTTCACACACAATAAAAAAGCTGTGCATGGTGTTGAATACTAGAATATTGGTATTATATATATATATATATATATATATATATATATATATATATATATATATATATATATATATATATATATATATATATATATATATATATATATATATATATATATATATATAAGAGATATAATATATTTGAATATTGAATGGAAGGTCCCACTGATTTGCTCTTCACTGTATAACATATTGCTGCTGCTACTTTACTGAGTTCCAGGATGTTTGATTTCTCAATTCTGATTGCTCAGAAGGTGCTGATTAATTTTCTATAACAGCAGTAATTTTTCTTTGAAATTGTCCCCCTGTTTTCTCCTTAATTTGGGTTTGGCCAACTCCCACACTATCACACGGTGAAGGAATGTCTGTTTATAGCTGTCATAACGTAAGTAAAGCAGAAATTAACCTGTTCCACAACATTAAACATAATTATAAAAGGTATGACCTGTCATTCTTTAATTAATACAAAATGTCATTGCTGGCACATGCTGTGGTAATGCTATTCTTTTGTGTCAGGCTATGTAACGCCATTCAGTAGTTATTTTTTTCTATAACAGCACACCCCATCATCACCTCGATTCACTAGCCCTTTTATCGATCTACCCCATGGAGGACCCCATGGTCCCCAACAGGACCAATACTGATCAAAATCAAAATGGCAGTGACATGGAAGTTGCATCTTAGTGTGTACATAAATAACTGTCGGTTGCGTGTATAAAAGAGGAAGCAACTCAACAAAAAGCAGTCCAGCTCCCACTTGCCTGAGGCAAAGCCTGCTGTGCATTATAGTCCCTTCAAATATCTTTTTCCCCTGGCTGACCAAAATGAGGACTGAAAACTTACCTCGTCACATAACACTTAAATGAGTGCTAATTGAATTTATTTTGTAGTTAGTTACAGTTACATTTATATAGTACTTTTCTGGCCACTCAAAGCGCTTTACATGCAACCATCACTGTGTAGCATCCTAGGATGATGCGACAGCAGCCATAGTGCACCAGAACACCAACCACCTATTAGCAGAGAGGAGAGAGTGATGTAGCCAATTCAGGGATGGAGATTTTTAGGGGGCCATAATAGAGAAGGGCAAATGGAGGAATTTAACCAGGACACTGGGGTTATTTAACACAGTGGAGGAATTTAACCAGGACACCTTTCTCTTTTTATGACCACAGAAAATCAGGACCTCGGTTTAATATTTCATCTGAAAGATATGTTGTTTTTACAGTATAGTATCCCTGTAACTATACAGTATGACCCACACAGACCTCAGTGTAAGCGCCCCCTGCTGGCCCCCATAATACCACTTCCAGCATCAACCTTAGTTTTTCCCCCAGAAGAAGGTCTCCCATCCAGGTACTGGCCAGGCTCAACCCTGCTTAGCTTCAGTGGGAAAACAGGCAAGAACTGCAGCGAGATATGACTCTGATATTTATTTATGTATTTATTTACAGTTATATATGTATTTATATATGTATTTATAGTTATACCAACTCCTCTCTGTGAAGGTTTTAGTTTGAGTGTATATATAAGTTTCTGAACCATGCAGTTGTGTCATTATCACAACTATCAATTATATCATTATCAATTCAATTCAATTCAATTCAATTAATTCCCTCTGTGAATTAACAAGATGTAAATAAAGTCTAAGTTTAAGATGTACTTCATAAGGAGTGAAATCATGCGTTTGTATTATTATGGGAAGAAAACAAGCTCATTATTGGTTAGCACGTTCGCCTCACACCTCCAGGGTCTGGGGTTCGAGTCCTTCTGGGGCCATGTGTGTGCGGAGTTTGCATGTTCTCCCCGTTCTACGGGGGTTTCCTCCGGGTACTCCGGTTTCCTCCCCCAGTCCAAAGACATGCATTGTAGGCTGATTGGCGTGTCTAAAGTGTCCGTAGTGTACGAATGGGTGTGTGAGTGTGTATGTGATTGTGCCCTGCGATGGACTGACACCCTGTCCAGGGTGTACCCTGCCTTGTAGCCGATGCTCCCTGGGATAGGCTCCGGGTTCCCCGTGACCCTAAAAAGGAGTAAGCGGTAGAAGATGGATGGATGGGTGGATGGAAAACAAGCTCATTCGCGACCTCTGTGGACCTCTGTGGAATTACCATCATGCAGGTTATTATGAGAATAAAACCAGTCCGTTGGCGACACCTAGCGGTAAGATGTATCATTGCGTTTTCAAATAAAGCTTTATTGAAAATGAAATTGTACAATGTTACAGAGACATTATTAACATTTGCCTGTCACAGGTAATTCAGTACAGAATTCCATTTAACTATACATCGTACTGCTAACCTGTTAACACTAACTAGCCATCCAGCATTGCAGACATTCGTCGTAATATTCTTTGTATTTTTAATTTTTTAATCTACTGTTCACTCTCAGGTATTGTAATAATGTCTACATTGTACCATCCCTCCATATTCGTACTCGATTATTTTTTTGTAAATCTTTTTGTTAGGTAAATTAACCCAGTCCGAATTTAGATGTTCATACTTATATATAAAACCTCCGTACAATAATTTGTAATATTGTATGTTTTGTCTCGCCCTATCTCTTTTTTTTATTATTATTTATTATTATTCCATACTTTTTGATCACCTATTCAATCGGCCCTTATTTATAGCTTGTATGTGGCATTGCCGATTATTATCATGCAGAATTTTATGGGAATCAAACAAGCTAATTGGCGACCTCTAGTGATGCACTGTGGAATCACTCTCATGGATGTTTTACGCATTTTACGTAAGAGCAGCGTGTCTCGTACTTCCGCCTAGTGCAAATACACACACCGAGAAGATGAACGCGCCGCCGGCCTTCGAGTCCTTTTTATTGTTTGAGGGCGAGAAAAAGTAAGTCTGGACTGTATACTTTGAAGAATACAATCTTTATATAATGCGTCCCAAAAATGGCATGCTTTGCTTTGTTTGTGGTGAAAGAACGTTTGAAAGAATAGTCCTTAAGTTAATGTCCGTTTAAACTAAGCGTATGTTCATGCTTTAATTCCGTCCTTAACTAACATTCGTTTTGTTTTGTGAACATATTGTAAATATGTGTGTAGTGTCTATGCAGCTGCGGTTACGTTAATCGCTACTGTGATCACCGTTACAGAATTACAATCACGAAGGACACCAAGGTGCCAAATGCTTGTCTATTCACGCTGAATAAAGAAGACCACACGCTGGGAAACATCATCAGATCGTAAGGAAGTCTGTATTCTCGTCATGGTCTCGCTTTAGATTCGCTCACCTCCTCATTTAACACCCCAAACGTCCTTATTTCTACAACAGACAGCTGCTGAAGGACCCTCAGGTGTTGTTTGCTGGGTACAAGGTTCCCCATCCACTGGAGCACAAGATCGTGATCCGGGTCCAGACGACGCCGGACTACAGTCCTCAAGAAGCCTTTACGAACGCCATCACCGATCTGATCAGCGAGCTGTCTCTGCTGGAGGAGAGGTTCAGGGTGAGCGTGACTACGGCTGGACGAAGTATCACGTTGCTGTTTTGTTGATCCTTAATGTGATTAAGAACGTTACGATCCGATCATTTATACGCTGTAAGGATTGAAACGTGACAGGGTGTGCTGCCGTGGGTAAAATATTCAGTTGAAGGGACGGAGTGGTGCATCCTGAAACGAAGCAGAGTTACTGTTACCTCCACGAAGTTGATTATATACAAGTATTTAGTTCTACTTAGATGACAGCAACTTGCCAACATTGTTTCTTTATTAAATAATAAAGAATAGTGTAAATTTAAATATCTGGCACCCTGTCCAGGGTGTACCCTGCCTTGTGCCCGATGCTCCATGGGATAGGCTCCAGGTTCCCCGTGACCTTGAAAAGGAGTAAGCGGTAGAAGATGGATGGATTGATAAATTTAAATAATGAAGAAAAAAATAGGAACACCTTGGTACAGGAACACCTGTACACCTGCACATTTATGCAGTTATGTAATCAGCCAATCATGTGGCAGCAGCACAATGCACCAAATCATGCAGATCCAAGTGAAGAGCTTCGGTTAATGTTCATGTCGGACATCAGAATGAAGGGGGGAAAAAGCCTGATCTGATCGTGTGACTTTGATCGTGGTGTGGATGTTGGTACCACGTGGACTGGTTTGAGTATTTCAGAAACTGCAAATCTCCTGCGATTTTCCCACACAACAGTCTGTAGAGGTTATGTGGAATGGTGCGAAAAACAAAAACCATCCTGTGCACGGATGGTCTGCGGGCTGAAATACCTTGCTGATGAGAGAGATCAGAAGAGAATGACCGGACTGGTCTGACCTGACAGGAAGTCTATAGTAACTCAAATACGCACTCTTTACAACCACGGTGATGTTTGATGTAAACATTAACACAAGCTCTCGACCTGTATCTGCATGATTTGATGCATTGCACTGCTGCCACATGATTGGCTGAGTACATGACTGCTGGAGGGTTCAGGTGTTTCTATTAAAGTGGATGGCGAGTGTACATTATAGACAGCTTTAAACAGTCGTTCCTTAACTCGCCTCTCTGTTGAAGTTAAGCCAAAACCAAGTGTTCTGTCTTGAAAACTTGGTTACAGCTTCACCTCTAAGCGGTGACACTGGAGACTCCTTCAAAAAAAAAAAAAAGTTAAACAAATATCTCCTCACAGAAACCTTCACCATAACAATGATTACATCTGTTTATGTCGAATGTCCACTATACTATAGTATACTAGATATAATCTTTTATTTTAGCCTGTAGCTGGAACTACCGTCAGTGCTGCTGTTATAGAAAATTAGTCAACACCTTTTAACCAATCAGATTCAAGAATCTGACAATGTCTAAATATGAGCAGTTAGTGAGTAATGTCTGAAATTCGTCATTTTGACTCAAACTACATGTGTGGAAGTGTTACTTACCCAAACATGGGACCGAATGCAGTTTCTTTTGCATTCAGCTTCAGGGACTAATCCATTTTCCCTTCTTTTTTTAGGTTGCCATCAAAGACAAGCAGGAAGGAATTGAATGAAGCATACAGCTGTGTTAAACTGTGGATGCCCCAATGACGACTCCTCCAGCCTCCTCTAGGAGCTTAAGCTGTTCAGTTTGTCTTCATCAGCTTAGGACTTTTCCTGCTGAAGTTAAATATTCTCCCCATATCAGTCTCAAAAAAACCCCACCTCAGACTGTTGAATCTGTCTGTGAAGTCATCTTCAGTTTGAATATTACAGTGTTGAGAGAATTTTGATTTAAACCTTTTGTATCGTGATGCTATAGTGATGTTTTTCGTTGACGTACATGTCTGGTCTGTGCATAAACTTTTGCAGTGAAACAAATCCATTATATGTAAAAAATAAATAAATGTCATTTTGATACCTGAATTGTTCAGTCAGTGTTTTATACTGGGCGGTTGAAATTTGGAATATGGAAACAGCATCTGCATCAGGATAGGGTCTGCAGAACCCAACAAAATGGGGTGTAGTGGGGGGTCTGAAAGTCAGATTTAAAAGTAATGGGATAAAGAAAGTTCTCGCTAATTAGCATAGAGGCATGTTAGGTGTGATTCGTTGAGTGCCCGGGGTTAGTCAGATTTTTATGAGAGTGTCTGGGATTGGTAAAACTTTCTGTAAAATCCGGCAAGATCTTTCCATTGTGTAGTAATGTAATAAATGAGGTCAAACTTTCCTTGAGTACGCAAGATTGGACAAACTTTCTTCAAGACAGAAGAATTGGTCAAAGGAGTTTTAACAGTGGGAAGGATCTGAAAAAACTTTCTACGAGAGCAGACAAAATTTGGCCAAACTTTCTAATGAAGTGAGCAGAATGCAGGGTGGGATTAGTACATTTTTCTGAGAACAAGAAGGATTGGTCAAAACCGTTAAATTTACCAGGAGAACAAGCAGGATTAGTAAAAAAAAAAAAAATTACCGGAGTGGGTGTGATTGGTCATTCTTTCTGTAGGATCAGGAAAAAAATGGTCAAGCTTTTTACTGGATTGGGTGGGATCCGTGTTGATCAGATTCTCTGTGGGATGGGGTGGGGTTGGCCAAACTTTCTATGAAACTCTGTGGAATTAACAAATAGCACACATCTTTAAGTAGAAACGAATGAATCATCAACCAGTGGAAACCCGGAACTATTTTAGTCGTTGATGTTGCAGACGGACACGATTCCAAGGTGCACAAGAGCAAAATTGCTTGATGGCTGCCAGGCAGCAGACAGTTTACTGTGGCTGTAAAGGCATCCGAACTTGCCTGATATGTGAGGCAAATTATGACAAGCGACAACTGCTGAACAATAAAGACTCGGTAAGTGTGAGAATCACTCAGTAAAACAGCATGAGTGTGACTAGAAATGTTTATAATAGGACATCTGTGTAGGTTAACCTCTGTTGCTAGCTGCTCCTATATACGTTAGCGCTTCCGCCATATTGGAAAGGTATCTATGTTCAAATCTATGGAGGTGTGTGCATCTGTTTATTCATTGTGGTCAGTAGCTAATTAGATATCACTATTCCCTTTTGGGCTTTTAACATAATGCATTTGTGTTCTGTATTCCAGGTACATTATGATTTTACTTATGATCAGGAGTCAACACTAGCTGTGCCAGTTGGTGGTAATATTCAGCAGGCTTTTCCATTTCCTGGTGTGTTCCTGTGGGAGAACTTTGTTTCTGAGAATGAGGAAAGAGAGCTGGTCGCCCAGATGGACCAAAACATCTGGAGAGAGTCTCAGTCTGGACGGCGCAAACAGGTTTGTCATTTTGTAATATGTGAATTGCTCATATATTACCATTATGGTGGTCCCAATGCATCTAAATTTCCCTCAAGGCACCAAATCCAACCCGCTAGATAATTTCCAATTTTGGTGTGTTTCTGAACAGGGAAATGTTGTCTAATTTTATATTATGTAATAGGTAATATATTATTGACTTATATATGTGGTAGCTTGAGAAAACCCTTCACATGGTAAATTTTTCTATTACATTATATATGGTTCTGACATACAACATGCTATCCTGAACTGAAATATTTCTCTTTCTTGCATGTATCCCAATCAGAAGTTCTAGCATTTTTCAAGTTTAGTTACCGCCAAAAGTGAAAAGGGAGAAAATTTTATGAAACAATTTTATTCCAGTACCATTGAAAGATGCCCCACCTACCTTTAAATTTCTAACCCAATCACTGTATGCAATTTTTTTTTAAAGTCTACGTTTACAATGGGAAATGAGTCAGAAATTTGATTCTCAGCATCCTCGCATCTCACTTCTCACAGCTATCATTTTCGACTGTTTTTAGTAAACTGCTGCTTTTGGTAAACTGTCTCCTTAACAAGTAGAACAAGAAGCTAATTCAGTGTTCGAAATAAGCTTAAATTAAAACTTTTGGTGAAATCTATTTGTGTTCTTAAACATGAGATGTTATGTTATTGGTCCACCTGATTAGTCATCAGTTTTGGTTATTGTTGTTTTTTTATTTTTATTTATTTTTTTTTATTTCAGACAAAGCAACTACCAATGTTTCTTTCCTAGGCAGCTATAAATATGATTAACTACCATGTGGAATATTTGTACATAAACGTGTTGTTTCTCTTAGGACTTTGGACCGAAGGTAAACTTCAAAAAGCGCCGTGTTCGTCTTGGGGGTTTCAGTGGCCTCCCTGCAATCAGTCAGAAACTAGTGGACAGAATGACCAAAGAGCCCCTGCTGGCTGATTTCCGCCCGGTAGAGCAGTGCAACCTGGAGTACAGCTCCAAACGTGGCTCTGCCATTGACCCTCACCTGGACGACAGCTGGCTGTGGGGGGAGCGCCTGGTCACTCTTAATCTGCTCTCCGACACTGTGATCACCCTGAGCTTAGATCAGGGCTGGGGGGACATGGACCGAGGTGAAGTCAGGGTGGCGGTAAATATGCCACGGAGGTCTTTATTTGTACTGTACGGCGAGGCGCGCCACCGGTGGAAACACGCCATTCGCCGGGAGCACGTTCTTGGCCGGAGGGTGTGTAGTACCTTCAGAGAGCTGACCAATGAGTTTCTGCATGGTGGAGAGCAGGAGAAGGTGGGATCAGAGCTGCTGGACATAGCGTCAAGCTTTAAAGGCGTTCCTGTGTAAAAATGGCTTCATCATGGACGGTGTTGCAGATTATTTATGGATTAACTGGATGAATTCAGTTTAAGTCGATATATTCTAATGTTTGTTTTTAAACATGATGCAGTTAAAATGCAAATATTATATCGGGAAAAGTATATACTTTATATTTGCTTCCTCCATTTTGCTTCCTTGTAAAATAACAGTATATTTAAAATGAACTGATTAAGAGAACTTTCATCTAGCCCTTAATATGGGATATTATTTCCAGTTTTGTGGGTGATCTCCAATCTTTTTATGTAATCACCACATATCAAACTTCCAATTCAACTATTAAATTTCCATAAACCAATGTTTTAATTTTATTCAAATTTTTAAAAATCAATAAAGTATTCCAGTTACTAAAAGAGAATGTGCTGTGATAATTGGTGCAAATGACTAGCATGTATCCTTTCTGTCATTGTGTCTTTGACAATTGCCTGTGAAATCTGGCTACTTCTGAATCTCCAGTTTACAAAATAGTGTCTCTGAACTCATCAAATGCCAATACTAATGTTATCACAGGCAAAGAAAAATGCCTACCAGATGTCAGTAACACAAAAATACAAACACGCACATTTGTTTGTTATTGTGTTGATGCATTTATGTCAAAAAAGGGTATCGTTCACTTCACTGGAATGGTCTTTCTTTTTGTTCTCTCATGGATGATCTGGAGAGCAATGACAGGATTCTACAGAGACACTATTAAATGTCCAGAAGCATTACATAGATCCTCCAAAAGTAGAGCAAATCTATATATGTGTGAAGAACATTGTTCACATTCAACCATCTATTTAAATAATCATTTACTCAAACAATTAAAGTCCACAGAGCATGTCCAGTATACACATTGTCACACTGATGGTATGTGTGTGCAGGTTACGAGACACTGCATGTCAATATGATTTCAAATGTCATGTCTGTAAACCTGGGATTGTCCTTTAACACACTTGTGTACTTAACCATGTATAAATATCTGTGTTTCGGTCAGACACTTTCTTAAGGGAAGTGTAGTTTACTTTGAGAATACTGACAGATGTGAGTAGCCCCAAGATGACCTTCAATGACCAACAACTCTTATATTTATAAGTTCCTGAAAAAAAGGGAAACCTGAAATGGTTCTATCACATTCTGTCTCAATCTCTCTCAAGAAATAAGTTAGTGAATCTGCAGTTGAATATTAAGTTTACAAAGGGGTATTATACATGAATAGTTATGTCAATAATAAATAATATAGATATGACGGTCGATTCATGAGGATTACATACTGTAAATGATATAAATGTATGTAATGTAATTAATCTGGTGAGTGCTTGAGCAACACCCTTAAACTGAAACTACTCAGTTTTAAGTCAATACAATCAACCATGATATTTTAATATTATATATATATATATACTGATATTCTGTTTACTTCGTTACTGATATTTACTTTGTTCTTACTTATATGTACCTCATATTTACTGATGTATACTTAATTTTTACTTATGTTTAATTAATATTTACTGATATTTACTTCATTATTTGGATTTTTACTTTCAATTACATTCAGATAAATGAAATCTCGTAAAGTATGCAGTAACGTGAGGTCAGCCACACTCAATATGGTGGACACGAAGCTCCACACGCAAGCGCACTGACGTCACTTCGGTCAAAGTTCACGGTGCGTTTCCCGGGAAAACACGAAGTAGCGAAGGAAACCCGAGTGTGCATCCGTAAGTAACGCATTTTTAGAAATCGGTACCGGTACTTATCGTTGCTAAAGCCGATGCAGAATCAGACTAGCACGGATTGTGTTTCTTCTAACGCACTTTAAGTTTAATTTACTGTATCGTGTGGACGGAGTCATTTCGGTGTAAAAACATGGTCGCGTGCGTTTGTGGTGGCTTCTTCCGATTCACTTCATGTAAAAACACACAAAAATGAAATCCTACTCTTCAACTGTTTCAGTTTTCAGTAGTCCATAGTGACTTTGATGTAATTGTTTATTTTGTACTATTGTAACAATGATGACTTTTGAGCTTCGGTGCAGGTCCGGTGAATCATCTGACTCAACGAATCATCTGATTCACTGAGTCATCTGATTCACTGAATCACTAGGTGTTAAGTGGCCACTTAAGTCCCAGTCTGCCTATTTTAATGCAAAAAGCTCTGAAACTTTATCAGACAATGGCCGGAACGTTGAGCTGAAACTGCGGTGCTATTTAAGCCGGGAAGAAAACCCACCAGTCCACATTAATGTGGTGTTTATCTTTCACACAGCATCATGGAGAAGATTACGGAGAGAATACTGCTGGAGAAAGGCTCACCGAAAGCAGACAAGCTGGAAAAAATTACCAGTTTAAAGTAAGTGTTCTTAGTGCTGTGATGTCCATTGATGATATAACTATAAGCTGTGTATACGTCTGGATGTAGTAAAAATAGACGGTGTGTTGACTATTGAGTACTACGTGTATGAGTATTAAGGTAGTCACAACTGTAGAATCAATACTTTAGCCTGAACTTTGTTTCTTCTTTGTTCTTCTTTCCAGTCTATCTTGTATGGGCTTAAAAAATCAAGATCTTTCCGTGGCCTTGTTGAATAAGCTCGCTGCGCTGGAGAAGTTGGATCTTTCCGGGAACATGCTGCAGAAACTACCTGCAGGACTCTCGCTTCCCTGCCTGCGGCTTCTGAACTTCTCCAATAACGACATGGAAGAAGTCACCTCGCTGGAGGCCCTGACTGGCCTGCAGGAGTTGCGGCTGGATGACAATTTGTACCTCACTGTAAGACCCATGACATTGACGTGCAGTTTGAAGGATAGCATTTTGCTTTTGGTGTGTGTGTGTGTGGTTCTTGTTTTTTCAGAATTGCTTTATGTTTCTGTAGGTCAGCGATGAGCACAAAGTTATGTTCCTCTTGCCCCAATTGAAGTTCCTGAATGGGAAAGACATCAGTGTGACGGCCAATCACGTTCGCTATGTGAACAGTGAGATCCTTAAGAAGAAGGTGAGTTTAAAACTGAGCTTTTTTCCCTCATAATTAGGAAATTGACATTTTCCACGTTATTAAAGATGGCGTTTCTGTTACAGGTGATTGGGGTGTGGGAGAAGAGCTTCAGTCTCCCTGATCCACCAACTTCACAAAGCTTGGAGGAGCTTGAGAAGAAATTTGTTCATGCAGCATGCTTTCAAGTCAAATATGGCCCCAGTTCTTTGAACGACTACACCAAATGGAGGGTCTGTGTTGGAGATATGAAATTTCTTTAGTTTGGTACGCATATATCATGTTCTCACTTTTAAATTGCAATTCTGTGCTTCAGGTTGAAATTATTGCAAAAGAATATCTCAAATCGCTGATTGAACCAGAAGAAGAGGGAGATATTACAGCTGAGGCTCCTGTAAAAGAGAATGGGGTGAGTATTTCGATTCGGTTCAAGAACAGTACTGAAATGTCATGTTTTAGAGTCTAATTACTGTCTTTTATGAATCAATAAATGCTTTCAGTCTCCTTCCAAGAGAAAAATTGATGACCCTGATCCAAACTGCAACACTGAAAACCCCCGGAAGAGAAGGATGATAAACCAGGTGGTGGCACCAGAGGCCAGTCCGTGCAAAACAACCGGGTTGTCCAGCGGTGCCTCGGTCGTGGCCAGTCCGAGAAAATCTTCCCGGCTGCGGGGGACCCCTCAGAAATCTGACTCGAGGGTATCAAGCCCAGTGTGCTTGAAAATGAACACTCCCAAGTCAAGTCTAAGGAAATCCAGTCGCCAGCAAAGCACGCCAAAAAAGGCAACCGTCTCACAGGTCGGCGTGTCGCCCACTACGAAAGGAGCAAAGAAAAATCTCAAAGTTCAACTCTTGACTCCACAAGTAAGCAGCTCCTCCAAGACAGAAGATGGAAAAATCTGGAAAGCGACTAAATACCAAGTTTCAAAGGTATCCATGTTTATAAATTTACAACATGTTTGTTTAATATTGAGTGTCAGCATTTATACCACACTGCTGTTGACCTTCCAGGACTCTCTGTTTTTTTTTTGTCATCATATTATACTGTAATTTTTTTTTTTCAACAGCAACAGCACACCTTGTGTTTTTTATTCGTTACATATATCTAGATGTTACTATGAAATGTATTGTTACAATCCCTCCCTCTCTGGATGGCCACCATCCCTCGCTCGTCAGTGTTTTGTGTATTGTTGCTAATAGCTCATCACAAAGCTGTTAACTCATCGTTGAGTGTCTCTGTGCAGGAGCCAGCCAGTCTGCAGCCTCTTCACGTCCTGCAGTGTCACAGTAAACATGACCGTCCAGAGGATTTCAGCACCCAGCTGTGGGCCTGCGCCTTCGAGCCCACTCATAACAGCAGTGAGTATCTTCGAATGCATCCTGGACAATTCAGTGTATTTGCATTTTAAGTTAGGTTAATTGTCGTCATGGGTAATGCTTGGTCTCCTTTCGTGTGTCAAAGATACTGAGATACCAAGGACCAAGACTGTAGTTATTGCAACAGCAAGCAACTGTTTTGGTGGAATCTAAACACAGAGATGCAATTCCGGTGATAAGGACAAGGAAAAGATTGAATTGCGATTTTCTCAAATATATGTAGAATATGGTCTCAGATCCAATGGTGTAGAACGCTTGCGTTTAGGTTCTACCCACGTTTATTTCCTTTTTTTAAATTTTTTATTCTGCTGTAAAATGAAGGAAAACCTATGGAGGAAAAGCCACAGTTACATCTTTCCATACATTTTTGGCTTTTACCATTTCAAAAGTAGACATGTGTAACTCCGAAGTCTTTGGATAGAGCATTCTTTTTGGTGCCACTGTAATGACCGTTCGTACTTTTGCTTTTTTAGATGCAGATGCCTGGGCACAGTCAGTGGCCACTTGTGGAGGGGAGACGGTGTGTGTGATAGACTGCGAGTCTGGCCATGTGCTGAAGAAATATAAGGTCCCCGGTGAGGTGTGTAACCAGTTATTTCCTGTTATACCATTTCTCACCAGCAGGTGGTGTCTCTCAAAACTGCTGAGGTTTATTTTTTGCATGAAGGAATGCTTCACTGACCTTGAGCAAAACTACTAAATACATAGAGACACTTCCCGTCCCTGTTTGTCTTTGTTCGTTGCCATTGCTGTATCGCTACTACCAAAATAGTCGTTACATCGACTTCAACCATATGATGCCCATTTATTTACATCACCTTGGAAATGTCGTTCCTCTGTTAGGAGTTCTTTACGGTGGCCTGGACAACAGTGTTGATGGCGCGTGAGGGTGCCTTTGCTCGATCCTGCAGCATCCTCGCCGCAGGAGGGAAGAGGGGTGTGGTGAAGCTCATCCACCCCAGAGCCAACCTGGCATATGGCGAGTTCCGCGCCAGCCGCAAATCCATATCTATGCTACTCTTCAGCCCGTGCCAAACCAGCTTCCTGTTCAGTAAGTGTGGCTCAAGAGATCAAGATATAATAGTCTGTTTTTTTCGGAATCTGTGATTAACCGTTATAAGAAAATCTGTTGTGCTAGATCTCAAAATGATCACGTTCCTCTGATCATCAATTTAGGCCCACATCTCACCTTTAGGTCTTACTTGGACACTGTAGATTTCTAAGCTGCGAAAAATCCTCTTGTATCTATTTGAAAATAGTATCACTAGCTTGCACTACTGATACGATGCTATGCCATTCAATGTGTTACTGCCAATAGTTAGTAGGACTGGAAGTTAGTACACTATAAATTTTATACTCTTTAACCCCAAGCTAAAGTTTTTTATTGTTGTTGTTTCTAGCTGGCGCATATGATAACAAGATCATCATGTGGGACATCGGCGGGCTGGACCGAGACTACAACTTCAAGACCAGGTTTTTTATTTGCCTTTTATGTTTAATCTGTTTCGATTGTAGTGAGTGTATTTAGTCTTTTGTTTATGAAAAACGTGTATAATCATTGGTGTTTCTTGTTCTACCAGTCAGCTGCTAATAATGGAGACCTGCTCCACTCCACTGCACTTCTGCCTGCCACCCTGTTCCCCAGACACGCACCTCATCTCCGGCTGCGACAAAGGACTTTACAGCTTCGACATCCAGCTCAGCAAGAACATGCAGAAGAGGTGCTTGTTCATAAACACATGCATTTTATACTACATTTAAACCTTCCAATGAACGTACAGTATAGAGGTCGACCGATAGTGGATTTGACTGATAATTAAGTCTGGCAGTACCCACTGATAACCGATTAATCAAATAAGTGTTTTTTAATTGCTGTTGAATGAAAACATAACACTCAATGTAAAATATTTCTGAACTTTATTACAAAAATGAACAGTACTTACTGCACCATGAACCATAAAAATATACTGTACTATATATATATATATATATATATATATATATATATATATATATATATATATATATATATATATATGTGTATATATATATATATTGTGTTATTTTTATATATATATATATATATATATATATATATATATATATATATATATATAAAACTATTAATACATTTTAAAATTAAATAAGATATACATCTAAACTGAACCAAAAAGTAAAGTAACAAAAATAGAGACAAAATTTGTTTGTGATAGTTTTTATTTCACCTCTAGAGGCCGCTGTGGTAATCAACAAAACCGATCAAATCGGGCGACCTCTAGTACAGTGTAACACCTTCCAAACCTGACCTTATTAATCAACTCAAGTAACACCTACCTTCATGTAAACATTATGTGTGTAAGAATACAGGTCAGATCAGCCTCCTTTTTAATGGCGAGTTCAATCCTAAATTCAGATTTCCAAATGTCCAGAAGTGTCTGTCTAAAGTCTTCACCGGACAAATAATGTCTCAGGATTTGTGTATTCATGTCTTTGCTGGTGTGCTTTTCAGGGCTGAGGAGATGGAGATTATATTTCCTGTGTACAAGAAGAGTGGTAAGGACAACTACCGCACTATTGATGGACTCCGCTTCCTTACAGAAGACATAGTAGGTGAGTGAGTAGTGTCACTGTTACACTGCCCTAGTAGATGTGCATCAGTACATTTTTCATGACTGATGGTGAACATTATTTTTTTCTAACGTAACAATTTGTATGACGGACACATCACGTCGACGGGTTTATAGATGTGTAAAAAATGTGTAGTTGTTGATATGGCTATATTTTCTGTAAGGAGATGTTTAACATTTTTGGAAGGAGTCTCCAGTGTCACCGTTGTAAAGCCAGGAAACCTAACCGCGGGGTTGGGGGGGGCAACTGTTTGTAGCTGTTGTACCAGTCACACAAATATCCTGTTCTCTCTCTCTCTCTCAGCATCTAAGAGCCACATGCAGGGCTCTGTCTACCTGTGGAGCTGGAGTGGTACAAGAGCGTTGTACCAGAGGAAGAAAAAGGAGGTGCCTGCTGTGATCCTGGCTGAACTGCAGTGGTCCAACACGGACATCCCGTATCTCTCCCTAAACACCTGCCCCGGTCAGCATCACATTCATATTCGATAGTATTTTTTTAGCATTTTCCTAAAGATGGGTGAAAATCCACTGTAGATCCTTTTAGGAACTTTAAGGTAACTCCTACTACTTGTATGTGAGTGTGGGTGTGATTTAAAATCTCAGGAGCAACACAATGTTCCCACTGTGTGTCAGTTTATCGTTACAGGCAAGTTACTATTTGAATAGATTCTTATGCAATTTCTAAACAGGTTTAAAATGCCCGTCGGGTAATTTTAGATATCTTTGTACACATTTGGCCATTTGTCAAATGTCTGAACGGGTCTGTCTATGAAGTGTTATTTTTGCCACTCTACAGGCTTTGGGTACGTCGTGTGCGGAGACGAGAAAGGCCAACTTTGGACGTATCATATCACAGATGCTGCGAAGGCCAACTTCAAGAGTGGAAAAGTAGTTCCTGCAACAGAGGTATGCGTACTAACATGGCAACAGAGGTATTATTAAGGGAGTGTCTCAGTTCTACAGTACGTTTATTGGAAAATGAATAGAAGTAGTCCAGTGTGTGGTTTTTGGCATGCCATCTATGGCAAGTCACATGATTTATTTACATGGTTATAATTTTTGCACAGATTACACAACCCTAAGGCAAATGTCGCTACTTATGTAATAAGATCAGTGTTCATGTTTGTAAGCCTCGCTCACTAGACCATAAAGGGATAGCAAGCTAACGTAACAATTGGCAGCAATCACTGTCCTTCCTTATCAGTTAGATTTGAATTGCACAATTAGTGTGGTGGCACAGGGTGTGGTGTAGCGTTGCTTTGCTGCCTTACAACTCCATGGACCCTGGTTTCACTCTTATGTCCGGTTCCCATTTATGTGAAGTTTCACATGTTCGCCAGGATTTCTGTGATTTTCCTCTCCAGAATATTTTTAACCACTCCCTTAAAGCATTCCTGTATGTACATTTACCCTAGCTGTAAATGAGTGTATGGGCACATGCACTGTCAGCATTCAAAGTGAAACACTAATAGATGTAAACATCTGCCAGTAGAGGGCGATATATTATATTATATTATATTATATTTGTTTATTTATTTTATTTTTATACCATCTATGCAGGTATACACACATGTTGAAATTGAGAAATTAATAAATCCTGGAATGTAATAACATTCTTATACACCCCACTTTCTGTGATTTACGTCTTGTAAGAGGACACATACATTGTTCCATTTATGTACAACAAGCACAGTGAGGTCTAAAACCCTTCTCATGATTGCATTTCAGGTGCTGGAATGGCCGTCTCTGGTGCGAAGAGGAGTCGGTTTGATCGAGGGGGCGTCCATCAACAGTGTTGCCATGGATCCTGAGTTTCGTTATCTGATTGCCCTAAGTGACAAGAACATGGTGGTGATCTGGAAACGAGTATCCGCATGAAGCTCGAAGTGATCCAGTTTTATATTCCTACCGTTTTCCAGGAAGCGCTTCAGACCTTGAGACCCACCAAAGCAAGTGCTGAAGGTTTCCATTGCAAGATATTGCACAGAAGTGGATGTATTAGGTTCAGGCTTTGTCCAAATGAGACTTAACAAGAGATGAATGACTTCATGAGTGCATGTGTCTGAGGTCAAAAGTTTATTCTAGTCAGGATTTGTTGGTTTATCATCAAAAGTGTTTTTAATTTTTAATTGTCCTTTTTTTTATTCCAAATACTGTGTTTTGTTTGTTTGTTTAAAAAACGAATTGTACATATGTAATGATTGTAAATTGTCTTTTCTTTCTGGGAACTAAAGGAAATATGTTAACCGTGTGTGTCGGTTTCTGTGAGAGACTGCCCAACATTTTTCACAGTATATTATAGTCATATTATATTAGCACATACTCTTCTAAATCTATGCTGTACTGTGTAATTTTCCCAATGGTAAAAATGACGTATTCGCCATTTGATCACCTTTACTCCAAATATAATGTGCTTTCATAATTCCAATCCTGGGAACTCACTAACATGAACGGTTTTCTTAATCCTAACACATCAAGCCACAGGCTTTCCAAAGTCAGGTTTGTTACAGAAATTTCTGTAAACATGTATTGGCAAGTGAACTCCTGATTAGAAAATATGAAAATGCTTATTTGGAATACTTAGAATATGGATTTTCGTATCAACAACCCCCTTCTTTGTGAGATTTGTGTGCTTGTATTTTGCATAATAGTGGGGAGGACTAGCTCGAAAACGGCCAGGTGTGAGGGGGTTAAATAAAACGCCCAATTTTCCCTCACCCTAATATATGTGAATGGGTTTGAAGGTTGTTTTTTAACTATAATGGCAACTGGAGTGAATGTATGAGAATACAACGACACACTATGTTGTAACGACTGAAACAATGGACATTTTTTTAACATTGAGAAAGACGCGCACTGTACGAGTCTTTGTGTTCTCAATAACGTGCAGCGCACGCAGCACGCGCGTGCTAGGCTTGGGGGCGTGGTTACCCCGAATGTTCTTGCTTCTGATTGGCTAAACGAGTCTGCTCTTTAGTCAAAACAAGCAGCCAAGCCTTAACGCTCTGTCAGTGTTCTTCGCCTCGCGGTGTCTTTTTCATTCGAGGATGTTCCTTTGTGCACGTACACTGTCGGTTGAAATGGCCTGGTAGGCCGCGTTTGGGCGTGTGTTTACGAGGAAAGCGGGAACGGGGAAACGAGTCGCGTTTGGTTTGGGTAAAGGGCGGAGAAAATGCGGCGGAGAGTCATGTGCAGCGCGGCGGAGCTGCTGTTGGGCCGCGGCGGCGGTGGTGCTGCAGCTGCAAGGATGACCCGGCTTCTGCTGCTCCCATCGGACATAAAAACCATCTCTGTGGGAAGATTCCGGTCTACGTCCTCGATGTCGACTCACTCCGAGCTGGCCAGAGAGAGATCGAAAACCGTGACGTCTTTCTACAACCAGTCTGCGATCGATGCGTCTGCGGAAAAGGTGAACCGCTGGCTAACCGTTAATTAAGAGAAGCACCTCACGTGCGCAGGATCGTTTGGGGCTTAGTTAACGGATTACCAAGCGATTAACTAACTAGGATCAGCCAGCTAACCAGGTTAACCTTGCTCCCAAGTTTCTACTTCGCAGTCGAGCCTCCTAGCCCGGGGTCACCGTCTTTCGGGACGCATTAAACCGTTCACATTCAGTCTTTTAATGATTCACACGAGAACAGCAGGACTAGCAGTTTAAACGGGTTTAATGTCAACTAATGTGAGGTCACAACAAGGACAGCAGACCTGGCCCGGATCCCACATACCGCCCTGCTGCCTATTCCAGTGGCCCACACGGTGTGAAGAACCGAAGATCACTCAGTGAGGAGACCATTAGAGATTCAGCTCTGGAGGGATCCTTGCCTGAATGGTTTTAGGAGGTTTTATTATGCAGAACTGTTTTGTTTCATATGTCCACCCCTTACTTGTCTCTTTTGTATAAGTGTGTGTGTATATAGTCTATAAGGCGGTGTACATGTACTCCTTTAGAATGTTGTGCCTTTGTGTAACAGGTTATTCTGATTGTGTATGTGATGTTTGATCGGATGCAGGTCCGATGCATAATGCATAGACGTGACGAACCACGCAGTTATACTGAAATAACGTACACCGGGGTGGTGTGACGCGGCACAACGCACAAGCGGAGTGCCACTACCTCCGATGTCCGTTATTTTGTCTGTTCAGGATTTTGCAGGTTATTTTTTGGGGGGGGGTTGCTGCAGATTTTTCCAAGTTTGTGATGTAACTTGTGGAGTGTTTTCCTTTTCTCGTTGCAGAAAACTACTCGAATTGGCAAAATCTTTTAGGTGATGTTTGTCAGTAAAGGAGACCTTTTCAGTTGTACTGAAAATGAGCTCCTTGGCTGAACGCGTGTTGTGATGACGTCACCTGATGAGTATTGGCCCGAATTTTCGAAAACCTGCGAGCTCCTCCGAATATTGCGCGTTTTCTTGTGTTTTTGCGTTCATTTCTACGACGGCAAAGTCGTGCGACCCTGAAGGGATTGAACAGCATGGTTTGGGTTGTGTTGTTCCACTTACACCATGGCGTTATGCCGACGATTACGAGGTTCAGTTTAATGACAGATGACACCATGCATTTTAACGGGCTATAGGTAGATTTAATGTTGGAAAACGTCAGAGAAGCAAGTTAGTTCCGGCGATTAAAAAAATAATTCTGTCATTAGTCTCTGTGTCATCGTCGTCGTTCACCGTTTGGGGGGGGGGGTGCAAAACAATGGAGGACAGCGCTGATGTCCGAACCTCATCGGAACTGTGCACGGTAGCTTGTGAACGTTGAGTAGTTGAACTATTTGTTTAGCTTGTTTTTAAATCGGACACTACAGTTAATATGTACTGTTTCAACTTAACAATGAATAATATATATAAAATATTATGGTTGTGACTCGTCAAGTTGTAGGGACTGGTTCATGTGAGGAATAATAAATTTTGGATGTGGTGTTGGAAAATAATGATGAGGTGGTGGGATAAAGAGGAGTTAGTGTTACTAATACAAAGCCGGTTTTCCGTTAGCAGCTGCTCCTGGTTTGTTTTAGTCCCCTTACACCACAGCAGTTTGCCTATGATTCAGTTTTTTAAATTAGAAAACACCATGTGTTTTTATTCATTTATTGTCACATTTAATGCTGAGGAACATCCTTAAAACCAGTTAGTTCCTGTCAAAATTATTCTGCCGTTATTCCAAACTTAGTATACGTCAGTCATCATGACTTGAGGTTACTCGTCATATTTGTGCTTACAACTTCTGAACGTGTCCTAAACTGAGTCAAATGATATGGAATTTTCCTATGTCGGCCATTTTGGATGTCAGAGGTTTAGAATTAAGTTGTAAAATTCAGAATTTTGTGAATGTCTTGGTATGTCATTACAAACATTGGTACGTCATTGGCACTATGCCCTTGAAGGTACTTGCCGAAATGGACATGAGACTGTATCTCCCTAACGCTTTAGCATATTCAGACCAAACTTCATATGTGTTGTAGCCCAGTGGTCCCCAACCTTTTTTGCGCCACGGACCGGTTTAATATCAGACAATATTTTTCACGGACCGGCCTTTAAGGTGTGGCGGATAATACAACAAAATAAAATGATACGACCGGCATAAAAACGGGTTTTATTAATTTAAAAATATATATATAATAATAAACGTGGATCCAATGTGAAATCGCAACTTTATTAGCAGTGTCCTAGTAAGATCACACCAACAACATAACATGAGTGACATCCGCTCTGCCCCTAAAGCATAACGCTACCCCCGTGACCGGAAACAAGCGTCTTGACATACGTCTAGAGTGAGTCATATACGGATGTAACGGAGAGAATCCGGTCTTTTTCTTTTTTTCCCAAAATAAAACATCGTTCAGACCCAGATAATAAATAAAACGGAAATAATGTAAGTTGTTTATTCTTTTTGTGCGGCCCGGTACCAAATGACCCACGGACCGGTACCAGTCCGCGGCCCGGGGGTTGGGGACCACTGTTGTAGCCATCATGTCTTGAGGGTTCCTGAACAGCACCACCTGGTGCTCACAAGATATGAAAAATGTATATTTTTGTTTTTCGTGCAGATGTCCGATTTTCATCAAAATCGACTCTGATAATCTTCAGTCCATGCCAGCAATGAGTTAATGATTTCATGTTGATGAACCAAAACCAACCTGTCGGGTGATGCTCTGATGCTTGCTTTGCTCCAACTTTGCCTCTGGAGTGCTTGGCCCCATAATTGCTGCTTGCAGCTTTATTGTTATTATTATTATTGCTTCATGTTTCCAACTGTCATTTTCTTTCTTCAGCCTTCTGTCAGACTCACACCCGGCACCTTACTCTACGTAGGCAAGTCTCCGGATGGAAACCATATCTTGGTAATTACAACCTCTAATAAGCTATTTTGGACTCTAGTCCTTGTAAGTTATAATACTCATTATGGTATGTTGTCATTTGTCATGCATATTTTTTTTAAACTTGATCCTGCTGTGTGAAATGTTCTGTTTTGCAGAGCAGTGCAAGATATTTGCATAAAGAGCTTCCCGTGCGTATCGCTCATCGTATTAAGGGTTTCCGCAGCCTTCCCTTCATTATCGGTTGTAACCCCACCATCTTGCAAGTGGTGAGTGCTTTCAAAATTATCTAAAAGCTATTTGTGATCATCGAGTATGAATGATGTAACATATTGCATAATGATGGCCATAAAAACATCAAATCTTATCTAGTATCAGAGGTCAGGAACCTTTTAAGCTGGCAGAGCCATAAAAGCCCCAAAAAAGCTGGGATTCTTTCTTTAAAGACCCGAAGAGAATTTTATGTATTAAAAAAAAAATTACTATTATTGCATAATTATCAAAAGCAATAATGTACTGAAGGCCATTTCACATATTACGTGTTCTTGACTTAACATGCTACTTTTAACTTCATTTCACCAACTGTGATCGCTTCATCAAATGGCAAATCAATACAAGATGCAGTACAAGAGTAATATTAAATTGAACAGTACTTGCCATCAATGCCACTTCCAAAAAGATAAATCCGTCTGTCCGTTTGGACTGGAAAGAACAATACTTGTAATTTTTTTTTCTTTTTATCCATTTCACCTTTGAAAAACTGAACACGGGCACTGGCGATGTAGTTTTCAACCGATTTGTGAATTAGGTGGGGAAAATTACTGCATCACTCCACGTTTGTCCAATGAAATTCGAGCTTGTCGTGCCATATTGCGATTGGTGTATACATGACAAATGGGCATTGAGTATGAATGATGTAATATTTTAAAATATGTTGGGCTTTAATCAGTTCAACACCCTAGCTTTTAGGGTTCGTTTTTTTTTTAATAATTTTTTTTATGCCATGCCAAATAGCTCTGTATGGCTAGATGAACAGCATTTAATAAAATTGCGTGTAGTGACATTTATTTAATATCATTAAGTTTTTTTTGTTTGTTTTTTGTTACATGGATATTCACATGATGCGATGAGTCTCTGATTGCATGTCGAAAATTCTCGTCCCCGTTGCTCCCTCCATGCGTTTTTGTTCGTTCAGAATTCAAATTTTTGAACAGTACGGTCAGGACTTAAACACCACAATGCTTTTGTGTGCAACTTTCAGAATTTTCAGCTCCTCCCAGATTTTCAGCCTGTTTACAATAGCCGTTCCTCACAATGAACTCTAACCTACATTCTTCTTGCAGTGAGCGAGACACTCTATGAAAATGTGTGTATGTATGTATCTCTATATAAATAAAAAAAATATGTGCACACACATGGTTTGCCCTGATCTGACATCTGAAGGTTGTATGCCTCATGCGGTCTGCTTGCCAAATGCATAGTCATTCCTTTTATCCAAGTTCCTGGAAGTCTTAGAGAACACTGTACACGTGCGCGCTCTGCTGGAACTCTGCCATCTAACCCCCCTATTTTTTTTCTTCCCCTCTCTCTGTGTCTCCTTCCCACAGCATGAGCTTTATATCCGGGCCTATCATGTGCTGAGTGATTTCCCAGCAGTAAGTACATGCATAGCGTTCTCTCGCACACAACATAAAGGTTAAGTCAAGTTCACTAGTCTGCTTTTGGCTGCTCTATAATTACTATCCTACAGTCAGAGACAGGAGCATGGGTTAACTGGAAGGTCAAAGCAGAAGTTAGTCCTGTGTTGACCGTAAAAATGCTTGCTCATGGGAGATTCTTCAGCGTTGCGCAATGCAATTTGAAGTCATGATGGAAGGAAAGGTTGGGGCTGTAATGACGAATGGGGTTCATGAGGTTCTAAGTTTTAGCAGATATGTTGCGTAACAAGAATTGCCAAATTTCTGAGAATACTCATTTGCTGTTCCATCTGTCTTAACGAGACACAAGCTCCCGGAGCATGTTCAAGGAACACGATTCCTGAACAGTTAGATGTGGACATTTCCTACTATATTCTGTAAAAATAACACTCTAGATTAGTTGTGTGTGTATTCACTGATCTGGTGGCAGGCCAAAAAGATTTATTCAAACCTTTTTAAAATTTGATTAATTATTAATGACATTAGGCTACATTTAGCTGACGAGACACAGGTTGAATGGCGATGCATGGTGGCCCATTAGTCTATAACACTGCAATGCGTTAGCATCGTTAACAAATAACTGGCTATCGCTAACATTACATGGAGCATAACGTTAGCTGGTTTCACGGCTAAAAATAGAATTTTTGTGTCTAGGTAGTGTCTTTTTATTCCCTTTCGAAATGTTTAACTGCAGAGTGAAACTGTGCGAGTGTTACATTAAAACATAGCTAAACAAGGAATGAAAATGTTTGTTTTGCAAAAGTCAACAAGGAGTAGGGCGTATTTGGCTTTTTTCTAGTTGTTGAACGACCTTGTCCACCAGGCAGCTATGAATTAAACCAAAACTAATAGTTCGCACACAAAATCTGCTAAAATGTTAATGCTGTATCTTTTGTGCTAGAACTGTTCTAGATTAGGCACCAGAACCACAGTGTTGGTCGATGATGACTAGTTTCTAGTCCTTCTGTTGTAGTGTTTTACTGTTTAATTAAATTTGAGGTGTTTCTACGTGGAATAATTTCTCATATCCGTCCTTCAGATCAAAGACCAAGAAACAGAAGCTCGCTACAGCAAGCTCGTTCAACAGCTCCTCGACGATCATAAAGATGTGGTCACCCTGCTCGCTGAAGGATTTAGGGAGTGTCGCAAACACGTTCACGTAAGCACAAAATCCAATTGGCGCCCTTATTCAGTTTGTTAGTTATTTACTTTGTTCTTTTGACAGGTTTATAATGTTAATCTGTCATTTCTTTTAATCTGTGTTTTGTAAAAATATATTTTAGGATGAGATGCTAATTCGTAATTTTCTGGACACGACGCTGACGTCTCGTCTAGGCATCCGTATGCTGGCCACACACCATCTTGCCCTGCATGAAGAAAATGTAAGTTTCCTTTTCTTTTCTTTTTTTTTTGACCCATTTTGACACTAGACTAAAAAGGGGATGAGACCTGTTTAAAACATTCCAAGAACCAAACACAATCCATGAGACAGTCACCTAGTGTTAACTAATATATATTTCTGCATGACTCAAATGTGTTTAAATGTGAACATTCAAAACATTTAAATGTGTAAAAATAAGGGTTATGTCTGAAAGACAGAAATGGAAGCTATTGTGACTCTCTTCTATGCAAGTATAAACGGAGGCATTTGTTTACGGTTTACAGCTGTCAGGCTGACTTGTCCTCCATTTATACAGCGCAATTTCTTGTCATAATTGAAGTACTAGTTTCACTTGTGTTGATTTATGGTTTTGTGTCTTTTTCTTTCTTTTCATATATATTTTTAAAAATTGGCAATTTTATAAAACGATTGGTTTTCACAAAATGTTCTCGCTGTTACGTTCAGTCCCTGACCTATTGAACTAGCACAAGGAAGTGTTTTTCATTTAGAATGAGGAAGGTTTTTAAAAAAAAAAATTATTTTAACAAAGTTTGGATACGGGTGTCTACTAAATGATGTAAATGTATCAGAATTAGGCAATGTACAAATCAACAGTATATTCCATATATAAAAGTACAATCATCTATGCAAAATATATGATTTGAAGTCAAGGTTTAAATGTGTTAGTCTTCATGTGCGGATATTTCCACACAGGAGCACGGGTAGTTTACGAACGTTTGAGATTTTTATGAATACAGAGTTTCTGTTGTAAACAGTTGTATGAGTGATTTGTGATTTAAATTTGTTCATATCCAGTTTGATTAATGTGGCCCAGTTTCTGTAATGTCTTTTTGTTTTATTATTATTAGGTGTTCCAGCAATCTGCATTTTATTAACTTTAAAAGAAAGAGGCTAGTGAGGGACAGCCCGTTTATAGCTACTATAGCAAGTCAACTAACTTGTTAACTAGCCAGATGTTCTGCAAGATTATATGTAACTCTAATCCAATAGGAACTATGACTTCATTCTTTGATCAGTAAAAAACATTATAGTAATCATTAGAAAATTGCCGTCATATAAGTGGATTAACTCGACTTTGCATCGGGCCGCGTCACACCACCCAATCCTCGTTCGTTTATTTTCCTATTTGTAGCACACCGTGTCTTGTTTTATTTCTTATTTATTGTATGTTGTAACTCGTGATGGTTTTTCAACGTGCATGCTTTTCAACAAAGCTGTGTTTCGAATGAGGCCATCGAAGAGCAAGCTGATGAACGTAAGCCGAGTTTAACTATAGGAGCGATTTCTATCGATTTCAGCACACGAAACTGGTTTTTCATCCTCAGTGTAACTTATTTCCAAGTAAGCTACATATTTGGACAAAACACTAACTTGTTTTGTCTTTTGGGTATTTGATTTACTTTATCTCGGGGGGAGGTGATTTGGCATTTTCTGTTTGTTTGTAGCTTGCTTATTTACTTATTTGCTTATTTACTTATTTATTTACTTATTTATTTATTTATTTATTTATTTATTTATTTAAAATAAATGGTAGGGCGCCAGGGTAGGGTTCGATTCCCACCGCAGCCCTGTGTGTGCACTCTCTCATGTTCTCTCTGTGCTTCGGGGGTTTCCTCCGGGTACTCTGGATAAGTGGTATAGAAAATGCTAAATAAAATTTTTTGGAATGTACATAGACATTTACCTAGATTTGGGGTGGTATTTTTCCACTTGAAAATGTTTGTGTCTTTCTACCACCGCTATTATTCTTCCTTTGCTGTGTTTAGCCTGACTACGTGGGCATTGTCTGCAGACGTCTGTCTCCTAAGAAGATCATTGAGAAGTGGGTGGACTTTGCAAGGTAAGTCTGTCTCTTTATCTTTATCTCCCTATATGGTTTGCTACCTTACACACATCTGTATTTGCAGAGCATTGCTCAGAGTAGGACACAACCTAAACCTTTGTTTAGGTTAGGGGTTATCAGTTGTTTATTTAAGCTCTAAAAACCGAACACGTCCGAGAGAATTTATCCGCTTTTTAAGCCAACATTGCACAAGAAGGAGCGTACTTGAACTGTAGATTTCATAATTTCAGGACTGCTGTTTTGACACGAGCTCTTCAGCTACGTATTTTCTCTTGAACGCTTGTAGATAAACAAAGCAGTGACATTGTTGCTATAAAAAGATCGTTAAACATCTCCACACAGCATGGAACGAGCTGGAACAGAACAAGTTGAGGAAGTAACCATAAGAGGACTGGAGATCACAAACCTCTTATCTCCTGTTTATGGCAGTATGGAGTTTGCAGTTGTTAGAAGGGAGGGTAATTGTTAGCATTTGAAGAACGGAGCTAGTACCCTGTTCTTTGTATATTGCTTAACAAATGAAACATGGAGTGTTTAAAATCCATCTTGTTCATTTTTCTTATTGTTCTCTAGTTGAGGTCAAATACAGACCTAAACTACTTGTGGTTGTTGTCATGGTTACATTCCCGCATACCAATATAGATTGTATTGATTTAGAGATGTCCTCCAGTGCTCTGTGAATAATGTCTGAGCTGAGGGGCCCTTTGCTTCCCTCAATCACGCTGTTCAGTGCCAGGATCAAAGGCAGACATATTTTAATCCTGCATGATCAAGTAAAACCAACCGAGAGCTTTCTCGTCTATGTTACATGACTTGTAGAACTAAATAAATAAAAAAATCAATGACCGGGTGTTGATGAGGACACGAAGAACTTCATAGTTGATTCTTTTCTAATAACAGCACTTTCACGAAACGTTTTCTTCAGCTTGTATCGCAGCAATTCGCTGACACAAAAAAATTTGTTTATTAAAGAACAAAACATAGAAACGATAAGCCTGACATTAGCCAATCATGGGTGTCTGCGAGCTTGTGTATGCACATGTCCAGAGGAATCATGTCTTGACCCTCGCCCTCAGCTTTTGTCATTTATTTAGGTCAATTATTTCACATCAGTCATGTTAATTGGTACAGAAAGGATTATGTGAACAAGGTAGATGCATATACAGTATAATACAATTTTATGCATGTCAGATTTAAATGTATTGTTTGTCTATAAAACTTTAGAAAGAGCCACAGCAGTTCTGTGTGACTGATTTTTGGACCCAGTTTTTCCTGTTTAGTGTCGCTCAGCTGCATCTGCTGTTAGACATTTGATTTATGAGAAACCACTGTATAAAATGGTCTTGCTGTTGAAACTGTTTGTTTGGTTTGAGTTAAATAAGGAAATTGTGTTTTTGTGTACGTATTCAACTTGTTGTTCAGCAAAACCCTCAAGTTACAAGTTATTTGCCTAACCTAATTCACCTCTGTGACCCTCACAGGCGATTGTGTGAGCACCAGTATGGGAATTCTCCACGTGTTCGCATCAACGGGCATGTTGCAGCCCGCTTCCCGTTCATCCCTCTTCCCCTGGACTACATCCTTCCCGAGCTACTGAAAAATGCCATGAGGTAAGACCGTGATCAATACTCCTTAATCTAGTTGTACAAAGAGTATGGCACAATTTAATGCAAACGACCCTAAATGGACGTTGAGCTCTCTGCGACCTCATGCTCACGGAGTTCTGTCTTTCTTGAAACTTTCTGCTGTCGTCCTGATTGTTGTCATGGTCTGCATCTCAATTCAAAAGCTATGACTTTACATTAGATGGTATTCACTAATCTTTATACATATATATCAGACACGAAATTTTATATATATATATATATATATATATATATATATATATATATATATATTTTATATATATATATATATATATATATATATATATATATATGTGTGTGTGTGTATATATATATATATATAAAATATAATATTTAAAAAAAAAATCTATCCAGACGACTAGTACTGCATAGACTTTTCGGTAGGTTTGAAAGCGAGCTGAGTGGTTTTTAAAATTCGCACACTAACTGTAAATGATCGGCTGTGTTAAAGGAGGAGGTCCTGTTTATGAAAGGTTTAAACCTTTCGCTAAAAATTTATTACTACTACTCACTCTAATTCATTAATAGTTCAATAACAACAACTATTTCACCTGGACTTGGGTGGTGGATGTGCCACATAATCTTAGAATAATAATTAACATTAAAGGTTGAATGATATTTAGCAAATAAAAGCATAATCATTGTCTTGGTGAAGTTCTCTGTGAGGAGATGTTTATGGAAGGAGTCTCCAGTGTCAGCATTTTTTTTAACGTGCCATCATTTTCCACATATCCTTTGAAATATAGAAGGATAAGGAGGAGGAGGAGGATGATCATGATGCCAAAAGGAGTATCACTAGCTTTTGCTATTTAGGATATGGAATCCTCTCCATATCTAGTCTGCTTTTTGTGTATTTTCGAGCATCACTTAAAAGTATATGCAATTCTTGCACAAAAAGAGCAAATGGGTTCATCTGAGCTTTAATTTCAGAAAGCCTACAGACGTATTTGGTCAGGGTGACCCGACCTGAGCTTTTATCGCTGGAGGTCACCGCCTGCTTGAGTTGTGCAGCTCCAGTTAGACCAAAGGTCCTTTTTGCACTTGAATGTTGTGTGAAATAACTGGCTGTGATTACTTAACCATTTAATCTCTTGATTATGCTGTCAAACTAACATCTGTACAGAGGCTTACCTGCTGTGTGTACTATTGACTCCCTTTCACCTGTTTGTTTTGTTCAGAGTGTCTGTTTTTATGACTCTTGGCTTTCAGTGGTATTTCAAGAAGAAAGCCATTTCTCAACGTTTGGTGTGACGTTTGGTGTGTCTCCCAGGTGGCATGTGGCAAACTATAGACGAGAATTTTTATGGTAATCTTTGTTATGGTTTTCTTCTTGCCACTCTTCCATAAAGGCCAGATGTGTGCAGTGTACGACTGATTGTTGTCTTATGGACAGACTCTCCCACCTCAGCTGTAGTTCTCTGCAGTTCATCCAGAGTGATCATGGGCCTCTTGGCTGCATCTCTGATCAGTCTTCTCCTTGTCTGAGCTGAAAGTTTAGAGGGACGGCCAGGTCTTGGTAGATTTGCAGTGGTCTGATACTCCTTCCATTTCAAAATGATCGCGCGGCACCGTGCTCCTTGGGATGTTTAAAGCTTGGGAAATCTTTTTGTATCCAAATCCGGCTTTAAACTTCTCCACAACAGTATTACGGACCTGCCGGGTGTGTTCCTTGGTCTTCATGATGCTCTCTGTGCTTTCAACAGAACCCTGAGACTATCACAGAGCAGGTGCATTTATACAGAGACTTGATTACACACAGATGGATTCTATTTATCACCATCAGTCATTTAGGACAACATTGGATCATTCAGAGATCCTCGCTGAACTTCTGGAGTGAGTTTGCTGCACTGAAAGTAAAGGAGCCGAATAATTTTGCACACACCACTTTTCAGGTTTTTTTTTTTTTGCTAAAAAAGTTTAAATAGATATCCAATAGATTTCGTTCCACTTCACAACTGTGTCCCACTTGTTGGTGATTCTTCACAAAAAATGTAAATTTTATATCTTTGTTTGAAGCCTGAAATGTGGCAAAAGGTTGAAAAGTTCAAGGGGGCCGAATACTTTCGCAAGGCACCGTGTGTATGTTGTGTGTGTGTGTGTGTATATGTGTATATATATATATATATAAAAAAATATAATATATCAACAAACCCTAGGCCTGAAGAGAGCTGACACATTTACAATACAGACATCGGGAAAAACCTTCCAAGAAAATAGTGGTTATAAAGTTAGTCAGGTTTCTGAGAAATCTGAAGGGCACACGGTGGTTTAATGTGTTTTGTGAGTTGCTGTTATGTTCAAATGAAGCACATCACCATTTATTGAATCATTCCTTTAGCAGTAGATGCATTTTCACACTTTATTCAAACGCATGTTTAGGTGATGGAAAGTCCCAGATTTTCAGTATTTTTCATACTGTAGTGGATGGGAAATCTGTTAGCTAGCCCACCATGCACAACCAATGTCTCATATTTTTGGTTGCCAAGAAATCTAATCAACTTGGCTAAAAAGTAGAAGTTATCATAATGAAGCAATATATGGCAACCTAGCTAGCTAGTTATGTGCATTTAATAATTAATATAGATGATAAACAGACCTATAGTTATTGCTTTGCCAGCTTGTCTGCTGGGCAACTATCAATAAAAACTAAAGGACATCAAGCACAGGCAGAAATTTTGTATAAGGTCTGTGATTTGTTTATTTGCAACAAAGTAAAACACCTGTGGTGATTCGATCATTTTTTGCCAGTGGTTATAGCTCAGATCTGCGTGGCCAGGTTACTGATTTGTCCATCTCTGTCCATGTCTTCCAAACACAGCCTGCCTACGTCATGTCCCAGCAGTATAATACAGCTGCTGTGCCATTTACTATTGGTATCCCACAACCCAATGTTTTATGGAAGTTTCTACAAGGCATAGGTCTTCACTAGTCAATGTATTTGAACACACTGTTCATCTTCCTCTGAACACACTGATCATCTTCCTCTGCTCTGTAATTATGTTTTGCTCATGTATGCTCCTGGCAATCTCTTGTCTGTATAGTTGAGCCATGATTCTTGTCAGTGTTTATGCTTCATTTAATCCTTGTAAAAATGTGTTTCTGTCATTCTATAGGGCCACAATGGAGAGCCACTTGGACACTCCTTACAACGCCCCAGACGTGGTGGTTACCATCGCCAACAATGATACCGACTTTGTCATCAGGTGAGTGGATGAGCCATTTAGGTTCGCTGAATTTTTCTGTTTATAAACCCCCTTTCAACAAATTCCATTACTTTGGGGGGTGGGGTGGGGTTAATTGATCAAACCAAAAACAGTACTTGGTAGAAGATTGAAACTTGTGTACTTGATTGGAGCTACTGGTTTGCTGCATTGGGGGGAAATGAATGAAATGCTTTAGACGCTTGGCTCTCTGCATTGTTGCTCAGTACACCTGAACTAATGTGTTTTCCTGATGACCAAGTGTGACGTATTTGAGAATTGAAGCCATTCTCTAACCTTTTAAATGCTTATTTAAGTGCAGTCATTATGGAGAAAGGAATCCATTACCCAGAGTTGCATGGCCACTGGCAATCTGTGTTGAGTGCTGTAAACAAAGATCTGTTTGCATGTGTGATAAGTGTGCACACAAGGAATATTTGTTTCACCATGACATAGTCAGCATTTTAACCACTTCCGTAGTGGTCAAACATAACGTCCACCTGTCCCTGGTCCCATGCAGCTCTCTACTTAAGATCCACCCAGGATTTAACCATGAGCTTTACTGCATTTGTGTGACTTGGAATACATCACGTTAGCTAAACCTCTTTGAATCGGACCTCGTTTGCCTTGTGTGTGTGTGAAAGAGTAGAGAAGCGATCCTGATTTGCGAAGTTCTTGTGCAGGATCTCGGATCGGGGCGGAGGCATTCCCCACAGCATCATGGATAAAGTGATGGACTACCACTTCAGCACGGCCGAGCAGAGCACGCAGGACCCGCGCATGAGCAACCTCTTCAACACCATGACCAACAGCGGCCCTCAGTCAGGCCCTATGCACGGGTGAGTGAGCATTACACCAGTGTTATGTAATGACACAAACAAACCTGATTAACAGTCATAAATGCATTATTATTATATATCTCTTTTTGATTTGGCCAACCTCTTGGTCTAGCCGCTTCCTGTGTATTCTTCTCTGTGCAGTGACTTCCATTAATGCTTAATAGGCTGTATTTGGTGCCTAACAAATGGTATCTTCATGCAAACATTGGCTATTTAAAGCTGCAGGACAGTTGGATTCTAGTCACATGACTGCCTTGGTGGTTGGAGCGTTCAGGTCAACCCAGTCCGGTACAGACCAGCTTAACTGCATGGACTTTGACGTGATAACACAACACTGCCCCCTTACTGTGAGCCTTTCTAAAAGCACGACTTGATCTGAAACAAAAAGAAACCAAAATCAAAGCACACCACACACACATGGATCTTTAGTCAGCACTGACTCACTTCATGAGCACTTACATTATGTAATGTCTCTGCAGTACTTTTTGTTCTCTTCATCCTGGTATTCCAGGATTTGTCATTATAACTATGGCGTTTCCTTTGAATTTGAACTATTTTGGCTTTTATGGTTCATTTGCAACACAGTTGAGCTCAAGCTAAATCTGTATTAGGTAGTATGTTGCCCTTAAATTGATCCCATGTTCTTGATTAAGTTGTTTGTGTAGCCCAATCTGTTTACTTCCATGTAGTTTCTTTTTGTAGGGTTTCTTTTTAATTGACATTATGCCCCCCCAGAAGATATAAAAAGAAAAAGATGATTATTTGTCTAGTTTGTTCTGAAATATGGGTTTGTACTGAGATATATGATTTTAATTTGGAGTAAGGCAGTGTTTGGTTGGGTTACTACATCAAACCAATGACAATAGACCTCAAATGGACATTCTGGATTTTATGTGACCCGGAGTCTTAGTTGTTTATTTATTTCAGATCTGTAACATAGGACTACTGTAACTAGAGACTGACTGATAATCGGTTTTCCGATGTTTTCCCTGATATTCAAGCATTTTTCTATTATCGTTTTTTTTAATATCATATCCACCGATAAATAGCGCCATCCTGTGGGCATTTTGAGAATCGCGTGCAGGATCAGCAGTCATTAATGTACAAATTAGATGTATTACATAAATGCTTGATATGTAGTTTAAGCAGGTTGGTGCCAAGAAGTAGAGACAAACTCGGTCACATACTCCATTAACCTCAACAACGCTTTTTTTTTTTTATTTAAAAAATAAATAAATAAAACTTTAGTAACTGTTGGCTTTATTTTGATTTTTTTGCACTCTTTCAGACTCCTCTGTTTATTGGTGTATAAATAAGAGTTTTTTTTTTGTATGCAAGGAGGATGTGAAATTGACAATTGTGTTAAATAAAACGGTTAGTTCAGTGGTGGTGTTCTCATTGTGTCAGTAAAACAATAAATAAATATTGGGCACATAAACGGGCAAATATCAGTATCGGTTATAAAAATAGAATAATATAATTTTAAAAAAATCAATATTGGCCGATCTCCAAGTGTAACATTGAGTATTATGTCTGTAACATAAGTGACCAAAAACTAAAGGAATCTTCTTTGCACTGACTGAAGCCCTGTGTTATTGGACAATCCTAAATGGCTGGGAATCAGCTGTAACGTGAGTCGTATTTATTATTCGCACAGTCGCTGCGTATCTTATGTAGAAGATTTAACAGCGACCTCCTCCACTAGAAACATCCCAGCCCATAAGATTTCTATGGTGAACTGCAAAAAAATTTTTTGCACAGCGATGTTAAACACACTGACTCTGTCTCTCTTAAAACTTTCAGCTGTTGACGTGCTTGTTGTCATAGGCTCCTGAATTTACATGCAAAAGTATTTAGATCAAGTATTTTATCTAGAAAGACTGGTACGCAAAGCAGGTAAATAAGTTTCTCTCATGAGGCCATATGTAGATCAAGCAACCCAACGTGGGGTCACATCCCCAAGTTTGAGATCCTATGCCATAGACAAAAAAAATTATTATGCGTTTCCTTTGTCCCACAAGCTCTTGTCCATAGCAAGTATGAAAGTAACAAAAAAATCTTCCTCGTGCTATTTTTTTTTATTTTTTTATTTTTATTTTTTTTTTTTTTTTGTTCTTGCATCAGTTGCACCAGGATTCCAGTCCTGGTGTACACGTCCTATTCTCAGATATTTCTGGCAAGCTTTCTTTTAAAAAGCTGAAAAGAAAACACCTACTGTTTGTGTCTGTATGTGTATTTGATTAGAGAACATTATCTGTTCAATCTGAATAATGTATTTGTATTAAATAAACAAAATTCACTCACTAGCTTTTTTTTCTGTATTTCTTTCTTTTTTCCTTCTCTCTCTCTCTGAAGGTTTGGTTTTGGTCTGCCCACCTCAAGGGCGTACGCTGAATATCTGGGTGGCTCGCTGTCTATCCAGTCGATGCAGGGAATCGGCACCGACGTTTACCTGCGTCTACGCCACATCGACGGGAAAGGAGAAAGCTTCAGAGTGTGATGCGGCGGCCAGTTCTGCCAATCACGATGAGAATTTGTATTTTCACCAAGGCCTGGAAGCCTCACTGTTCACATCTTCACTGACATTGCTTCCTGTCCCTTCTCCTTTTACATCTCACTTTTTTTTTGCCTCCCACATTTTTTTTTCCTCTGCATGAAATTGTCTGAAGAAATGGAAGAAAACACAATGTAAACGTTGTAGAGAAGACTCCAAAGTTACTGAAGTGAAACTCTTAGAAAGCTCCTGGAAGAAGATGCCTTAGGATAATTGAACTCATGAAGGGCTTAGAGCTCTTTTCGGTGACTGATGCTGAGTGAAAGGCTTGTCATAGCAGGTGTGAGTGATTGTTCTCTTGGGCAGAGCTGCAGAACGTACTGTACTAACTTCCTTACACCATACAGAAACGATGGATCTGAGTTTGGTCCTGCATCACCCAGTGTGTAATTAAAATTATTTGAAATTTCACACATTTTCCAAAACAAGGTTTTGATTTCATGTAGTTTTCCCTGGCAGAACAGATTTGATAGAGAGATATAAATATATAAAAAAGTTGGTCCATCTCTCCAGGATTTGGATTATTAAAGGTATATTGAAGTTACATTTATTCATATTTGAATGGTATTCTTCAGCTGTCCTCCTGTATATGTGGCCTTGTTCAGCTCGCATTCCAGTAGTGGTCAGTCATGAATATAGGGTGTTTTTGAGTTCATTTAGATTTAATAAGTTAATTAGAGCAGGTCACTTGTTGCTGTATTAATACCACTGGAAATGACTATAGTGTTAGACAGATTTGTATCTGTGGAGGAATTATTATTTTTATTTTTTTTTAATATTATTATTTTTATTATTTTCTTTTTGAGAAATGGTCTCAGTAAAATGCCACATTTTAGTCTGAACACGCATATTGAAAGACTGCAGGGTTTTTTTTGTTTGTTTTTTTTTTCTTGTCCAAGTTTGCCCTCTACAGGGTAAAGACGAGTATTAACCTACACTCTAACGAAGCTATCTATATAGCATTACAATGTTATGTACAGGGTTCTGGATTAATCTGCATATTTTACCACAAATTCCTTTGTAAATATATACATGTATGTATAAGGCCAAATGAAGGTGTGAGATGTCAAGGATGGGATCATTTGATATTAGATTAATTGTCGTGTAGTTTTTTGTTTGTTTTTTTATCATTATTTTATTTTTATTTTTTTTTTCCTCTATAGATGCCAAATCTGCATAGTTTTCATGGGCATTATAAAAATCCTGATTGAGCAACCATCTGCCTCAACTTAGTCTTTGTTTGCTAACTTTTTTATTATAAACGGTGTCCTCGGATGTATTCAAACTAAAGAAGAAAACACGCTGGAATGTGCTGTTATATGAAAATAATCAACTGACATGAAATTGTGGAACTGCTCTTACCCTGACGTTGAAGATTATTATTATTATTATTATTATTTTATTTATTTATTTATTTAAAAACACAACAGCCAGTCTCATTGCTTCATTCTTCTTAAACCCACAACAGTTATTTATCAAGTCGTAAGACAAGTCATACGTTTTCTCATTCATTGTTCCATTTAATGTTGGGGAATATCCGTGGAACAAATTGGTCTATTGAAGTTAATAAAACAAAAATGGAGCTCGTCACATTCCTGAGAAACCACAAATGTCAAAGTCCTCAAGAGGTTCTAGTGTCTGAAAATGACAAGGAACTGCTTTATCTCTCGAGTGTAACAAAGTGTGCCTCCGAAACGTCTTCCACAATGTTAAATAAACATCTCCTCATAGAAAACTTCACCATCTGAACAACTGTCATACAAGTCTAAGTGTAAATTGATATATAAGCGATGTACATTAACATGAATGTGATTTGCCTTAACGTTGGAACAACGGTCTGTGCTGCTGTAGTATTCTATAAATCACACCTTCAGCCCAATCGCATTTGAGATCAGCTCTGTGGCATAAAATTGAGTAACTTGAAGGTATTTGCTCAGTAGCTAGAGATTAAACCTGGGCATGAGATCAATTCTACAAGCTTTCCACATAAGGAGTAGATCTATTTTTAAAGAGTGACGTAGCTTTCTTTCCAGCCATGAGGCCTGGATCCTTCCTTTTGTTTATACTTTGAAATATTAAAGACACAATATTTCTCATGAGGTTTCAAACATTTTTTTTTATTTAAACGTATTTGCTTGAAGCTATACACAGTGTCCTGTACTAATATTGGCACCCTTGGTAAATATGAGCAAAGAAGTCTGTGAAAAATTGTCTACTATTTAACCTTTTGATCTTTTGTTCAAAAAGTTCACAAAAATAGTCTGCTCTCCTGGATATCCATCCATCCATCTTCTATTGCTTACTCCTTTTCAGGGTGACGGGAACCTGGAGCCTTCCCCAAGGAGGGTCAAACAATTGCAAGCATTTAAAAAATAAATAAATAAAAAGAAATCTTTGTTAAATATATATGTGCAACAATTATTGGCACCCCTATGAATTCATAGGAGAAAAAAATATTGTTCTATGATGGATTGGCACCCTGTCCAGGCTGTACCCTGACTTGTGCCCTATGCTCCCTGGGATAGCCTCCAGGTTCCCCGTGTCCCTGAAGGATAAGCGGTACAGAAGATGGATGAATTTTTTTTCCTGGAGGAACACCTTTAAATGCTTGTTTCTCAGACGTTTCTTTGTGTTTTAATGGCGGTTTTAAAGGTGCATTACCGCTACCTACTGGACTGGAGTATGGGCAGTAGCTTGGCAATCTTTTTTAAATAAAATAATAATACCAAAACAATACTACACAGATAAAAGAAAATAAAGAGAAAATGACTATATACTAGATATTCCTACTAGATCACTAAAGTCTCTCACTTATCCCGGCGGGTGTCTCTTGGTGGTTCCTTTTAATTAATACATGTGGTAATGGGTGGCTTATTTATACAAACAGTCAGTAACTATAAAATACACCAAGCTGCATCATTCACAGAGTGTACCATGCAATGTAGGAGTACCTAATGAAGTGTGTATTTAATAAACACTTTACAGCTGCCCTCCTGTAGACATGCCCTAACGTAGTATTATTATTTGTATATATGTTTGGTTAATGGGTGTGTAGAGAAAAGTCTACACCGTTTTTACTTGTCAGATCTTTTAAAAACCAGCCCAAGCGCATATAAACATGTATTTGTGTCCCACAAAATCCAAACAAACGGCATCCCAAAGGGAAAACTGACCAAAAAAATAAATGATAATAATAATAATAATAATACAAATAAACTTGGCTAATGGCCAACGCTTCAAAACTTGGTGCGCTTGTGCGTTTGTTAAAGTGGGGGCGGTCTTCTTAACCCAAGATGGCCACACGCTTGTCACGTGATCCTTCAAAGCCCAAAAGAGGAAAGAGGAGGAGCTATAAGACGGAAACAAAAATATACGCAGGTCCATTCGGATTCACCGGAATCACTGTGCGGGTCTCTGCGTCTGAGCTGCAAGCAAACCAACCAAACAATCAAGCAACAAACAAAGCAGCTCGTTTCTCTGGTTTTTCTAAATCGGAGCCGTGAGCGCGGAGAGTTTACCCCGGTTACACACCGAACAGAAACTGAGCGAGTCATCGCGAGGAAAGGCGTGCTTAGGAAAAGCGTCTCGGGCGACTAAGATGTCAGGATCGGGGTCTCGTAGTCATCAGTGATTCTACGTAAGGGCGTAACGTACACACACACACACACACACACACACACTGTTACACACACTCTGTTACACATTCTGTTACACACACACACTCTGTTACACACACACACTGTTACACACGCACACACACTGTTACACACACTCTCTGTTACACACACACAGTGCTACACACACACAGTGTTACACACACACACTGTTACACACACACTGTTACTTACACACACTGTTACACACACACACACTGTTACACAATCTGTTACACACACACACACACTCTGTTACACACACTGTTACACACATTCTGTTACACACATACACACAGTTACACACACACACTGTTACACAGTTACACACACACTGTTACACAGTTACACACACACACATTCTGTTACACGCACACTGTTACACAGTTACACACACAGTTACACACACACATTCTGTTACACACTGTTACACAAAAAAATATTTATAAAAAAGTGCTACACACACAGTGTTACACAACACACTGTTACACACGTACACACTGTTACACACACCTTAAAAAAAAAAAAAAAAAAAAAAAAAAAACACACTGTTACACAATCTGTTAAACACACACACACACTATTAATACATTCTGTTACACACATACACACAGTAAACAATAATACACACACACTGTTACACAGTTACACACACACACATTCTGTTACACGCACACTGTTACACAGTTACACACACAGTTACACACACACATTCTGTTACACACTGTTACACACACACACTGTTACACTTGCACACTGTTGCACACAGTTACTTACACACACACACACACTGTTACACACACACTTACACAGACTGTTACACACCCACACACACACTGACTACGTTTACATGGACAGCAATAATCTAATTATTGACCTTAATCTAAGGAAGCTGTAGGGTGCGTCTCAAATCGCATACTTACCTACTGTATAGTAGCCAAGATACATTTTTCCTCACTACAGGACTATAGTAGGAAAGTATGCAGTTTGGGACACAGCCGAACTCTCTTGTTCGCCGTAAAACTGCCGTGTGTGATCGTGTCCTGTCGCACAACACAGTGAAAACGCTCACACGACGTTCATAATGTGATTAAGGTGTTTACATTTCTGTAATGCACGTCCATAATACGATTAAAACAGGAGTACTCCACCTGTCTTAATTCGATTAGAGATTACTTAGATTATGACCTTAATTAGATTAAGGTTGGTGTTTACATGGTAGTTTCTTAATCAAAGTATGGTCTTCATTAGATTAAGAGTGGATTATTGTTGTCCATGTAAACGCAGTCACTGTTATAAGCTATAGAGAGCATGGACAGGAAGTTAGGAAGATGTTCAGGACACGGCGAATGTCTTGGACACTGAATGTGTTAGCTGCCTGTCTGTCATGAAGATGTGTAGCGTTGCTAATCCTTCACTTCAGGAAACGATTTCATTCCGTCGAGTTAAGAGAGCAGTGTTTTGTTTTTAATTTCGGTTTTGCAGAGTAACAAAAATGTCATAAAATGAAATTCGCTTGGCTCGGTATCTAGTTGTCATGTTTGTTTTGGGTGTGAAGTTTTTATCCGTGTATGACGTGGTTAGTGAAACGCGTCTCTTTGACAGCTGACTGAACCTGGTGCGTTGATATGATGTTGTTTTTTAAATCTGTATATTTCACTTCACTCTTCTGTTTGACAGCGTGTCAATGTTTATAAAATGTGGTTTTGGGGGGTTGTATTAATCTTCTACGTCATAATGAGCTGTTTTGACGTTTGTTCTTTCAGTTTTTGTCAACCAGAGATGTGCAATGAAACCCAGTCATAAAGGCGGGGAAACCCAACCGTGTAAGTATCAGAGGCAAGGCTACGACCCAGGTACTGCTTCTGAATGAACATATTTTATTAATAATAATAACTGAGCTTTCATCATTGAGAACACTATTTAAATGATTGAGTGGTGGGAATCATTCCAATTCATGTGGAACCCTGAAGCTGTCTGCTCTTTAAGACCACTAGTCCAATCAGCCTCTCCGACAACATGCTCATTCACTGGGAAACGTCTAGAAAGAGCTTTCTAGAGGTCTCCCTGATTACACCTAGTGGTCAAACAGCAGAACTGCAGCAAATGCTAATAGAAGCCCATTGGGGCAGCGTTCATACTGCCCCATACTGTCACTCCACTATGGAAAATTATTTCAGTGGGCTGAAATAATTAGAATTAAATATCTTTTTCTCTTCTTTTTTTGTGGAGGGGAAAAGGCAAAATGTAAGTGTAGACAATGTGTCTATGATGTACAGAGATATTTAAAAAAATATAGAGACTGAGATTATGGAATGGATGTGTACGTCTGAAACGGCCAAGCACTAAGGCTTGTTAATGACCCATGGAGGCGCACACACACACGCACACTCACTCACTCACTCACACACATACATGACACACCTGCTGTGTCACACAAATTAACAAACGTTCGTTTGAAATATTCCTAGGTGCTAGACTGTACTCTGTCTTAAGTGCATGTTGTCTTCTCTCAACTGTGTATCGCAGAGATATTCACAAGATAGTAGCCTAGTCTAGAGGTCAACCGATTGATGATTAATCCGTGCCGATTTTGCTGGAACTATTGGTTATCCGCAAAAATCTACACCGATATTATTTCCAGATATTTATCTGTCGTGGGAGTGGCTGAGAAGTGCGGTCGTTAAAGCATGAGAGCGGCCCCTTGAGGTGAAACACATTCACTGACTTTTTTAATTTTATTTTAAATATTGTATTTTTATTTGTTTTTTAAATTCATTTTGGATGCCTCTTAATTTCAAGTTTTACGTTTTGGTTCAGTTTGGATGTATATATTTATTTACTTTGTATTAATAGTTAATATATAAATATTTATTTCATTTAAAAAGTACAGTACACTTTCATGGTACAGTCAGTGCTGTGTATTTTTGTAATAAAGTTCAGCAGTGTTTTACTTTGAGTGTTATATTTTCATTTAGTATCAATTTTAAAACCTATCGGTCGATTTATCGGTTATCGGCAGGTACTTGGTTATCGGTAAAATTTACTACCGGTCTACCTCTAGCCTATTCACAAAGTTCAAGTGTGACCCTCTTTGTTTGTGTTTTCTGCTAGTGGCCATGAACAACGACCTGAACGTTCCTGTATCCTCGTCCACAGCCGGGATGTCTGGTCGGCTCCAGGACGGCGGCGGGATGGATTATCGGGACTGGGTCCGGCGCAGCTATCTAGAGCTGGTGACCTCCAACCATCACTCGGTGCAGGCGCTCTCCTGGAGGAAGCTCTACCTGAGCAGGGCCAAGCTCAAAGCGTCCAGCCGCACATCGGCCTTGCTCTCCGGCTTCGCCATGGTCAGTAGGCACGCTGCAATGGGAATCGTTTGTTTGCTTCCATCAACTAGCTTTCTTGTGAATACGATAATGTAATCATGAGGTCCAGTTGCTTTTTTTTTTCTTAAATATTTATCCTTTTCTGTATTGGGGGGGGGGAATAAAAGTAGCTGTATGGAAATCCCTGTTTTAGTCATGAGATTAGCACAGTATCTCACACAAGCCTATGAAAATAAGGCATTCATCTCCCTGGTTGTGTCTCTGACTGTTGTTTGAGTGCTGTGAAAGCTTTTACTGAAATTCCCGTACACTCCCGGCAGGTAGCCATGGTGGAGGTGCAGCTGGAGATGCAGTACAACTACCCTCGTGCCCTTCTGGTGGGCTTCAGCGTGTGTACCACGGTGCTGGTGGCTGTTCACTTGTTCGCGCTACTCATCAGCACATGCATCCTGCCCAATGTGGAGGCAGTGAGCAACATCCACAACCTGAACTCGGTGTGCGAGTCGCCGCATGAGCGCATGCATCACTACATCGAGCTGGCCTGGGGCTTTTCTACGGCGCTTGGCATCTTGCTCTTCCTCGCAGAGGTCGTGCTGCTCTGCTGGATCAAGTTCCTGCCGGTGGACTCGGGGACCTTTCCTAAATCAGGGGCGGAGGGTGCGCCAGGATCAACGGCACCTGCTCCTGAGCCAGGCTACAGTGGCTGGCAGGCGGCACTTGCCTCCACTATAATCATGGTGCCCGTGGGGCTCATCTTCGTAATATTCACTGTGCACTTCTATCGCTCGCTGGTGAGCCACAAGACCAATCGCCACGACCAGGAGATCGAGGAGCTGCACAAGATCAAGGTGCAGCTGGATGGCCATGAGCGTGGCTTACAAGCAGTGTAATCTTCAGGGACTTAAAATTTTTTGCTTGTTTTTTGCAGCACCCTCTTTATGCCTTTAACTTTGCTCATTGTTGAATTCTTTTCCCTTTTTAAAGCAAATGCAACAGAGTCTTGTGTGGCGTGTTTCCAGAATTGCAGCAAGGGCTAATTTTTTCTGATCGTTGGGATTTTTCTAATTGTTTGAGTTTCTGTCAGCTTATATTGCCATGCTTCAAGGCCCAGTTAATGCTTTTATAAGATTATTTTACTCTTTGGTTCCCATTTTTGTTAGCTGTGTGGTGTTTATACAGGGGTGGACAAATCATCATCATTTCATTACCTAGCCCACTGAGTAAGTAAAAGTGCCAATGTGTTGCCCTTATTTCCTGAAAAAATAATTGCCTACACTGAAAAGTGGTAGCTGACATAATGGAAAATTAGCTAGTTAAGTGCGTCGGTACACATTGAGAGAAACAAATGAGTATACAATCGTGTAGCACATCATCTTTTCTCCCTCAGCAAGTCGTTGGCTGACGCTATAGTCACAAGATCACGTGTGAAAGATTTTATTTGTGTCTCTCAGTATGTTTTAAAAACAATTCAACATGCAATGTGAACATGCCATCTGTTTCTCCTGGGTTACTGATTCGTCCACCCCGTTTGTCGGGTATGCCAAAAAATTTATCCTAGAATACGTATGGATACAAAGGACGCAGGAGTTATGAGGGTTATTAGAAGCTATGTAGGCTGATATGACAAAGTGTGCCAGCTATGCAGCAGCGATAAATCGTGTCTGTGTATCATCAGAGCTTCCACTCCTTGGTTTTTTATTATTTATTTATTTTGAAATTATGTAGTATTGCGTAATTTTTATACCAGGGAGTCGAGACGCTTCACTCTTACAACCTGATGTTACAGTTCATATGTCTTTTAAAATTCTTCAAAAGTACCATGTAATAACCACCACCCCTCTAACGGTCTTAAGCTCTTAACAGTTATAGCTCTGTTTATCTATTTAAAAAAAACAAAACCCACACACATTTCAGTATTTATAAGCAGTCAGTTTGGAAGCACAAACCAGAATCTTAGTGGCGTTGGGCTTTCGAGTGTGTGTGTGTCAGTTTGCATTATAGATGGTTTACATTAGGACATGGCTGAGCATTTGTACCCAGCGTCATATGCGCACCGTCACTTAGGAGACGCAAGTGGACCGAATGAGACTAGGCTCATCTTCGTGCAGCAAGCTCAAGATGCCTCCTCTGAACTTTCGAATGCTGTTTATGTAACTGGAATACACGAGGACAACATTCCAAAGTGTTTTGACCAACAAATGCCTGCCTTATCTCAAATAGAAGACATGAAAGTGCACTTGCAGCTTAGCGGGATTCAGAGTCGTATTTCATAAAAGGATTTTACGACAAACTAAGCTGTGTTACAACTTTTAGGTCTAATGCAAATACGTGCGTAGGGTCGTGTTCATCAATGCACAAACTAATATTTATGTACTATATCCATTGATATGAAAACTCTAATAATCACTTGGGTGTCCACGTAGTGCCAAAGGCCCTGAAGAGGAACCCATGACCAAAATAAACATCACAAAATAAATGTCTTGTAGACTTCATAAAGCATGTCACTCTACTCTGTGTGGGCAACATGATAAATGAGTGTGACGATGGACTTCCTGTCAAAGTAGAGACACACTCTTTTTGTGCACAACCTATAACCAAGAGAAATGTTTTGTCATGTTGCATGTTTGTTTTACATTGTCAACAAACTTGTGTATGTTAATTTATGTCAAATAAACCCGTTATTTGTTTACTTTCTATCCATCACACGAGCCATTTATATGCTAAATGACTATATTGCTTAGGTCAGCATATTTGCCGATCTTGGTATGTTTGATATCTCATTTTATTAGTATAGAGACTAGGTCTAAAAACAATGAGCGGACTGTGCAGAAATTTTATTGATCGGTCGTCAGTGTATGCGAAATGAGATGTACTGTAACAGCCGAGCCTGGCATCAAGGCAGCTGGTGTGGTGAAAGCACTGTCACTCAGTATGCATGAAAAACTCTTGTCTCCTTGGAGACTGATTCAAGTTGGCCTTGGTTTTCAGCTCAGAGTGGGTGAATTCAGATCATGGATGAAGTGCCTCGATTCTAGTCTTGGTTTTCTAACCTAGATGACTAGATGTTAGTGCAAGATGGGCTCATTTGAGTATTTCAGAAGCCTTGGATGTTCACACGTAACAGTCTTTTAGAGCAGTGGTCACCAACCCTGAACCCTTCCTGAAAACTTTAGCTCCAACCATAATCATCCCACCACCTATTCATTGCCTTAAGAAGTTCTCGATCAACTCAAACAGATGTGTTAGGTTTTGGTTGGAGAATTTAAGGAAGAAGGTTGGTGATCATCCAGTGAGCAATAGTTCTGTGGGTGGAAATACCTTGTTGATGAGAGCGGTCAGGGGAGAATGGCCAGACTGGTTCGAGCTGACAAAAAGACTATGGTAACTCAAATCTCAAATAGCCACTCTTTACAACCGTGTCGAGGAGAAAAGCATCTCAGAAAACACACCACGTCCAACCTTGAGGTAAATAGGCTGCAACAGGAAAAGACAACATTGGGTTCTACTTGATAGGTCTTGCTTTGTCATAGTGGTCTAATCACGTAAGCAGGGCTGAAGTCAATTGAATTAAGTCCATCCATCCATCTTCTACCGCTTACTCCTTTTCAGGGTCACGAGGAACCTGGAGCCTATCCCAGGGAGTATCGGGCACTAGGCAGGGTACACCCTGGACAGGGTGCCAGTCCATTGCAGGGGCAACTAAATTATGTTACAAATCTAAACTTACAAAGCTACATATAAGGTCAAATCAAGTTTAAAACAAAGGTAGATCTGTTTACTGTTGCGAGTTGAATGACCAATGCACATTTCCATGTCTTAGGATGGGTTTTTCAGAGTTCCAAGTAAAACGGATCGCAGCATTAGAGAACATGTTCATTAATTCATTCATCTCCAGTAACCGCTTTGTTTTGTTTACTGCAAGTAGTCTAACCTCAGTGCCCGGTTAGCTCAGTTGGCATCACATGGGACTCTCGATACCAGGATCGTGGGTTTGAGCCCCAGCTACTGGGGGTGCACAGGCCAGCGCACTCTCAGTGCTGGTCCCAATCCCCGATAAATTGGAAGAGTTGCATAAGGAAGAGCATCTGGCGTAAAACCTGTGCCAAATCAATATGCAGACAGTGGAAGGTGATCCGCTGTGACGACCCCTAATGAAGAGCAGCCGAAACAACAACAGCTACAGGTAGTCCAACCTTGAGTTCATACTTGACTGAAGAAATACGTATATAACCACTACTTTGAGCAATGGTTGTATAACAACCTGTTGTTGTTGTTTTGCGTATCGAAAAACTTGAGTTAAGCTTTACAAGCACTTAAATAATAGTTATAGGTTCCAAAAAAAATCTAAAAATGTAAATTTTTTTAACAATAAAAATGAGTGCAATCTCCAAAATGGTTTCATTTTTGCTCAGTTCAATGACTGCCACTAATTAGTAACTAATTGTAGTCAGGTGAAGCTGGGTGCTTCTTATATAAGAACTTGTGCAGTAAAGCTGTTTCAGTGCTACTGATTGTTGGGTATCATCGAGTTATTGTGAAACAGTACCCATTATCTAAAAGGTAATCTTCACAACAAATGTTGAACTTTTGTCTTCCTTTTTTTCATAGCCACGTCTGTGCAGGTGTTTTAAAGACACTAGGCATCCTCCTGACAACGTCTGCATTTGCATATCAAACAAATCTGGTTTGCTTTGCATGTTGTGCACAACTGGTGTTTCTGTCAGGCAAATGTGAGGCGGCTATGATGAGTAAAGAAATATGGCTGACTTGGTATCGGTACCTCTGGGTGTCTATGACCAGGGTCTGATTGCATTTAATCTTCTCTCTGAGCTGCAGAGTGGTGTGGGGTGGCTTTTTGCTTTTATTTCTTCCCTCCTTTCTTCTTTCTCTGCAACTTTTTCTCTTCGTACATTCCAGACTCTGCGACTGAACCAGTCTCTCAGGGGGCCTCTTGCTATGAACCTCTGGATGTAGCAGGTCATGGATCTGGGAACAACTATATTTAGGCTTGCTGAGTGAACCTTCAACTTGAGTTACTTCGTTTGTAAGCTCCACATTGTTTCTCCTCTGAGCTGCAATTCTGCAAGGTTGTAATTGCTTCCACATGTATTGAGCCATGTGTATTCGTGTTCAAACTGGAGACTCCTTCAAAAAAATAAAGGCTTATCACAGAAAATCCCAAACCAATGTTTACTTCTATTTTATAGTTATTTATTAAGTTACTTGAACCAGCTTCTGCCCAATTGGAATTGAACAGCATGGTGTATGGATGAATTTGGTGTTTGATTTTTAAGCTGAATCTTAAGCAACTTTGTTACGAGGGTGTTGAGTAAATGGGATTTTTAAAAACAATCATATCGTGAACCAGTTTAGCTTCGTAACTCATCTTTCCACCTTTTTAAAGATGGCTGTTCCAGTTCTCTCCCAAAGGCTTCCTGACCTTCAATGTTCTTTCACATCTTGTAGATAGCTGCTTGGTTTTGAAGTGATGCTAATTCATAAACCAGACCTGTGCCGACAAAATCTTCAAGCTAATTTTATTCTAGATAAAACTTTTTTTTTGGTGGGGGGGGCTACATCTGATTAAACTGAATAAAATATTTTCCCTAACGTTTACTCTCCTGTCCTCAGTGACGTGCTCCATGCTTGTTTTATTTGGTTTATCAGGCAGGTTAATGATACAACTTCCTGTTGTAGCTCTCACAAAACTGTCCTGCAGAATTTGTGGATACTTACAGGAACAAAGTTGTGGACATAAAAACAAACAAAGGAAACCGTGACTAAATGGGAAATTAGAGGCATTGAAATGCCTTAAAAGTAGCGGTTAACAGTTTGACATTTTATCAAGATGTAAACGATTTAATTAATTTGTTTTTGGTACAGCCTTATTTGGGTAGAAGCAGAAGGCGCCATCTTGCAAAAATTGCAGGCGCACACGCAATAGGTGAGTTTCAGCTGTATCTTTCACCACAAGGTGTGTGGTTTTTTATTTATTTTAATAAATCATTTGGGGGTGAGTATCGACTTGAAACGCAGCCAGCCACTACAGGGCCTCCGACACATTTGGCTTCCCATTTAACTCCCTGTTACGGTGTCCATCTAGATTTAATAATTTCTTCATACTTGAACAACTTGAATGAAGCATGCTACATATAGGTCACATGAAGCGTTTCGTTCCATTTCAGTTGTAATTCCTCATATAGTGATAAACCAAACCATTCTAGTGCACAGCATATAAAATTAGTAAAAAGACGGATATACTAATTGCTAAATCTCAGCATTTTACTTTAAAATCTAAGTACTTTGTTAAAAACGCACAAGGTATTTTTTTAAAGCATTAAAAAAAAAGCAGAAAATGCATTTTACATTGGGAAAAGTGCTGGAATTCTTATTCAAGATTAAAATAAGTTGGTCCAAACGCTTCAAACAAGTGCGTTGTCGTTTGCGAATGAGTTGACAGTCGACTCCCTGGTGTGAGGTGGGTGTCTTATGGTAAGTGAATCAGTTATTGTTACAGATGGACACAAATCATCATAATGAAGAACAGACACACTACAAAATGCAGGGATTCTTGCTGTTTTGTCAGTGCACGTGTGTAGTATCTTTCTGATTCAGGCTAAGAACTGCATATGTAAAGTTAATACAAAAAGGTATTTCACAACAATTTCAGCTATAATTAGTCAAAGTAGGACAATCACTGGTTATAATATCATGGTTTATATAAAATATGGCAATAAGCCATTTGGCGAGTTGAGTCAAATCTGACAGCTAAAAAAAAAAAAAGGAAATTTCCCAGCATGCGTGGTCACATGATCAGTTTGAGCTACGCTTCTGGAGAATAGATCTTAATTAAGTGCTGTAGTTCAGACGGGTAGCCTGTTAGCGGACACCTGTGGTTAGTCTTCACGTACGTATAAATGCAGCGGTAACAGAAAACGTAGCCTGAGGTGGCCAGGGCTGTGTCATTACCGCGTGCTTTCCTGCACAGCGGGCACAGATGCTGCACAGCATCCTGGTCCTCCAGGTGAAGCGGGGGTGGAGGTGTAGGGAGAGAGGTGAGAGACTTCATAGTGGTCTGGTTCTCTGACGAGTACCACCACTCCAAAAACTGCAGGAAAAACACTCCCATGGAGAGACCGGTGGAGAGGGATACAGCTACGCTGCCAACCATCGTGGAAAAGACGCGCTGCAGCCGTCCTCCAAAGCTGAGGAAGGAGAAACACATGTTTTCTGCTTTTTCTGCCGATTCAAATACAACATACAAGACAACTTCAGAGTGATATGCTCATAGACCGCATTAAAGGTGCAGTTCGTAATTTTACATCTCTAATATTATGCAAATATTCTAGTGTGGTTTTTTTTGTATTGTCTACACAACCCTGTGTGTGAAATGGCAGGTTTTTGTGAGTGAGTTACAACTGCAGTCGCAGCTGAACAGAAGCAGTCACATAGCATGATGCTGCCACCGCCATGCTTCACTGTGCACAGCTAGCTTAATTTGATCGTGTCTTTTCAAATTATACCAAAATTACATCCAAGTACTATAACAAGCATTCAGAGAATACTAAGTGCTTCACATGTTTAGGCTCACCTTTGACTGGAGCTCAGTCCTTGCCCTGCTGGGATGAGATCCAAGCTGTGAATGTCCTGAGCCGTCAGATGGGACAGTTTGACTCCCGCCAGCCACAGCAGGGGTGAATGAGTGCGTGCGTTGCCAAAAATGTATAGCAACTGATGGCAAAAACTCCAGCCGTCCCATGCCATAGAAACATAAGGATAGGCAGCCAAGAAGGCTCTGTACATCTTCTCAGTGAGGGACTGGGGCATCCGTATCGAGAAGTCGTCCTCATCTCTCTGACGAGACAGCACCTTCTCCAGTTTGTTTCGGAGGTAAGGTAGGAGCACTAGGAGAAGCAGAGAGCACAGATGTCGCCTGCGGCCGAGGCCATGATGTGCACGTCTGCTTTCGTCCTGGCCCGTGCGCTTTAGCCCGTAGAAGTTCTCGGAAAAGGAGGCGCTGGTGCGCAGCAGGAAGTGGTGCTGCAGCAGAAGGTCGAGGACAGCGTAGATCTCGTCAAACTTCCTCCAGAGAACTCCATAACGAGCTGGGTTGGATTCAGCGAGGACCTACAGACGCACAACGAACAATAAATACAGCTTAGCACGTGCCACGACCGTTCGATTCCACTTCTGGCCTGACAGGATGTGGTGTTCTGCTGCTGTAACCCATCCAGCTCAAGGTTCTACACTTTCTACATTCTTAGCTGCTTTTCTGCTCGCCACAGTTTTAACGAGTGATTATTTGAATTACCGTAGCCTTCCTGTCAGAAACCAATCTGCCCACACTCCTCCAACTTCTCACATCGACGACGTGCCCACAGAACTGCTGCTCCCTTGGTGCGCTTTGTTTTTCGTGCCATTCTGTGTAAACTCTAGGGATTGCTGTGTGTGAAAATCGCCAATCAGCAGTTTCTGAAATACTGGCACCAACAACCATGGCACAAGTAATTTCCCGCCCCCCCATCCCATCCCATCCTGATGTTTGATGATGTAAACATTAACTGGAGCTCTTGACCTGAATCTGCATGAATTTATGTACTGTACTGCACTGCTGCCACGTGATTGGCTGATTGGATAACTGTATAAACGAGGTCTATACAACAGCTGTACAGGTGTTCCTCAGTGGCCAGTGAGTGTGTATATACTCCAAAATGAACAGGAAACTTTATATAGCAGCTGTTAATAAATAAATAAATAAATGTTGATGTTTTTATTTACACACAAATAAAATAACAGCTCAATAAGACTTGAACAGGCTGATCACTGATTACATAGTCTGATCTCACATACAAGATACTCGTTTTCAAAACGACTTACTTTAACGGCGTGCTGAAGGGCAGGTTTAAGAGCACTCATCAAAGAGTCCTGAGCCAAAACTTCAAAAATACTGGGCCTGCCTTCACCTGCTGCTGCTGCTGTGGTCAGATGTGCTCCTCGTTCCGCCATCGTTGTTTACTTAACACTATAATAATTATACCTTAATTAACAAGCACCCAACGGATAAAAAAATATATATCTATGTTTCTAGTAGAACTACGAGAAGCACGATTATAAATATATCCAACCATTCTACATTTAAAAACGCAGCGAATATGTCAACGTAATCGTATAAAACATGCCGTGCTGCATTATAATCGCTCCGTGCTCCCCCAAGCATTCCTCAACTCAGTTCCGGTTTCATTTTGGCGTTATTTATTTATTTTTCCGGGAGGCGCTCCCATCTTTCCCCGCCGTCTCTACAGCCTGTAGAAACAGAATTACACTCCAACCCACTGGGATAGGAATCAGACAGAATTTGTATTAAGTTGTTTGTTTGTTTTTTTAAATCCCCAAGGTGAGTTGTGTGTATGGGGGGGGGATTGATTTGTGGACCGTGTGATTAGTTACAGCTTCATAGTCGAGATGTTAGCTTCGCGGCTAGCAGCTCCGTTAGCTTGGCTTTAGCAGGAAGGGTTAGCAGCGACACCCGCGCGTCTCAGAATAATAGAAATACAAATAAAGTTTCAGCGCTGACATTCGGGTTAGGATATCGAGTGTGCGTTTTATTGCTGCGTTTCATTTAAACGGGAACAAGACTAGTAATTGGTTGACGGTTAATTGCTAGTGTTAGCTGGCCGGTTATGGTATGTATGTATATATGTGTGTGTGTGTGTGTGTGTGTGTATGTATGTATCTATATATATCTCTCTACTGTTATGCAAACATTTATACAGTTTGTGTGTGTGTTGTGTTCTAACGGCTATTAATGTATGCTTTCCCCCACAGCAGACCTAGAAACCATTCAGAATGACCGACTCCAAGTACTTCACCACAAACAAGAAAGGTAATCCAGTGACCGTGAGATGTTCTATAAGATGGCAGGCGAAAATCATATCTCCAGTGGATATTTAAAAAGAAACGATGTCAACACGCCCCTGTGAAAACGGCAGGCGGTCGCGAGCGAGTAAAAGATCGCAGTGGTGGCTGAAGGGCAGCAGCTGTGTAGCGTGATGCCGCCACCACCGTGCTTCGCCGTGCACAGTCAGCATGATTCGATCATCTATCCATCCATCCATCCTTCTATACCGCTTACTCCTTTTCAGGGTCACGGGGAACCTGGAGACTATCCCAGGGAGCATCGGGAACAAGGCGGGGTACACCCTGGACAGGGTGCCAGTCAATCGCAGGGCACAATCACATACACACTCACACACCCATTCATACACTACGGACACTTTAGACACTCAAATCAGCCTATGATTCGATCGTGTGCTTTTCAAATAAAAGCCCCGGCCTAAAACCGAGCGCAGTGCAGCCTCGGACCGGTCCCGGGTTCCTCGGGTTAATTTAATCCTCTTCTCGTCAGCGCTGACATGCTCACGAGATTTTCTGACGTAATCGGATCGCGTCAGCGCCGAACGCAAAATGATCACGCTCACTCTGCGTAGTTCAGACTTGTAGATTTGTTTTGTCTTGTTTTTTTTCCGCCTCGGTCTCATCAGACCATGAAGACATTTTGTTTTGGTTACATCACAGAAAATTTAAAAATAAAAAAAATAATATATATATATATATATATATATCTATCTATATCTCCACTGTACCTATAGCTCAGAGATGAAAGTGTTCGGTTGGGGGAAATGCATTCAATCTCATCAATGTGGGGGAAAAACTTTTCCTTCCACTTAAAGCTGTTTCGCTCATTCCTTGCTTCATTCATTCATTCATTCGTTTGTTCTGTTGCTTCCAGGAGAGATATTCGAGCTGAAAGCCGAGCTGAACAATGAGAAAAAAGAGAAGAGGAAGGAAGCGGTGAAAAAGGTCATCGCTGCCATGACTGTAGGCAAGGACGTGAGGTATGATTTGCGTGTCGTTTCTTTGGTCTGGGCAAAAGGATCAAGGCCAAAGCCATTTCCTTTTCCATGGTGTGCAGCCCGGGCTTGAAATTGACCTTTCAGTCTCCAGCTGAAGTGTCTAGACGTTCAGTATTAGTAGCCAGTCAGCATTTTCAGTAGACTAAAAGGGCCTTTGTACATCTTAAACGTATAGACATCCATATGCGCAGTACATTTCCAAAGCCACTAAAATGATCCAATAAATTAGCAATTTATTTTAAAAGGCTTTTATTTCATTTTTTTTCTTAACACTGTTTAAAACAAAACAAAACAAAAAAGTATTCTCGTGTGCTGTGTGTTTATTCACCATTTGTACTAGTCATTCCACATGGATTAGATTTGCTCTGGTTGAGAAATCTGTGCTAGAATTAATGACAGACTTGCATGAACCGGTTATAAAGAGCCTGGTGTTGGTCAGGACGATGATGATGTAAATGTCTTCTCTTCCCTCTTCAGCTCCTTGTTTCCAGATGTGGTAAACTGCATGCAGACTGATAACCTGGAGCTGAAGAAGCTGGTGTACCTGTACCTGATGAACTACGCCAAGAGTCAGCCTGACATGGCCATCATGGCTGTCAACAGTTTTGTGAAGGCGAGCGCATCTCCCAGTGTTCGAAAAGCAATCTGAGACATGACCGTAAACACAGTGACATAACTTCACGCGCGTCTTTCTCTCTCTCTCTTCTCTCTCTCTCTCTCTCTCTCTCTCTCAGGATTGCGAAGACCCTAACCCTCTTATCCGTGCCCTGGCCGTGCGCACTATGGGCTGCATTCGCGTGGACAAGATCACCGAGTACCTGTGCGAGCCTCTGAGGAAGTGCCTGAAGGACGAGGACCCGTACGTGAGGAAGACGGCGGCCGTGTGCGTGGCCAAGCTGCACGACATCAACGCGCAGATGGTGGAGGATCAGGGCTTTCTGGATTCCCTCAGGGACCTGATCGCTGACTCCAACCCTATGGTGTGTAACAGCGCGTGTGCAGCTAAGATGAGTTTTAGCTCCGTACCTGAGACGCGAGACGGCAGAAGAGAGTACAGCCGTGAGGGAGATGATTACTGATTACTAATTGTTTTCAGTCAGGTCTTCCTGAAAACCCTTCGAAATAAGTTTAAACAATATTACCATCCTGTCCTGTTCACTATTAACTCCGCCCCTTTTCTTTTCTGTTCCTTTTCTTTCCTTTTCCTTTCCCGTATTAATTTTCTTTCTCTTCCTTCCTACCTTTTATTTCTTTATTTTCCCTCCTTCCTTTTTAGTTTATATTTGCATTCCTTCCTTCATTTCATTGCTTTTTCTTCCGTTCCATTAATTGCTTTAATTTTTTCTTTCTTTCTTTTCATTATTTTCCCCTCCATGTCGTTTTTCTTTTCCTTCATTCCTTTTTTCTTTTCCTCCCTTCATTTCCATCCTTCCTTATTTTATTTGTTTATTTTCCACCTTTTTAAATTTGCATTTTTCCCTTCATTTTCTTGCTTTCTTCTTTCCTTTAGTTTCTTTCTTTTCCTTCCTCTCATGTTTCCTTCCTTTTATTTCTTTATTTTCCTTCCTTTTTTATTTGCATTCCTTCCTTGATTTCATTGCTTTCTTTTCTTCCTTTAATTTCTTCAATTAAATTTTTCTTTCTTTTCCTTCATTTCATTATTTTTTCCTTCCTTTAATTTCTTTCTTTTCCTTTACTTTCTCTTCCTTCCTTCTTTCCTTCCTTCCTTCCTTTTCTTCCTTCTTTCCATCTTGTTTTCTTTAATTTCTCCTTCCTTCTTTTTTCCATTATTTTTTTTTTTTTTCTTTCATTTCTTAAATTCTTTCTTCTTTTCCTATATATGTTTCCCTCCTGATGAAACAGTGGGGATGTGGGACTCCAGTCACTCTTTTGTATCACATTCACAAAGCTTTGTTCATCATGAAGAGAAATGTAAGCTTTCGTGATTTCAAGTCAGTTTAAAATTATGTTTTAGGAGAAGTCCTTTACACGTGTGTGTGTGTGTGTGTGTGTGTGTGGGTCTCTCTCTCTCTCTCTCTCTCTCTCTCTCTCACTCACTCACTCACTCCAGGTTGTGGCTAATGCTGTGGCAGCTCTGTCTGAGATCAGCGAGTCTCACCCCAACAGCAATCTGCTGGATCTTAACCCTCAGAACATCAACAAGCTGCTGACGGCCCTGAACGAGTGCACCGAGTGGGGTCAGATCTTCATCCTGGACTGCTTGTCCAACTACAACCCCAAAGACGAACGGGAAGCCCAGAGGTAAGAGAACAGATTGAGGCCCGAGTATCAAAAAAAGTAAGAAAATTACAGGGTCAGATGTAGAGAACAAGATCAGTAACGATTTGTAGCCTGAGAAAGGAACAGGATGAACATTCCCAGTAATTTGCCAGCGATCTGTATGACTAAACCCATCCATCACAGCCTGATGTCAAGATAAGTAATCTACAGGGACTTTGATTTAGTCGTGAAGTTATTGCCTTTACTCTGTATTTTATGGCGTTATTATATTTTTACTCCGGAGAGAAAAGTCTATGTTTGGTCATTGGCTTGCAAAGCACAGCAGTCGCGTTGTGAGAAAAGGCCATTTATATGTACGTAAAACCAAGCTTCCAAGCTCTTGAAGGTCAGCCGTCTCACATTTCCAAGTGTTCAATCTTGCGTTTTTCTTTTTCTTTTTTTTCTCGTCGCCATAGCATCTGCGAGCGCGTGACCCCACGTCTCTCTCACGCCAACTCGGCCGTCGTGCTGTCGGCCGTCAAGGTCCTGATGAAGTTCCTGGAGCTGCTGCCGAAGGACTCGGATTATTACAACACGCTGCTGAAGAAGCTCTCTCCTCCTCTTGTGACGCTGCTCTCCGGCGAGCCCGAGGTCCAGTACGTGGCCCTCAGGAACATCAACCTCATTGTGCAGAAGAGGTCAGAGCGACATCATTATTCACTAGTACACACTCCTGCACCATAGGGCTCGGGAATGCCATGTCATATGTCACGTCCCTGCGCCACTCTACGAAAGCAAAACCTTAACGAATTCTATAAATACCACTAGGTGGCAGTACGACTCACCTTTTCATCAACCAGCGATTGGCTTATAGCGTGGAGTTCGATTTCATTTCAATCAATAATATCTCATTGTCCATAACTAAAGGTGCCCTCACCATAAATTAATATATATGCGTTGAAAGCTGCATTATAGTTGGAAATGCTTATAAATTAGGCGTTTTAATGCACAAGAGATCAAGGAATTACCTTTTCTTTCATCCTTTCACAAAGCTCAGTCTGCATTTGCTCTGTATGTCCAAGCCACCATTATATTATATCACATTAAACGGCATAAGACTTTGCACTAAATGGTTAGGGGTCACCTAAAACGCCTTTTGACTGACGTTCCAAATAATAATGTATTTAAAACGGGTACCAACGTTCAACGCGAGTGCCTAGAGAACTTGGAGCATACCACAGTTGAGTCGAACGTAACGCGTTATAAGTAGGCTACATCTCTGTCTTAACATATTCCTATTAAAACGTTTGTAGATTATTTCACACTCGGGACTGTCGTCTTGTTTAAAAGATTTGGAATCTGGTTTAATAGAGCAGAGAAATGAGTTTGTTTTCTTTACCAGGCCTGAGATCCTGAAGCAGGAGATCAAAGTGTTCTTTGTCAAGTACAACGATCCCATCTACGTCAAGCTGGAGAAACTGGACATCATGATCCGACTGGCCTCCCAGGCCAACATTGCCCAGGTACGACTGCCCCAAACACCCTCTTACCGTATTCTTACCTCTGTATTCAGAAATGAAGCTAATTCTACAAGAATAATGCCTTTTTTTTTTTTTTTTTTTTTTTTGAAAAATTCTATTGCTTCAATTGTAACGTTTTTCTTTAGTCCTTTCTCCACTCAAACAAAGCCCAAAGGGAGCTCGCGTAAACGCTTCGCCATCTGAGTTGCAGTCTGTTCAACAGCTGCCAGAAAATTCTTGTGTAAGCGCAGGCACGTTCGGACAAGAATGTCGTCGGTGGAGTAAAATCTGAATCTAGGCACTGTCAAAGAACAGTAAACAAATTTTTCTTTTTTTTATTTTTCCCTCCCTGTGGTAAAAACCTGTCTCTCGTATAGCGGTTTCTGTCAAGGCACAGATTTTTTTTCCTCTCTGTTGCAACATGGACTACAGCTGTCCTGTTTGATAAATTGGGATAAATTAGCATTTGTACAAGTCTTTCCTGTGTGAGTAAATCCTTAATCTTGATCAGGGCTGCATTGAAATGGCTAATTTTTGTGTTCAGTATGAAAGTATCACAATTAATGCGTAAGGAACACAGTAAAAGTTAAAAATTTGCTCAACAGTGTGCAGTACTGAAACTTGTGGACATGAGTTCCACTAGAGGTCGACCGAAAGATCAATGTTGCCGATTAATCGCCACCGATGACGGATTGCTGGAGCTATCGGTTTTCTGCAAAAAATCCGGTTGTGCCCCTGTCCCGGGGCCACTGAGGAGGGTCCTTAATACGTCATTATACAGGATGAGAGCGGCCTCTAGAGGCAAAATAAAAAACGAATGGTGTAGACTGACAAAGGTTTATCCAAGTATTCTCGAACCCATGTCCGGCTACCCGTTACAGACTCGTGACGCTTTCCTAAGACAATGATGTCCGAGGGATCAGAGATCACGCGTGTCCAGAAGTGGTTTTACCCTTTATGCACTAAGATTTGACCAGATTCCTTGAATCATTTAATTATATGGTGCACTATAGAAGGGGAAATGCCCAAAAGTGTTGGATTATTTGCTGACTCATCTGTCGGCAGATTGGCGAGCCTCGACCCATTTTTCTGCTCGCCTTCGATATAATGAACCAACGCCTGCGCTCTGAACGTCAGTCAATATATCGTGATATATATTGATATTGAATAATTGTCCCGCCCTATATTGTACTATTGTTTTCTCCACTATGATGACTTTCAGCGGAAATGGGCAAGCTCCTGGTTAACGTTACTCAATGTAGGTGGAATGAAAAGGTCATCTTTTTTAATCGCCCCCCCCCCATAGGTACTGGCTGAGCTGAAGGAGTACGCCACCGAGGTGGATGTGGACTTCGTGCGTAAGGCGGTCCGTGCCATCGGGCGCTGCGCTATAAAAGTAGAGGTATGTTACAATAATGCCATTTAAACAAGGCTTTAATTCCTTTCATCATCACTGTGTTACAGGAAAGCGTTCTCAATTTTGATTAAACACTTCAGGCTACCCTGTTAAAATAATCCCTCGCTCTCTCTCTCTCTCTCTCTCTCTCTCTCTCTCTACACACTATAGCAATCAGCTGAGCGCTGTGTGAGCACCCTCCTGGACCTCATCCAGACGAAAGTGAACTACGTCGTGCAGGAGGCCATCGTGGTGATCCGAGACATCTTCCGCAAATACCCCAACAAGTCAGTCTCTCTCGTTATACTGAAAAGTTTTATCTGAATGTCTCCATAATGTCATGATATTACTGTAACCACCCACCCCCTCCGTGTGTGTAGGTATGAGAGCATCATTGCCACGCTGTGCGAGAACCTGGACTCTCTTGACGAGCCGGACGCACGCGCCGCAATGATTTGGATTGTGGGCGAATACGCAGAGAGAATTGACAATGCTGACGAACTTCTGGAGAGCTTCCTCGAGGGCTTCCATGACGAAAGCACTCAGGTCGGTTGCTCAGAATGAAGTGGCGGCACACAATATGGCACGGCCCAGATGTAAAATGGTCTATTCATCATACCTTCTTACTGATTTACGGTGTTCTGTTATTCTTTAGACATTCAAATCCAAACAGTGACCAAACAAATAAATATCGAAGGTGCATACTGAGTGTACTGATGTCGTTCTGTGTGCCTGCAGGTTCAGCTCACCCTGCTGACAGCCATAGTGAAGCTGTTCCTGAAGAAGCCTTCAGAGACACAGGAGCTGGTGCAGCAAGTTCTCAGCCTGGCCACTCAGGTGAGATTTATTTTGTAGCCAAAGCCACCCATCCTGGAACGTTCCCCCATCGTTGCGTAATGGGTGCTTTACAGCACAGCTTTAAAGCGGTTTTATGTCCCCAGTTTGGTTATAAAGGTGTTTATTCTGGATCGTCATCTAACACCTACTTAAGTCAGAATCTGGTTCTTGCTAGCAGACTGCTATTTTCACTCCAGGGTGTAAAACATGCCGGTATTACATCGTCATTTCTTCCCACAGGACTCTGATAACCCTGACCTGCGGGATCGTGGCTACATCTACTGGCGTCTGCTATCCACTGACCCAGTGACGGCCAAAGAGGTGGTGCTGTCCGAGAAGCCGCTGATCTCCGAGGAGACGGACCTGATCGAGCCCACGCTGCTGGACGAGCTCATTTGCCACATCGGCTCGCTGGCCTCCGTCTACCACAAGCCGCCTAACGCTTTCGTGGAGGGCAGTCACGGCGTCCACCGCAAGCACCTGCCCATCCAGCACGGCAGGTGAAGGGCTTAGAGGAAATTGAATTGGTGTGATTTAAAAAAAAAAAAAAAAGCGTTTTTCAGTATATATATATTCGGTATATATAATTTCAGTAGTAGACCGCATGTATCCTATTTTTTTTTCTTCTTCATACTCTGAATAAAATTCTTGAGAGCTCCACTAGTTATGCTCATTATGTTTCTAACAACTCGGAATGTTCCAGAACATTCTGTTCAAGATGCAGGAGAGTATTCAAGCGTGGATCGGTTTGCAAATATAAAAAAAAAATAATAAATCCGTCTCATTAAATCGCAGCAAAAAATGAGCTACTAGTCGCTTGAATCTGTTTGTTAGCCTTGGTGAAAAAAGGTCGTCTTGACTGAAGGCAGCAACGTCGCCTACGAAAAAATGGCTGGCTATTATAATTCCGGTCAGCCCGTTCTCACGCTGCGTCCTGTTTTTTCTTCTACAATAGCATCGACCCTGGCGAGAGCCCAGTTAGCGGCGGCCCAGCTTCCGCTATCGACCAGCCCCAGGTTATTCCGTCTCAAGGTGACCTCCTGGGCGACCTTCTCAATCTCGACCTGGGTCCTCCTGTCAACGTGCCACAGGTCTCGTCCATGCAGATGGGAGCCGTAGACCTTCTAGGAGGCGGTCTCGACAGTCTGGTGAGTATCTTTTTTTTAAATTATTATTATTATTTTTTATAAATCTTTCCTTTAAAATCAACATTAAAACCACTGACGGGTTACGTGGATGTTTATCTCGTTACAATTGATGGCACCTGTCAAGGGGTGAGAGATATTAGGACAGACAGTGCTCAAAGTTGATGTGTGAATCAGGAAAAATTGGCAAATTTTGATGGCTAGGCGACTGGGACAGAGCATCTCCAAAACGGCAGGTCTTGTGGAGTGTTCCTGCTATGCAGTGGTTAGAACCTACCAAAAGTGGTCCTAGGAAGGACAACAGTTACCTAAACACTGCTGCAGACCAAGTACACCCCTTCATGGGAATGGTATTCCCTAATGTCAGTGGCCTCACTGCTACACTGCAAAAATAGTTCAGGAACGGTTTGAGGAACACGACAAAAAGTTCAAGGTGTTGAGCCGGCCTGCAAATTCCACAGATCTCAATCCGATCATGCGTCTTTGGGATGTCAGATCCACGGAGGCCCCATCTCCCAACTTACAGGACTTAAAGGATCTGCTGCTAACGTCTTTGTGCCAGATAACACCAAACCCCTCCAGAGGTCTCATGGAGTCCACACCTTGACGGGTCAGAGCTGTTTTGGCAGCACAAGGGACCTGCACAATATTAGGCAGCTGGTTTTAATGTTATGGCTGATCGGTGTATATTAATGAAATTATTTCCTAAGGTGTTCTGTTTCACGATAACAGACATTAAGGAGATTATACGATTGTTGTGTTTGGTTACGCACTAAACATATGAACGACAAGTTTGTTGAACTTGACCCGACTGCACCTTCAATTCAGTATGTGAGAGATCACCACGTTGTAGTGTTTATTACCTTGGTCACATGTCTCCGCAGAGGCTTCTGCTTAATGGAAGTAGAGCAGAACATTGCCCACAGCAAGTTGACTGACATTTTGTATCTCAGGAGTTTGGGCTTGCTGGAAATTGTGCTTTAAAAATAATAATAATAATAATAATAATAATAATAAATTTTACATCATTTTTAGGAATACATTTCACTACGTTATTTCAGTACATCAAGTGTTTTTGTTCTACCCAAGAAATGCTTAGGAACCACAGTGCTACTGAATTCTTGACTCTGATTGGTCAACGGGTGGTTTCTGCGGGTAGTTAGTTAGCAGTTTTGGATGGAGTCTCCACTGTCAGCGTTTTATAACAGTGAGAGGTAAAGTCGTTCTTTTTAAGTTTCTTGGTGCAAGTTATTCCGGACGAAGGACTATTAGGTTTCTTGGGTAGCATGAAAAGCCGCGTCACACCACACCGTCTTTGATTAATTCGATTCAGTTAAATTTTCTTTGTATAGCGCTTTTTGCAATCGATATTGTCTCAAAGCCGCTTTACAGAAACATATAAACACTGGATGCAGATTTTAAAAGTGTGAATTTGTCCCAATTGAGCAAGCCGGTGGCAAGGAAAAACTCCCTAAGCTGGTAAGAGGAAGAAACCTTGAGAGGAATCAGACTCAGAAGGGAACCCATCCTCATCTGGGTAGCAACGGATAGTGTTAAAAAAAAAAAAAAAAAAAAGATTATTCAGATTGTAGTTCAGATTATTTTCCTATAAAAGCACACCTGTCATATTGTGTACTTGGAGCAATAGTAGATAAGGGCTATTCGCAGCAAAAGTTATTCTGTCCTTATTGATCTGCTGTGGTGGTGGTGGTGGGGGGGCCTAAATTGGTTTGACCATTGCTCTGTCGAATGAATCTCTGGTGCACACGCACATTCTCTCAGGCAATGTAGGAAGGTAAAAATATTAGTATTGGACACAATGTCACAACAACGGCCTTGTAAGCTATTCAGCTGCCTGCTCCACATAAAGCCATTAGCGCTTTCTCCAGATCAGTATTCGAGAGGAGCTGTTGCTGGAATATATTGGCACAGACACGACTCAAAACGAGACGTGCCACTTCCAACCTGAGGTGGAAACGTTGAGCTCCATGACAGTAGGCACAGCATGACGATCAAGAATAATCAAGTCAGACGTGGCTCTGGGCTCGAAGTCTGGAATTCACCTCGAACGACATTTTACTATTCAACCTTTTTGATCCCGGAACAATCCGAGAGATATCCATAACTCATTAAAAGGCTTAAGTGTCGAATCCTTTTCTCAGACAGGAATTTTTCTTCTTTTTTCTTTTTTTATTTTAAGGCTACTCTTTCTCACCTATTCTCCTCACCTGCCTTAAAAGCGTCTCTTCTCATTAAGAGTTCATAAGAAAAGAATAAAGGTCTCTGACTTATCAGCAGCTCAGAGGAAACCATTAGAGCGAGCGATGGAATCGGGCCAATTTTAATGAAAGACGTGGTCTGAAAGGCACAGTAATGATAAGGCTGCAGAATTGACTTTCATATGTAGTTCTTCAGCTTTGGTTGGTTGAACCTGTCGGATGGATTTGGAGATGAAATGTAAATTGTAGGTTAATAGCTAGCATAGGGAGTCAAAAAAAAGAATGGCAGAACTTTTCTCTTTTTTTGCATCCCATTTCGTGTCGTGCGACTTCTTAAAGCACCCGGTGGCTCAGTATCTCTCACACACAGTGTTGTGGTTCTGATTGGGAGTCTCTTCTGGAGAATTGGCCATGAGAGAGTCCTTTTAAGTAGGACGCTTTTGAGCTCAAACTCAAAAGTCAGGCATACGTTGATTGTTTTATTTCACGTTAACGAACTCGAAACATTCTCCGGTTTACTATGATCGAAAGCGATGGAGCACGGCTAGTCCAGTCAAGTGCGTGCAAGATAGTGGGGAATTTCGTTTGCTCATCAGCCATTTTATTGGGAAGTAAAAATAAAAAGACTACTCTGCCTAAATATTGCCACATTTCTGAGTGGTAACTCCTAGTACAGTTTGGCTGCTCACTGGATATCATGGCAATGTAATATCTTGTGATTAATTGCTAGAAATGATGGAATTACTGGGTTTATTCTTCCAAACCTGTCTTCTTCTGACTAGTGTCTTTTAGTACGTAATCAGTAGATCTACCGAGCAGTAAGAACGGATGAGCAGTCGCGCTCTGTAGTATATGAGAATTTACGCTTATACAGTTATGCTTGGCACTGGAATTGATTCTTCATCATTGGCAAAGAAATAAAGGGGAAAAGGAAGAAAGAAAGAATTGTCTTTTAAAATGTTCCCACTGGTGAGAAAGGCGAAATAGGTATACGAGACACTCGGACGCAACAAACCTCTCTCGAGACTTATTTTTCACGGTCATCACGTTAACGATCGTCCTTCCTCTCCTGCTCAAAACGTCCCACCTCCTCTTCCGTTGCCTGGCGAAGGCTGGAATGTGAACTTCATTTACTGCATCTCTATGAAAACCTCCTGGACCGCCCTGTCTGACCATTATAAAGGTCGGCAGCCATAATACGGAGTTATGAAGTTAGCCCTGCTAAGTCAGCAGCTTTCTGCTGAGGTTAGGGCTTTTTTATTATTTTATTTTATTTTTTTTACCCCCTCAGGGACTGACACAAGCTTTATTTATTTATTTTAAATACTTGTTATGCTCATTATCACAACCATTTTTTCTGGTTGTGAGTGATCTAAAGTAATGAATAAATTTGAAAGCGAGGAAATAAATGAGTCCAATTATTTGTGGTTCCTGAGCTGACTGTAGAAGAATGTTTAGAGCGCTGTTGTGCTAATCCTTTTCAATTTCTCCTCATTATTATTATTATCATTATTATCATAAACAAGTCTGAACTTTTATTTATTTATTTTTTTTGTAGCTCGGAGGAGACCTTGGAGGTGGTGTTGGAGGCAGTCCTGCAGTAAGAAGACTATATTAACCTGAACCATATTAAAACTAAACGTTTTAATATTTAAAATTTAAAAATAACGTTTAATGTTTAAAATGAGCCCACCAGTTGAACTTTTTACCTGGTCGTGGAGTAGAATCAGCTCACTTATTGGCAACGTTATACAGTCCCCTCATGAATATGAGACGATGTATTAGAATTTCAGTTTCGTTTCCTCATATTTACATGTAGATATGTTAAACAGCTTAAAACATGGCACCTTTTGGTGAACAATATACGTACAGATAGTCTTAAAGTAAATAAGACTTAGTATTTGGTTGCACATGTCTGCAGACGTGTTCCATGTCTGGTTGTTTGTACACCAGTGGTTTCTTTCTTTTTACAGGACATTCCAAATTATAGAATTTAAGAGCTGTTAATTCTTAAACAATCAATTCAACAAGAAACACTGCCACATCAGTCACATGTTCCAATGCATAGTCACTTTAAATAAATTGGTGGGTTCAAAAGGGTTTTTTTTTTTTTTTTTTTTTTTAAACCTCTATATGTAAATATGAGGAAAGGATAGCTGAAATTCTGATCCGTCGTCTCATATTCATCTTTTGACCTCAAACCCAAGTAATATAATTGGCATTGCTGTTCCAATGGTTTTTAAAATATTTTTGGGACTGTAATTCTGTTGCAAAGTATCCTGTACCATATAAGGTTTTTTTTTTTTTTTTTTAAATGATTATTAACAACATACCCACACTACAATGTAACACTGGGGGTGTTCTGTGGTTTTGTTTTGTTTTTTTGTTTTTTTTTGCTCCTCAGGTTGGCCAGAACTTCATTCCATCTTCAGTGCCCAACACTTTTGCTCCTTCTCCTACTCCAGCGCCCATCAGCAGCGGCCTAAATGACCTGTTTGAACTTTCCACAAGCATGGCCATCAATACTGGGGGTTACATCGCACCTAAAGCTGTAAGTGCCAAGGAGAAATCGTTTTTCATTTGAATGAGCAGAACCAAGAAAGCGTTCCACTTCTCAATCCTCTGTCCCATCAGGACTGGAGGTGCGTAAATCTCGTATAAATACGGAATAAAGCAAAGAAGCGGGTGTACCACTGTAGGGAAATAATCAACGATGGATGAGGCTTGATGTGAAGCAGAGCTGCTGTCACCATCCCAAACGATTATTGGTTATTTTTCTATAAAGTGTTTTATTCCTCACGTACCACAACAACTTACCAACTGTAACAGCTTTTAATGTCATTTTACTGTCAGGCTTAGATTGGGTACAGCGTCCACCATACAAGTTTTTGTGAGTAAATTGTTGCTATAGAAAGAGCATGTTTAAACGAGTGCATTCAAATCAATCTGAACTACTCTCTGACCAATCAGAGCGGAGCATTCAACAGTTAAGCAGTAATATCCCTAATCCAGCAGAACTGAATATATAATATATTGCTTATAATATAGAACACTATAATACTCCTTCGCATCATGTAGGTCAAGTGTGGTGTAGGTCTGTGGGATTATGCTTGATTTATTCCAATTTTGCTGCTGCTGTGTCCTATTCTTAGAGACTCCTGATGTATTAAAGGAGTACGGCTCGCTAGGGAATACCCCCAAAAAGCTTCGTTAATAATAACTCCCCGAGCTAAACCTAATGCAGAGACTGAACTGGGTTAGGACAGTTATGAAAGTGTAGGTCCAAGGCACAGTGAGCACCAACTTGAATTTTTCCAAAGGGCGGCTGCTTTAAAATGCTCCCTATAAGCATATCGTACATACGATAAAGCTAAAATCAAAACGTGGGGTGTTGTGAGTCTCATAACTCAGTATTTCTCTTTCCAGGTGTGGTTACCAGCAGTCAAGGCGAAAGGGTTGGAAATTTCCGGAACGTTCTCCCGCCGTCAAGGCCATATGTACATGGACATGTCTTTTACCAACAAAGCCCTGCAGCACATGACTGACTTTGCCATCCAGTTTAATAAGAACAGGTATTTGCTCATGCTCTATGTTTAAAAAATAAATATATTAAAAAAATTCCCCCCTCTCAATTTCTTCATAAATGCAGTCCATGATTCTAACGAACGTGTTTCTCCTGTGTAGTTTCGGAGTGATTCCTACCACGCCTTTACCCGTTCACACGCCTCTAATGCCCAACCAAAACATCGACATCTCCCTGCCTCTGAACACCATCGGACCCGTTATGAAGATGGACCCTCTCAACAACCTCCAGGTAGAATATCGGCATCGACTTTAGCTTTTTTTAAAGTGTTCATCGTTATTCAGTACCTAACCAAATGATCCAGCTCGTTTTTCTCACAATTACACCGGATTATGTAATGATACCCCCCTACCAGCCTCTAATGGCGATTCATTAGTTCTGTCAGGAATCCCTGTCGTTATAATGAATGCTGTTTTTAAAACACGATGGTAGCACGCTCTCGCTGGCGGCGACAGCTCTCGGGAGCTAATCCATCACAGAGAGCGCCGCTTTCGCCGTTCTCACTCCTACAGGAAGGGTGATTTCGCTCGAAAATCACTGCCTCTCCTCTGGATTTGGACAGTCTCCCGCGCTTAGCCCCTCGCTGGCAGCCAGCAGCCTGAGGAATAGCTGATGTGGTGAAACCCAGCTGTGAGGGTTGCACAGCATGCTCTGGCTTTACCCTCCATACCATAACGATCTGAAAGTTCCTCCAGCAGCTCCCTGGTGAGCGTGTGTGTGTGTGTTCTTTCCAATGGTTTGCAGTCAGGTTTCTGTTTTTTGGTTTTGTTTTTTTTCAGTCTTTGGGTATTCTCAATCTCCCCATGTCTCTTTTTGTTCCTTCTTGAGTGCGAGGCATAAATGACACTTGCACCTGTTCATTCGGCAGAGTGAAAAGCTCCAACAGAGCTTGTTTATGAGATGGTTGTTTGGAAGTGCAGGTCCATGTGAAACCCACCCCCCACCGTCCACCAAGATGCCTGCCAAGACTGCGTTTCAGGCTCCCAATGTCCTTTCATTACAGAACAAAACCTAGCAGCTTAATTATTTTTTAGTCCTTTGCAACACAACTCTGTTGAATTCTTGCAGCTGAAGGTGTTGATTCATTTTCTATAGCAGCACAATAAAATCACAATATATCTGTTCAATGGATTAAAATTTTATTTGCTGCATTTCAGGTTTTTGTTGACCCATTTCTCCGACCCGGAAGCTGAAGGAGAATTTCTCAGCGCTGACCTTTTTTTCCCTTAGAACCTCAGGAGCAGTGCTTTCATTGGTTGTTTTTTTTTTTTTTAGGTTGCAATTATCATATTCTCGTTTAGCGGCGCTAAGAATCAACATTGAAACCCAGATATATTTTCTCAGTTCGCTTCTGCTGGTTTCGCATCGAGTTGTTGCTTATTTTTTGACTCGCAGAGCGTGCACTCTTAAACAAAGCAACAGTGTACTCAACGATGAGCAAAGCGTTTGATTTTCTGCTACCGCATCCCCTTTTATGACAACGGAAGAAAAAACGACAGTCTAGAATGACTCACTTGGGTATCATAATACATCCTTGTCAGCATATCCTTGTCTTGCACAGTCATTCATTTTTAAATTATTGCTTAAACAATGGCTTTTTCGTTTCTTTTTCTTTTTTCCTAACCAAAACGAGTATTGTTTCCTAAAAGAAATGCGGTCTTTCTTGGACTGAACCCAGTGTTTTAATCAGAAGCCCGTATCGCAGAAAGAGCCTTGTGAAAGTCCCACTGCTCCTCAAGAATTCTTTGAGCATTCTCCTTGTAGCATTAAACATATTCCCAGAAACAGCAAGCTTTGCCCAGAGGATTTTAAACCTGCGTATAGTACTGCAGAAGAAATTCTGCAGGACAGCTCAAAGGACTTTTTTGTTCCAGAATATGAAGCTCCGGTACCTTTTTTTTTAAAATGATTCTTTATTTATTTATTTATTTATTTATTTTAAAAGGTCTCGTCAGCAGTTTTGGTGGAAATTCGCTGAAGCCGGCTTTTTTTTGAAAAGCTGAATACTGCTTGTAGTGTTCTCTAAAGCCACACCCATAAAAACGCACACAGTGCATCAGTCTTAGGAACAGGAAGGATTTGACAGTTGGCATGATTGATATGACGGGTAATCAGAGAGCCAACGTTACCCTGATTGGTTGCACAAAGAGAGAGATTTTCTTCTGAACAGATATTTTATTGACCGCTGACGGGCTGTGAGGAGAAATATTAGTGCTATAAGTATCCCTGACCCCACCTTAGTGCTACTGTGACTAATCTTATCTTTGTTCCTTTTGGTTGATCTGTCCATGTCAAGGAAAACTTTACTCTGAACCACATTTTAAATACACTCACCTGCTGTACCCTGCTCATCCATGCCATTATCCAAACAGCCAATTATGCAGATACAGGCTGGTATAAGTATTTCAGAAATGGCTCATCTCACTGGGATTTTCTGACTGACCGGTTCAAGCTGACACAACTCAAATCTGTACAACCATGGTGAGCAGGAAAGCATCTCAGAATGCACAAGTGGAGTTCTACCCATGTTAGCCAGGAACAGGAAGCAAGGGTACAGTGAAGAAAGAAGAGCATATATTGCTGATTTGGTAGATAAGTGCAGTGGGTTCAGCCAAGAAAAGTTTTACTCTTAAGATGTTGACAGCTAGGTCAGCGGAAGTCCCAAGGCGCTCTCATGGCCCACTGGCTTGTGGACTTGACATCTGTCACAGCACACACATCACTTACACAGGTTGCAGGCTGAGGTTTGGGATCTCGAAGGTATGAGGATGGTGACTGGCAGCTCCTTGGTTAAGACATTGGACTTCTGATCAGAAGGTTGAGAGTTCAAATCCCAGCACCACCAAGCCCTTGAGCAAGGCCTTTAACCCTCAACTGCTCAGTTGCATAAATTAGATAAATATAAGTCACTCTAGATGAGAGCATCTGCCAAATGCCTTAAATGTAAATGTGATAAAAACAACAACCTGGAAATAGTTGGACTTCCTGACTTCGTTTACGTTTATGGTTGGAACCGTTTATTTCCGTGTCTTCGGTGCATGGTCAAGAATCCTAGTTATCGGAATTAAAACCTAATTAAACATCAGTGTAAAAGAGAGAGAATATCAGTTCTCCGTCTAAAACGATCTTTTCCTGTCACTCATTTGTTCCTGTGTATTTGCGCTCTTGACCTGCAAGTCGTTATCCTACACGCAAATGCGTGTAAACATGATCAGGTTGTTAAGGTTTCCCGATGCGTCACGGTGTACGATAGGATGGCTACGCCACGTCACATTGGCAGCTGCTACCTCTTCAGCCACTCATGCATAGCACTTTATCACGCACGACGCCTATCGAACTTCGAGAGCACAGCATTGCTGACCAGAACTAAACAAAACCAGTGTTGAGAAGCTGTTGTATGTAAATCAGAGTCCATTTTGTCTTTTTTAGTTCATTTTAAAACTAAGAATTACTGAGGTGTCACTTGGTAACTACAGTTTATATAGATACAGTGTAAAGAGTCTGACCTCCAAACGCTTCTGTCCTACAGGTGGCTGTGAAAAACAGCATCGACGTCTTCTACTTCAGCGTGCTCATTCCGCTCAACGTGTTCTTCGTCGAGGACGGCAAAATGGGTAAAACTCTGTCCTTGTCCTTACTCTGTTGGTGGTATGACCCGTGTTCAGTACTAAAGTCAAGCAGAAATGAAACAAGGTGGCCTAGTGGCCCCTAAGGAGCAGTAAACCATTGTGCCTCTCCGTGTCGTGCTGTCTGAAAAAGCAAGTGTAGTGAGTTTCAGATGGATTCATTGCTTCTGTTTTTTTTTGGTCTCCATAGAGCGCCAGGTATTCTTAGCCACATGGAAAGACATTCCTAATGAGAATGAGCTGCAGTACCAAATCAAGGAGTGCCACTTAAATGCCGGTAAGTGGGTTTCCCTCCCCCTTAACCTTTTACAAAATCCAGAAGGTTCTTTGCTATGTGTTTTCTCATGTGATCCACTGCTCTAATTAACTTGGCTCGTGAGAGCTCAGTGCTTGCAGAACTGAAGTACTCTCATGTGTCAAAGCATTTTGTTAATGGATTCAGATATAAACATACTGATGATACCCTTGACATCTCCAGAAAAAGAAAAAAAAAATAGTATAGCCTCTTGTACCACAGCACTGTCGAATTTCTCAAATCTGATTGGTCAGACGGTGCCTTCCAGCTGACAGTAGTGACCAGTTTATATTAACTCGCTCGTTCGAATACGTTATCATTTCGCAACATATAACTTTAAGATGGATAACGCATGCATAGGTTTGGAAGTAAAACACTAGATTTCTTCAATACTGTACTTGAAGTGTTTGTTCTTAAGATTTTCTTCCGTGTAATATTTTTGACTCAAAAGAAAGCCGTTCAAAAGGAAAATCGCGGTTTTGTTGTTTAAAAGAAAAAAATGTAAGTCAGGAATGTTGGTAAAGAACTTTTCCACACCTACGCACTGTCAGAAATGAAGGTACCCACCTGTACCTTGGGTGGTATGATCAATGGTACATCTTTTCTACTTTTAGTATGTATCTACCCTCGGAGGTGTAGCTTTAAAGGTACATCAGTGGTCCTTAAATGTACAATAGTAGTATTATTTCTTACTTGTACAAAACAATAACCTGGAAGATATTTCATATATGATTAAGAACAGTTTGATTTAAGTTATGAGGTCAGTGTACTAATTGGCTGAGAAAACCCATCTGGAAAACTGATTCCTGGACTTTAGGAATGCTTGTTTGTGTTTGGATGGGCCTCGTGTTTGGCTAGGCATTCATTTTGTGCACAGTCTATGGACCATTGTAGATCCTGGGGGCAGAGATTTGTGACCATTGGCGGGAGGGGCTGGGGAGGCTGTAGACTCAAGGACCCCAAAAAAACATAATTAAAACGTTAAACCCATCTACGTAAGTGTTGGAGATCTAATCTTGGAGAGAGAGAAAAAATTGAGTTTACGTAATGCACCTTGAAAGATCCAATTATCTACCAAAAACATTTTTAAAGGTGAAGGATACATACTAATGGTACAACAAAGATATACACTTCGTATATTGTAGCACAGAGCGACTAGGAAAAGTAGTTTGATGATAACTTTATTTGTGAGAAAATCAATCAAGCTGACCTTGAATGCATCACTGCCACCTCCATCGGTGTTTGAATGTAATTGTGGCGGTTCAAACAATGGGAAGAAATCTCAGTGGTTATAGCGGCATGGCGTTTTTCCTCCAACCCAATTTGTGCTGGACTGCAGATTGCTTCTGCGATTTCAATTTGAGACTAACTTGAAGCGAGCACTCTGCCTGCAAAAGGCACTTCTTGCCTTCTCATTATCAAGTCATTATCTTTTATAAGACAGGGCCTCTGTTTAGTATGACCCGCTCGCTCCTGCAGCTGTGTTGGTATTGAAAAAGATGTACACCTCAACTCAATTTGGAAAAGAGTGGATCATTTATTCGTTATTATTATTTTGGGCCAAGCACCGAGAGTCGTCTTCTTTTTCTTCTTCCTCTCTTGAGTGTATGGCAGTCCATAGAACTGCTTTCAGGAAAATTATGAAATTTGGCCTACAGACCTAGGGCAGTCTGAACTGTTATTACAGCAAATTTAGAGTCTCTAACTCAAACCCTCTAGCGCCACCAGCTGTCCAAAGTTGCACTCATGTTTATTCTAATACTTTTTAAATCGTAAGGACTAGAAACAAGATTCCTCGGTTCGAGACGATTCGGTTGCGTACCATGGTTTCAATGTCTGCCCGACTAGATTTTCCGCCATTTTGAATTTTCTGGAAAAACCCCTTTTCGAGCTCCTCCTAGACCATTCGTCCGATTTTCACCAAAATCGAATCGAAGTTGATTACTCAACCCGTTCTCGAATAACGCCCGAATGAATTCGACAAAGAGCACGCCAAAGTAGACGTGAGGCTATATCTCCACAAATCTTTATCCTATTGGTAGCTGTCATCACTGGCATGACCTGAGGGTACCTGCACAGTTTCTGCACAGCCTCACCTAGTGGTCATGAGCTATGAAAAATAGCATTTTTTGCTTATAGCTTCTGAACAGTTTGATCACAAGATTTAGCCTCTTTTGTGCTTGGCCCATTAATTGCTGATTACAGCTTTTTTATTATTATTATAATTATTATTATCCACATTTGACTGCAGCTCAGCAATCAGGACTGTAGCGTGGTCTCACTCGCTCACTCTGTCCCTTCAATAAATATAGTGTTATCAAAACATTCACATTCATTTCTTACACTCTTATTTCACCTGTCTTTCACTTAGGTTCTCATCCTCAGTCCATTTCAGTCTCACACTAATTCCTGATCTTATTTATTTATTTTTTTTAATTCAATGCTTTTTAAAGCTCGGTTGCCCTCTGTGTCATCATCCTCTTCTTGTCGCTCGCTGTCTCTATTTCTCTCTTCCCGCCCATGCATTCTGATGCCCTGCCAGGCCTCCGTCTGATCTACGTCTAACCATCAGCTCCCTGTTACTGCAACTGCCTCAGCCCCCATACACTAATCTGTCAGGGGTCAGGACTTTAGAGTGATACCGTGTGGTGGAATTGATACAAGAGCCTTCCAGATGTTGTGTGGACGTAGCGAAAACATGACCACCCCCACACTTTATGAACATTGACCGCACATGTTGCTAATAAACCTGTGCCGCCTTTGTTTCACGTTCAGTTTCAGACACAGCACGATAAATCAAAGATAATGGGGGCATGGTAGCTTAGTGGTTAAGATGTTGGACTTCTGATCAGAAGCACCACCAATCTGCCCCTGCTGGACCCTTGAACAATGGCCTTAACCCTCAAGTGCTCAGTAGTATAAATGAGATCATTATAAGTCGCTCTGCATAAGGGCGTCTATTCACATAAATGTAGAAACGTAGAACTTTATCTTTCTTAAGAAAATGGATACGTTAACTTCTCAGTGGAATATAATGTTGGTTTAATGCTGTACTTTATGTATGATTTCACAGCCTTTCACAAAATTGAGCAAGAAAACGCAGGTCAAGACAGAAAGGTTTGCACTTTACAGATGAGTCACATTAAAGTGTGAAAAGAACAAATGTCACTGGTTTGGTAAATGTCAGCCAAAAAAAACGACCTGTTGGATGTGGTGTAGTTTAAAGATTAGAGTGTAGATTAGTTTCATTCCTTAATGTCATGTAGAAGTGTAGCATCGCATTCAAGCATTTCGCATCGCATTAAAACTAGTGAGGACCACTTAGAGCCTTATAGACTTTGTGTACCCTTCTTGTATTCCCCTCCCCTATTTTTTTTTTTTTCCTTTTTTGTGAATGAATTTCAAACGTCCCTGACACGAGTTCTTGTGACCAATCAAAGTGTGGCCATGTAACTGACAGTGTGTGTGTGTGTGTGTGTGTGTGTGTGTGTGTGTGTGTGTGTGTGTGGCCCCCGACAGACACCGTGTCAGGCAAGCTGCAGAATAACAACATCTACACCATCGCCAAGCGGAACGTGGAGGGCCAGGACATGCTCTATCAGTCCCTGAAACTCACTAACGGCATCTGGATTCTCGCCGAGCTCCGCATCCAACCTGGCAACCCCAACTACACGGTAAACACCTTCATTACCTCGATGTGAACACAGGAGTTGATAAATGTGACAAATAACACTTCCTGCCTGAATTAGATGAAGTGATGAAGCTAAGTGCCACAGACAGCGCATGGCTAGCCTTAGTCAGATGGCAAGTCAACAGCAATATGTTGTGATGCGTTTATAAGGATAGGGCACAAATGCCTTCCTGGAAGACTTAACGATCCGAATCCTATGCTGTGTGCGCTCTGAATATATTACTAACAGCCTTCGATTTGCCCAGAGTGCCTTGACCAATGAGGTGCCCTCTGACAGGACACTGAAGATTTAAAGACCTTTTCACCCCCTCAGAGCGTTCTATTTTCCAAGGTTCTGGAGTGTAAAAATGCTTTCCACTGAATGCCAGAGTGCATCATTAATGAATTCCTCGTTCTCTACTTGTCTTACGTAAGCTAAGCTTTTGACATGCTACAGTGCTGCTGAATATTTATAAATTATACAAAGTGACGCCAGCAGTCCAGGTAAACGCGACGTTGCATTAAAATATCGTCTCTCGTGTACCTCACGACCAGATAATGGAGAATGACCTTCGTTCTACAGTAATACGCACAACTTTCTGCAGCAGCTATGCTGAAGGACACTTGTGAAAGATGGAACATTAGAACTAAGTGAACTTAATGTTCTCTAGTGTTTCCAGAGCACATCCAACCACACCCTGGTAAAATGCCATTACATTAAAAGTCACTTAGTGGTTGGTGTTTGGATGGTCTGACAGGTTAAAAAGATCCTCACATTTGCCTTTATACTGAAAATGTATGTGTCCCACTTCCAGTGTAGCAGATCATTTTAATGCAAACACCAGCACGCAGTCATAATCTGTTGATTAAAGCACTGACCCTTCAAGCTTTTCCAGCAGGCATCTGTTCGGTCACTGCCACAGGGCCTGATTACCTGTAATCCCCCGAGCCAGCTTGAGACTGATCCAGACTTGATGTAATTGGTTTTAATGGGAATTTTATTTAATTTTTTTTTTTTTTGCTTTTCCAGACCGCGTTAGCATAGCTAGACTTTGGATTAATAATAAAGACAGTCCAGCTGGCTTTACAGCCAGGAGCAAGTGATGAAAAAGGTTTAGACTAACTAGAGCAGAACCCTCTGCAGACACATACATCACACCAGTCAGAACCAATTGCAGGTAGGAGTGGAACAGAATGAAGAATTTTGCCCGCTTTTCAATGTTAAATAATAATTTTTTGCACAGCTTTAATAAAAGTATCATTGAAATCATAAAGATGTGTAAGGTTAAAAAGGACTTGGGTGAACATCTGTATTCCAATAACAGCAGTAAGGAAGCACAGCATACTCCGCAGAGTCACACTGAACCCAGGGTATCTAAAACCGTTTATATATACAACGCTCAGCCATAACATTAAAACCACTGACTGTTGAAGTGAATAACCGTAATTATCTTGTTACAATGGCACCTGTCAAGGGGTGGGATATATTATGAAGCAAGTGAACAATCAGTTCTCAAAGTTCCTGTGTTGGCAGCAGGAAAAATGGGCAAGCGTAAGGATCTGAGCGACTTTGACAAGGGCCAAATTGTGAAGGCTAGACGACTGGGTCAGAGCATCTTTTAAACAGCAAGTCTCGTGGGGTGTTCCCAGTATGCAGTGATTAGTACCTACCAAAAGTGGTCCATGGAAGGACAACCAGTGAACCGGTGACAGGGTCATGTACACATTCTGGTCCAGTCTGGTCTGATCCCACAGAAGATCTACTGTAGCACAAAAATGATGCAAAGGTGTCTGAACAACAGTGGATCACAGCTTGCTGCATACAGGACTGTGTAGCCACAGACTGGTTAGACTGCCTGCTCTGACCCCTGTCCACTGGAAAAAGAGCCTACAATGGGCACGTGAGCATCAGAACTGGACCATGGAGCAATGGAAGAAGGTGGCCTGGTCTGATGAATCACGTTTTCTTGTACATCATGTGGCCAGCCGGATGCTTGTGCGTTGCTTACGTGGGGAAGAAGATGCAACACAATGCACTATGGGAAGAAGGCAAGCCAGTGAAGGCTGTGTGATGCTCTGGCAATGTATTCAAGTGGATGTTACTTTGATACGTACCACATACATAAACACTGCCGCAGAGCAAGTGCACCCCTTCATGGCAACCGTATTCCTTAATGGCAGTGGCCTTCTTCTGCAGGATAATTTGTCGTGCCGCACTGCAAAAATTGTTCAGGAATGGTTTGAGGACCATGACAAAGAGCTCAAGGTGTTGACTTGGCCTCCAGATTTTCCAGATCGAGCATCTGTGGGATGTGCTGCACACACATACGATCCATGGAGGCCCCACCTCGCAACTTACAGGACTTGGTGTCAACGTCTTGGTGCCAGATACCACAGCACACCTTCAAAGGTCTTGTGGAGTCCACATCTCGATTTTGAGCTGTTTTTGCAGCACAAGTGGGACTTGCACAATATTAGGCAGGTGGTTTTAATGTTCTGGCTGATGGGTGTATATGAAAGACATATACTTTAAGAACTTATGGGCCTTATTGCATGGGACAGAGGAACCTGAGGTGTTTGGATTAAGATCACACCAGATGAAATCCCACTTTTCCAATAGATCTTGCCACCACTGTCTTGATTTCCTGTCAGTGGTACTGCACTCTACCACTAACTGGGTAAAGTTCATTGATGCCTACTTTGACATTTCACCTTCTAGTCCAGATTATTCCATACAGAAGATTCACTGTGGGGCTGTGGCTAGACTGTGGTCCAGCATTCCAATCAAATGGTCCCACTGTTCCATCAGGCTTGTTGAACAAGTCGCACACAGATGTTGCCCAATGCACTCTGTAATATTCCTCATAGAACATAGGAGGATAAATGCTGAGTTCTGCTTAGATCTGAAATACAAAAGGTAGCCTCTGCGTTTAGACAACGAACCAATTTAACCTTTGTTAAATTACGCCTGTCCCGATGCACAACCTGTTGACGTTCTGTTGGTGGATGTGACTCGTTTTTTTTTTTTTTTTTATCAGACGCTTTAGTTGAAATACAACAAATCGGTCACATTCAGTGTGCTCCTTTTTTGCAATTATGGTCGTTCATGACATTTTCCTTGATTTGTGTGAAAAGTCAATATTTGCAACTTGTGCCATTGTTCTTTGTTGGTGGGGTTTGGTTATGTCACTGAACCTTTATGAATTTTACTTGAATAACATCTTGTTTAATGTGTTGAAAAACACTACCTACACTAGGCTTAGTCTGCATAATTAAACATATTTTGTAAACTTGGAATACACATTAGAGTTACCTTGACTCCATTAAGCAAGTGATGTGTAGCTATGTAGGTGGGTGCTTTTGTTCAGGACTCCCTGACGTGAATGGCAGGTTAGTCACTGGTTAGACACAATGTAAGGACAAACTGTTCAGCTGAGCTCATGCACAGTATAATTGCGCTGCTATTGAAGTGGCGTGAGCAGGTTTTATCAACACGCAGCAGATTTTCAGTATTAAACCCCATTTATTACATTCGTGCTAATTAGTTAATCCTTTCATTGAAGAAGAGGAAAATGTTTAAAATGACATGCAGGACGGGCATTTAGAGTGAGCAGATCTTACCCTGACCCTTTTTCATTTTCTCCCAGGCTGTTCACTTTGAATTTGGATAATTGGAACATACCATGTCTTTCTGTCACTGATCGATCATTACAGAGTCTGTCTTTTTTTTCTTTTCTTTTTTTTCTTCTCCCCTTTTTATTTTCTCTCAGCTCTCTCTGAAGTGCAGAGCTCCAGAGGTGTCTCAGTACGTGTACCAGATGTATGACGCTGTGCTGAAGAACTGAAGATCTAAATCTCTCCACAAGCAGTCTTTTTCCCTCCTCCTAACATTCCTGTGGTACAAGAACAAACTACACCTCTTCCCATTTCTCTTTTCTAGGATATGTAATGTTCCCGTGCTCTGTATCGTGTCCTGGTAGCAACCATATGCTTTAGCCAAAATGTCCGTGTTGTGGATAACGGTTGTAAGTGGTGCATTGTGCCTCGCGGGTAATGTTTATTATATGCTTACTATTATAAAAATGTCCATGAATGGAGTGGCTTCTTTTTTTTTCTTACTCCCCCCCCCCCTTCTTTCTTTCTTTCTTTTCTTTGCATACACTTGGACATGTCTTGTATTTGCCATGCTTGATTTTTTCACTCCGCAAAAATGATTCAATGAGTCAGGCAGTTTTTCAGTGAAATTTCAGTTTCACATTCTCAGGCCAAATCAGTGCCACGTAAACAGGTTTTTTGAGCCAGGGTGGCCTCGATGTCTTCAGCATAAGACAGATGAGATGAGGGTTCCAATGCACGTCTTATTATAGTCACCAATTCAAAACCACTATTCAGTAGCTCAGTGGGGTATTTAATTGTGTTTCTGGGGTAATTAATCATTTTGCTTTTAGTGACCAAAAAAAAAACCCCACCTGAAATAGTACCTTGCTGCTTGTATGGATGTGAAATATGCTTCGCATGGCGTAACTTGTTCCCCTTAAAAGCGCGCACATCAATACATAAGCTAATATTGTGTATATTGTTTAGTCTCAATTACACTCCATATTATGACTACTGCCATAAAGCAACTCGCAGTCAATGTTAAGTATACAGATATTATTTGGGCGACTTTCATACTCTTCATTCCTGGACTGAAGGCAGTCAGATTTAGCCCACTGTATCGTCCTATTGTATCGTATGCTTCTGTGCAGTGATGGTGTACTGTGATTTTATCGAAATGATTGCACTTCTGGTTATTAGAAATTGCGCATCCACTAACGGTGTACGTGCTAGAGCCTGAACGTCTTGGCAGTTTTGTAGTGCTTTACAATAATCATTAAAGGAGTGGTGCTGTCATTTGTATGTTGTTGTAATAAGGGTAACTGTCCACGTGTCCCACGGAAGCATCGCTCTAACGAAACTCCTAGTTATTATAACGCGCATGAGTGAGTAATCGTCGTAGGAAAAGTAGCTAAACCTTGTTTGTTGTGGGGAAATTTATTTTGTCTAGATGTTGAAACAGAAGGCAGTCTTCCTGTCCACCGTATTTAGAGGCCACCACAGCTAACACTTCCTCAATCATTCCATCCTCTTGAGTCATTCCTCGCCTTCACACTTGTTACCTTTTTTTTTTTTTTTTTTTTTTTTTTTCATGTATTTTCATTTTTGAATAAATCGAATAAATAAATGTCCCTGACTGTAGTGCCTGCGTGTTTGTGCTTCTCTTGGATTTGGAGATAATGCCTGTGATCCTGGTGACGCATGTGCCAGACTGTAATCTCTCCACTTTATTACAGATTTCAGCCAAATAATGAAGAGAGCTTGACATCCCAAACGAGCTTTCCAGCAATATGACAGTAACAGAAGAGGCTTCGATGCTAAACAAGCCAGCTTTCCACCACTGTAGTGAGTAAGATATAAAACATGACGGAGCATGCTGTTGTAAAACAGATTAGTGTGCTAGAGCACCAAGTCTTTTTAATCTTATACCACCAGCCTACCTTTTTTTTTTTTTGTCCCATTACCAAAAAAATCACACAGAGAAAACGTGAAGTCCTGAAGATCCTTCAAGTGTCAATACCGCTTATCCTACATTGCGAGAGCCTGGAGACTATCCCAGGGGAACTTGGGGCCCAAGGTGGGGGTCACCCTGGTCAGGGTCCCATCCCATAGTGCACAGTCGCACTCCACAGATAATTCGGAAATGCCAATCAGCCGACAACGAATGTCTTTGGCTTAAGGGAAGGAAACCCCAGAAGCATGGGGACAACATGGTTGGAGGCAGGATTCCTTCCAAAACTGCTCACAGGAAACTTTATATATGAATGATTACACATGCTTTTAAAATCTGTTTACATGGAGCTTCCACCATATAATTCCTTCGATGTCGCCTTGCCGCTGGATCCAACGTCCGGCATCTTCTGACCAATCGGAATGATTGGATCTGATTGGATATCAATCCAGAACTTGATGCCGGTCAGAGCAGAGCAACTCCACTTCTCCTGGTTGTATTTGCACAAAATAATGCACCGAATAAAATGTTTGGTCACCAGGCGAAACGTCAACATGGAAGGCCACCTTCTTGCAAATGTGTCCCTTTTCACATAGATTGAATCACGTGCTTCAGTTAGGCTTTAATAATAATGATAATAATATTATAGCCTGCTTACTGTAGATGAAATGTGACCTCTGACAGACAGATCTGTGCTACATTCCTGTCGTTCATTTCACTCTTTAAATTCAAAAAAAAAAAACCCCCCCCCCGGTATGGACCACGTGGTTATACACAAAAATAACAAAAGGAGAAAAATGTGGGTTTGTAATAAAGAACAAAATGAGAGAGATCAGGATTGTGCATGGGATTAGTTTTGCGTTTAGTCGTCATGTGCATGATGTTTTTGTTAAAAAATAAATAAATAAATAAATCATAATAACGCAACTTGAGTCGAATTAGTCCGAAAGCATGCATATGATCAGTAAATGCAATATTTCAATAGAGCTAGATATAAACGTGCAGTACACGCGCATATGTATTCTCCTCGCGCCTGTGTCTGATACACCTGTCACGCTCTTAACAACTGCAATAGATCTGATTATTTCGGGCCCGTGTCATATCGGAGGCGGAGAGCATCCACACGCGGAGGGAGGGAGACACGGAGAGCGCTTGCTGACTGACCGACATGCATCTTTTTTTTTCTTTTCTTTTTTTGCAAATCAGTCTGCGTATAAGAGCGCGAGCACCGAGCCTGTGTGCGGAGCCGCACGGTTATGGTCGCGTGCGTACTTTGGTGTTTTTTCACTGGTTGCGCGAGCATCGGGACCTGTTGTTTTTTGTTTGTTTGATTTCTTTCTTTCGTGATTTGTGTACGGTCGGGCTGCACCACCCGAAACAGAAGGATGTCCCTTCAGGAGCGTCACTGCTGCTGTTGGAGGCGCCTTGAATACCTACGCATTGGACTTGTCGGGAGCCAAAAGTCGTGAAAAGTCGGTCGGTTTGTTCCTCGTGGCGCAGAATCGAGCTTCCTACCTGCCGTCGAGGGAAAGTATCACGAGGTTGGCATGAGGAAATGATTTTGACTTTAGCATGGGCAAATCTGCACCTTATACATAGCAACACAATAAGAAGCCATAATAGCGCGCGCGTTTCAAGTAAGGGTGGGGCATATACAATTAAAAGATTTGTTATACATTGGCTATAGTTATGCACTGGGTATATATTTTGGATTTCCAAAGCATAACTTGCAGCCATAGTGTACATCTGTGCACGAGCATGCAATTGTATGTGTGCTAGTATTTGGCAGTATGATCTTTTCTATTCATATCTCCCAGTATCTGGTTCAGAAGTTATAATAATGACTGCAGTGCTGCTTGTACCATTTCCAGCCCTTTCACAATCCAGGGTTTATGCTGTGGACATACATATTAGTGTATGAAAGTGTTTGCACCATGTTGTATGCAGCATTCCTACAGTGTAGGGGTATGAAGGTGCCAGGATACAACTGAGCAGTTGAGGCTTTAACCACTGAGCCATCTTCGAAGCAGGTTTCAGGTGCAGTTCTTCCATGTTAGTTGCCCTGTTAGTTTATCTGTCTCTAAATTTATTTGTAATCTGTTAACCATCTGTGGCTATAAAGTTGCTTGGTTAGCTAGGGGTTTTATTAGGGGGTGGGAGGTTTGATCCTTAGAGCCCTGGGTAGGCAAGAGAGACCTAAGCAGGCCCAAGGTTCCTTCTGGTGTCTCTGGTTTTAATAAACCATAATCAGATATGTCGCCACCATTGAATATCATTTCAGTGGCTGTTTTCCTGCACTGAATAAATTTCCTTTATGTATCACGTATCACATTTGTAAAGGTCTCTCTGATAAGATCGACAAATAAGCTTACTTGCGTTTCTGCTCTTTTACATGGATGTCACAGAGCATAGCCTGTTATTTTCACCCCCAATTCCCTTTCATTTCTAGGGTCCCAGGTTTAGTCGTCCTATGAATGGGGCTGTGCTGTGCCCAGCTCAGCTCCCCTTGCCCTGGTCAGGACTATGCAGGGCCCTGGTACCCGCCTGAATGCACTGGCCAGCGGTTTGCGAGAGCAGGGAGGGCGGTGGGGCCCACCGAGGCCGAGGTGGACGCGGTGCTATGCCCCCTCCTTTCCGGATAGCGGTGCTGGGCGCGCAGGGTGTGGGCAAGACGGCCATTGTGCAGCGCTTCCTCCACGATGACTACAGCGACGCGGCCTCGTCAAGCCGCACGCGCCGGGTGCATCTGTCCGCCGCTGTGCTCAACGGCCACGTGCACGACCTGCAGATCACTGACTACCCGGCCATCAGCAGCTTCCCCGGCAGCTCCCTCCAGGTATGGACATAGATGTGTGGGGTTTCGAGTGTGGAGAGTATTTTGAAATTATTTGTAATGCTGTATTAAAGGAATACGCCATGTGTGACACATTTTCCCGAACTTAAAACTCAAACTGTTTTGTTTGCTTAAAATTCACTTATAATGGCTGTCTCGGGTGGGAGAGGGGGGGAATATTTGCCTCACACCCATGGGGTTGGGGATTCGAATCCTGCCACCGTCTTGTGTGTGCAAAGCCTGCATGCTCGCCCCGTGCCTCGGGGGCCCCCTCCGGGCACCCCGGCTTCCTCCCCAGTCTAAATACATGCGCTGCCTGGCATTCCCAAATTATCCATAGTGTGTGAATGTGCCCTGAGTACAGGGTATGTTATTGACTGCCCCAGTCTTTCCTGAGTACAGAGTGTTAAAATGTTCATCTCTATATAAAGTATATAACCATTATAGTATATAAAAGTTCATCTGAAAAATTCTGAAGTATTCCTTTAAATAGGACTGCTTATTTATAGGGTAATACTGTAAACTTTCCATTCATTATCATCGGGATCAGTGGTGGCTTTGCAGGACTATACTCCAGGAAATGAAAAATGGTAGAATCTAATGAAATTTTCCCTTTCCCACTTTTTTATGTTGTTTTTTTTTTTTTTTTTTTGAATGCAACATTGCTGTGAGATTGTAGGAAGCCAGAGGTCATGTCATCTGCAAACATCTGTGCTGTGTGATTATCAAGATTCAGTTTCATAACTACAGCCCCGGAGGCATCATTCTTAACAAACAAAGCAGGATATGATAAGATATGATAATCCTGCTTCAGAGGAACTAGGTACGTTCTTTAATCGGCTGTTTCTGAAGAGGCAATTTCAAATCTCAGTGTTCATTACAATCATTTTAGAAGAATCTTTTAGGTTTGCCTTCTATACTGATAAAGACAGATGAACAATGCTTCTCTAAAAAAAACGGCACGATATGAGCTTCAGACCAGCATAAAAGTGTCCCAGAATTCATTTTGAGGCATGCCGTAAGCCTATTAGCGTTATCATACTGCCCTCAGTCAAACCCTTATAAATACTACTCTCAGGGATCGCAGCGAGAGTCTCGTATTACATCAGCAGTCTTCTGAGGTAACTCCGGTATCTTCTGAGGTAAAATCACCCCTCCCCCGTCCTCAATATGTAATAACCTGCATGTGTTTTGACTGACTCACGCTACTAAACAACACAATTCCCTGGATTCTAAAGCATGAATTATATTCTTATTTAAGCTGTACAGAGAGGATTGATTAATACAGTTTTCCTCATTTTTAATAAGAGTGTACTCTTGTCTGTGACGGTAATGTATCCATCAGGGACTTGTTTCCAAACCTCGTCTTAAAAACAAGTGTTTTTAAGACACCCTTCCCCCGAGAGGCAGTTCCTTTTTTACCAAATTTGAATTACCTGTAAGGTTTCCACTGTGTTCTTTTTTTTATATTATTATTATTACTATTAAAGAAGGAATGAAACCAATGGTAGTTAATAATGATCCAGTTGAAATTCATTCTCACCCCAGCGTGATAGGAGCGATGTGGCTCAGCTGGTGTTGGCACATCGGTCTTCTGTACCACCCTCGCTTGCTTTCCTCAATGAATATTAGCTGAACATGTAGAATGGAAGGGAAGGAAAATGTGTGAAATGTGAATATTAATGGTAGTGCTTGAGTATATTTGCACATATCTCTGACACTTTTATATATAGACCAAGTATTACCACAGACAATACAAATATGTGCATTTTTTTTTCTTCCTTTTTTTTTTTTTTTTTAGAGAAACTAATTTTACTGTAAATAAATAAAAGTGGTGTTTCACTTCCTAAAGGGATTTGGCATTTTTATTTTGACATTTTTCCATCAGAAAGTAATGGCATTAATGGTTTCCAAAAGTTCGCAGTTTTATTCAGTCACCCCGGCTGAAAAAGAACAAGAAAACTTTGTTGACTTTGTAATGGTTTTAATGGAAACTGTAATGCTCCCTGTAGGTCTCTACTGGTAATTTGTTGTTTTCTATTCGTGGCATGTTATGTCTAGTGGATACCATTAAGTACCTACGTTCTTAATGCGTCCTACTATGTAATGGAAACCCTTTGGTAATGGTTTTAATGGTTAACAGCTGATGATTTGTAGTGGAAACCATTAGAATTTCTGTGATGGTTTCTATTATATTCGGCGTACAGTGTAATTGAGAGCAGAGAAACGTGTTCAAATTTGCGTCTGCGGTAACATCGCATTTCTGAAGGTCTATGTCATTCAATAAGGGAATATCATATCAGTCCATTATGTCAATGATTATATATCTATGCTATAACATAAGTGATAACAGGAACGTATTTGTTTCATGGACATTCCAAAATATTTAAATGTAACAATAAATGGTTAACAAGTAACATTCAGTCATATGAAAAGAACCAATGGAAGCACGTACTGGTTTCAATGACCATCTTTATACTGGAATATTGTTGGGAGAAAAATGTGATGTTCTCATACTTTCACAGACTTGAAAATCACCGCACTCACTTTTAACTCCACGTGTCCCCACTTTTGTCACTCAGGAGTGGTCAGACGTTTGTTCTCGAGGTATTCGCAGTGCCCATGTCTACATCCTGGTTTACGACATCTGCTGCTTCGACAGCTTCGAGTACGTCAAGACTATGCGCCAGCAGATCCTGGAGACCCGGTACATACTATACAGAACCTACCATTCATAACGTTTTGACATTTAAACATAGCCAGATGTGGACGTCCCAGTCCCAGCAAATCCTTCCACAACAATCTACTTCATATAAATATGAAGTTTGTTTTATTTAATAAGATGTATATTGCTCTAGGTAATAGTTTAATAACTTCCAAATGTCTTAAATTCATCAGCGGTGTGTTATTTCTATTTATTATGGTTGTATGAAATAGATAGATAATGTTGATAGCTTCCTAAAGTTATACTCTAATCAGTATAACTATGCTGTTTTGGGTGTAGCCACGTTTTCTTTCTCGTGGTGTTATTTTCTTTAGTCTTTTCTGTTGCTCACACACAAACACATCCTTTCTTGAAGTCCTGCATATTCTCACTCTCTGAGGATCTCACTCTTTTCTTCTTTTTCTCTCTTTCTCTTGTGTGGGTCCTCTGATGAATGGTGGTCCAGATGTAATCACACAATGGTCAGTTCATGCCAGTTCGTCATTCTCAACTGCATCTCCGTCACATCCACAGCCACCTTAAATGCGGTTACTAGGCGCCCGAGTTGGTGCACTTCAGTGACAGAAATAAGTCGATGTTTTAAAAAAAAAAAAAAAAAAATAGGCTACACCCAGTTTACTCTGTGTTCGCCTGGATGCTAACGCAAGATGGGGAATTTTAGAAATGAACATAACAGTGTAACAATATTAACCTGCAGGTACGTAGGTTGGTTATTGTTTAGACGTTGCTGATCCACGTTATTTGTTTTATTTCCGTTTACACGACCTGCCGCACCGCAAGGATCAGAATCTGATCCGTTTGAGCAGATATTATATTCACAGCTGCCAAAATGTGAAGGAGAAAAAATATTACAAGAGTGCTGTCATTTAAAATAATGACTGCACCTTTAAAGCAAGGGATTCATGGTAACTGAATAGGAAATGGGATTTCGACACAGCCTTGATTTAACATTCGAACACATTTCCATCTGCAAGTGCTAATTGGTATTTGCTAGCTGGATCTAAAGCAAAATTTGCTGCCCAGAGACAACAAGGCGTGTTTTGCTTTATTAGCTTTGATCAATAAATCACAGAGAAAAAGCAGGAGCTACAAAGACCGCTTAGTGTTAAGGAAGAGGCTAGCCGCAGGGAAGCTTAATAAGTCATGGTGACTTAAGGTTTCTGGATGTGAATAGAGAAATAAAGCAGTTGTGCATGTGTGTGTGCGTGTGTGTGTAAGGGATATACGCAAAAAGCATATTAAGTACTTTCATTACTGTACCAAATAAAGAGTGATTTAACACACACCATAATTTAACTGACATGATTAAATGATTGCAGTGCTGATTAGCCCTTGTAACTCTTAAATATTATACGTCTACACCGACTCTAAGAAAACATGCGTTTAAACATTCAAAAATACGTTAACCTAACTTTAAAGCCATGGAACACCCCAACACAACTACAAGTGAAGCATGGTGGTGGTAGCATCACGTTTAGAGTTACCCTTGTCGTCTAGGTTGGTCGCTTCTCTGACTAACGTCTTCTTTACCTTGTCACTGACCACGTACCCCGCCCTCCCCCTCACCCCCACCTACCTCCACCACACACACACACATTTCAATATCATAGGCTATATTATGTACATTCATGACATATAATCCCAGTTATGACCATTTCAGTTCCATGTTGTACAACTACATCATGTGGAAAAAATGATTTTCAAGGGGGGTGAATATTAATGCAAGGCACTGTATTTACACCAACTCACTGACAGATAAATCACAGATAGTTTGTTGTGAAGTGGCTTTTACCTTTATTTACATCAACATGAATAACAGTGGGACACAAACGGCGCCCGAGTCGTGGAATTACCCATCTGAAGTGTGAGACCGTGCGTGGGTGTCTTTATGAATGTACTGACAAGTGTTTCTCAACACCGTTAAAATTTAGCCTACATGGTCGCGTGCATCTGTCATTGCTGTGATGATTGATTGGGAGCGATGGCGTCAGCTGTCACGTCTCGCTTGCGTCAAAGGCGATATGGCAGCTCTGCTGGTGACAAAAATGCTTTATCGATCTCGACATGATTAGGTCTCATCCAGTCTGTCAAGCCAACTGCTTACTCTTTCTTTTTCTCTCTCTCTCTCTCTCTCTCTCTCACACACACTCACACACACGCACACACACACATCCACACCGGAGCAATGTGATTATTGATGCAGGATCTAGCAAAGTCAGCCAACAGCTGGCTGGCTGATAGGACACCTGACAGAACAGCTCCTGTTTCGAGGGAAATTATGACAGTTAATTATTAAAGTTAAAAATCACTTTATCCAAGCTGTTGTTACCACAAATCTCACTTAATAAGTCAAAGCCTGTTTGGATGCTGTGTGGATTTCTAGGAAGGCTATGTGCCAACCCCTGCTTCTTTCTCACCACGATAAAATCAATATGGAATCAAAACACGGCCAAACGTGTTTTTGGTTGGTTTGGGGTTTTTTTTGCCTGTGAATTGATATTGACAAAAGATTTTTGAGCTGATATAATGTGGTGGTGTTTTGTTTTGGGGTTGTTGTTTTTTTGCATAGGATATGTGGAAAGGTTTTGTCATCATAAAGAATGTGAAGAATGGTGTAACTATGACTCATATTGTGCCACATCTTTCCCCAGACTGGATTTATGATCCTGTTTTGACTGCACACGCTTTTCAACTGTAATTTAAATGCAGACTTGCATCTAAAGTAGTGGTAATGAATTTTTTAACTAATCAATAACATGCTGAGCATGATGGCAAGCAAATTACTTAATGACTTAATGAGGGAGTGAATGGCGATTAGAGAGAGTTGCACTTCATAAAGGAATGGATGAATAAAGAAGTGCAGAAATTACTAAAAGAAAAGAAGGGCTCGTCGTTTTTTAAAGGAGCGGATTGTCATTTTTACAGCCCTCTGCAGCTTGAAAGGTCAATTGCAGTTGCACTGAAAAAATTGGCAACCGATTTTTTTAGAACAAATAAAATGTATACATGCATCTATGGTCCATTGCATGGCTACAGCATGGATCCACTGTCTTTAAGGTATTTTGGTGGATTGTGCTTTTAAAACACAAGGTGTGTTCATTCCCAGTATTTGTCTCTAGAATATATTTCTTCTTGTTTGAGCTTTTACACATTTTGTAGTGTTACAATAAAGCGCTACGTTTGGCAGAAACGAAACACTGCCACAGCTTAATTAACAGGAACACGATCTGACACCTCCAGGAAATAGCATATCTGCGTACCAAAACCTTTTTATACATGGATCCGGCGCCCCTGTAGCTGGATATTTAAAGTCTCACGCAGCAATATTATCAAAGCAAATAGTTTTTGTTCTTTAATTGTCCAAAAGAAAATTAGAACAACAAAAAAACAGCAATAAAATGCTCATATTACTCGTGCTCAAATATTGCTAATAGCCAATCAGAAGCCTCTTTCACATAAAGTAATCCTTTCAAGTTCAAAGTTCACCTGAATTCGTTGTCACGAAGCAAAACCTACAGTCAGGGAACATGCCTTTTAGAGTGTGTCGTGATAAACAGGATGCAGTTATCATTAATAGCATTGTTTTAAGAACACAAACAACAACAGTGAGAAAACTGAGCAAAATACTCAAAAAGGCAAGAGTCCAAGAGAGTGAGCGGCAGCAGGTCGCTGATGAAGCAGTTTGGCGACCGTTCCCACTACAGTGATAATGCTAGCCTGATTGCGGAAGTTTTTTTTAGAAGCGCTTACGAGGATAAATGTCGGCAACCTACGCATGGCTTTGAAAGTGAGTTTGACAGCCCGGAATTAAAAAGAGTTAACAACCCATGTACAGTCATTCGGGTGTTTGTGGAGTGCAGGGACTCGCATACACAAAGTTGCAGAAGGACTGAGGCGGTTGTTTGCTATTGTGAATACCACACTGATCTCAAGTGGAGCGTGAGGGGGGTTTCTCCAAAATCTAGCTCGTTTGTAGCTCGCAGCGTGCATCCCGTCTCATCTCCACCATCTGATCTCTGATGTTTCTGAACAGTTTATGGATACGTACGGGACACATGGAAGAGTAGGAGGACACCGACCAAATCTTTTGTTTTTGCTGAACACTGAATATATTTGGGTTTGAGATCAAAAGATGAATGAGACGATTGATCAGAATTTCAGCTAGATGTGTTAAACAACTTAGAACATGGCATCTTTTATGGCAGACAACACAATTTTTAGGTTTTTTCCCCAAAAGTAATGGAACACAGAATCTTTAAAGGAAATAACTCTTAATATTTGGCTGCATATCCCTTGCTTGCAATAACTGAATCAAGCCGGTGACCTACTGACATTATCACACTGTTGCATTACTCTTTCCAGGCTTATACTGCAGTTTCTTTCAGTTGTTGTTTATTTTGGGGGGTTTCTCCCTTCACTTTCCTCTTCAGGAGGTGAAATGCTGCTCAACTGGGTTAAGGCCTGGTGAATGATTTGGTCAGATTAAAACCTTCCCCTTTTTTGCCCCTGTTAAAGTTTGTTGTTGTGTTGCTTTTTGAGTCATTGTCTTACTACACGATGAAGTTCATCTCAATCAGATTGGATGCATTTCTCTGTAAATTGGCAGACATTCTGTTTCTGTAGACTCCTGAATTCATTCTGCTGCTACCATCATGATTCCCACCATCAGTAAAGATTAGTGAGCCTGTTCCAGAAGCAGACATCCAAGCCCAAGCTTATGTTTTGTATCATGAGTAGGTCCTTTTTTTTTCTCCACACTTTAGCCTTGGTTCCAGAACTTTTGTGGCGCATCTCTGTATTTCTTGGCGAATTCCAATCTAGCTTTCTGATTCTTACTGCTGAGGAGTGGTTTGCATCTTGTGGTATGTCCTCTATATTTCTGCACTTGAAGTCTTCTTCAGACGTTGGATTGTGATACCCCCTGTTCAACCCTGCCCTCTGGATCTTGCTGATAATAATACCGACTGTTGTTTTTGGGTTGTCCATCACAACTCTCACAATGTTTCTGTCATCAACTGCCGCTGTTTTCCTTGGCCAACCCATTCCGTGTCTAGTTGTTAGTTCACCAGTGATTTCTTTCCTTTTCAGCACATACCAAATTGTTGTATTAGCTACGCCCAATGCTAGTGCAATGGCTCTGATAGATTTTCCTTCTTTTTCTCAGCTTCAAAATCGGCTTGCTTCTCCCATAGACAGCTCTCTGGTCTTCATGTTGGTTTATCCTTTTTAAAAACAAATGCAGTCTTCACAGGTGAAACCTAAGGCTCAAATAAAAGAGCAGACATTCAAAGTTATTAATTCTTGAAACAATCAATTTAATTCACATGTTCCAATATTTTCAAACACTTGAAAAATAATGGGTGGGTTCAAACAAAAGGTGCCATGTTTTAAGTCATTTAACACACTTAATATGAACAAAAAAATGTTAATGAGGAAATGAAAGCGTAAATTCTGATCTATTGTCTCATATTCATCTTTTGAACCCAAATGTCTTCAATGTATAGCCAAAAAAAAAAAAAAAATTGTCCTTGCCATTCCAATACATTTCAATTCCAGGTACAAAATGCGAATCGTTTCAAGGGGCATAAATGTTTATGCAAGGTCTGTATTTACAGCCGCTTACCGACTGATAAATCACGGATAAACATAAAATATGGAAACATGTTAAGCAAGTTTAAAGCATCCATTATTAAAAAAAATATATTCTGCCTACTGGATGAAGAAAATGTACATTTTGTCTCATTAGTCAAAAAGAAACAGCAACAGTAAAAGACATGTAAACTAATTCAAAAGTGCTGTAAATAAACACAGCCAACATCCAGTTCTCTTGTCCCTTTGTCATTGTGACTGAGATTTCTAGACGTAGCAGATGTTTAGAGATCAGAGGCTGTGAACGGTCACAGCTGGTGATGGATGTGCGAAGCTCGTCCACCTCGCTACTAAGACTCTGACACCTTGCGTTGATTGACAGCAGGGAAGCACGAGTCTAATGAGAGCAGGCTATCTTAACACACACACACACACGTGTGCCTAGACAAATTCACACACACAGAGTGCACACTCACAGATTAAGATAAATTACCTTGGATGACCGGGTCATGTTATTAATTAACATCTTTGCTCAAGCCAAATTAAACATAGTGGTGAAATACCACTCAGAGTCTGAGAGCATTTGAATTCATTTAAAACACTAATTTGAGCTATTTTGAGTGATTCAGTTCCTTTTGGTCCTCTTTTATCTCTCTGGGGTTCTTGTGAGCGGGAAAATACTTTTCCTCACAAACTGTCAGAACCATTTCCTGTGAAAGACATAAGTGGAGTCACAAAATCAGCGTTATCTCACCATGTGGCAGACAGCAGTGACGGCTCACAGGTTGGCCGTTTCCCCCCCTATTACTAGCATTTCTCTCTTTGACACTATGACGCTGAAGCACTCCCTTAATCACATCTGCAGAGAGGAAGCACACCGGAAGTAATCCTTAGAAAGCCTGGACTGCCTTATTAGATCCTGCACAAAATGTCCAATGTTTTTTTTGACAGATCTCATTTGGGTTTCTTGAGTGTCTACAAATTACTAAATCAGAAACAGACATATATTCTACTCACCACAAAACAAAGAGCATCCAGTGAGGGGAAAAAAAATAACCGTCATATTGCAAAGAAAGAAAGTCCTCTGTTCTGAAGACTTTCAGAAAACTTCCAATTACAGATTTACCTCTGATGTTGGAGACTCTAAATGCTAAAATGCTAAATAAACATTTCCTCACAGAAAAAGTTACCGTAGCAATGATTCTCTTTCGAGGATTACACCTCAAAAAATGCAGTGCCTTGATTACGTTTTCACCCCTTTACAGCAAAGTAACTATGTCTGACAGAAACTAATCACTGCTTATCACTAGGGAAACATGGGAGGTGGTAGCATCATATTTATCTTTACCTTACTTTATGAATCCTATAAATCTCCAGTGTAAACTCTCATTGCACATCTCTTATTGTGTTTTAGTCTCCATTATTAATGTGTGCTCCTTTTGGGTTTCCACAGGGTGATGGGTGCAACAGAGACACCGATCCTGATCGTAGGCAACAAGCGCGACCTTCAGCGAGGCCGGGTCATCCCGCGCCACAACGTCTCGGACTTGGTGCGCAAGAGCTGGAAGTGTGGCTATGTGGAGTGCTCGGCCAAGTTCAACTGGCACGTTTTGCTGCTGTTCGGTGAGGCTTTGCGGAGCGTGGGTTGTGTCCGCTGCAAACACGTGCACACCACTGTACGCTTTCAGCGAGCGCTGAGGAGAGAGCGCTGCGCTCTCATGTGAGGTGCCACCTTGTCACGTTCGAAAAGAAACCCAGTTATAGCTGTGATAATGAGCCCGGGTTGCCTTCTAGCCAAGGAATCCTGTCGTGGATGTTTCACTGAGGAGAAATATGTCCTCTGTTCACACAAACTGCTTTCTGATGCCAAGAGGAATCCTCAGATGCTGCTTGTTCAGGAAACCTGCCGACTGAAACATCTCAACGATGACTGAAGCCTCAAAAATCAGCTTTAAAATCACGTTGCTGAAATGCAAATAATGTGTTTATGCCGGGACTGCTTTAAGAAGCCCATTTCTGCTTTTTATTTTGGGCATACACTGATGAATCTTCCAGTTCTATTGAGCAAAAGTGCACCTCTCTCATCATGGCTCATTGTGTGGCTGTACCACACACGGGTGAATAACATAAGAGCACAAATAAACGTCTGTGTACGCCCAGTGGATACTTCCATGTTAGCTCGTTTAGGTGCAATTCAGAAGCATCGTGTTGTACCGTGTTGTACGAAGGCATGGCATGAAATGTGTCCTAATCTGACTCTCAAATGAAGTGTTCGAGCAGGAAGTGGGTCAGTAAATTATATGATATAGTTCACCAGGACCTAAGCAAACAAGGGGGGGTTCAAATTTTATTCTTCTATAATATGAAGCTCAATTTAAAATTTACCTCATTTTTCATTTTGAAGGACAGAACAATATTGGCAAGAAAAATATTCTACCATAAAATCTGCTATTACGACCCTCTGACACCTTTCATAGCACTCGTCCGAAAAATATTAATCTTTTATGCAACATTCTTTATCAAGTTCAAACAGTGGCCCAGCAACTGAAACTTGAATAAATAAATAAATTTAAAAAAAAAAAGGATTTTATTTAAAGAAACCTTTTTTTTTTTTTTAAATAGTGAAGGTTTATATACATATGAATTTTTATTTCCACAATGTTGACTGTACACTGCTGACAGTAAATACATTTGCCTCTATATGGCAAAATGTCAGAATAATTATTTATGGGCCATGCTCGAAGAAAAAATTGTACTAAACTGTATCTTTCCCGATCTCTGGCGAGGTTCCCTTATCTTTCGCAGCTTTAATATGCATCTTGGAATTGGAAATGTAGATATATAGTGCCTTAAAAGATTTAAGGTACATAATTGGACCATAAAATTACATTTTAGAGTAAAGCTTTAACGGTAAACTCTATGTAAAATCTAAGTTTTAAAAAAAAACATATAAAGATCCAAAAGGTGTAGAGAAATGGTATCGTTTATGATACTTTTGGCCCTTCTCTATCTTGGCCCCTTAATAATCCCCATCCCTGAATTGGCTACATCACGCTCTCCTCTCCACTAATAGCTGGTGTGTGGTGGGCGTTCTGGCACACTATGTCTGCCGTCACATCATCCAGGTGGATGCTACACACTGGTGGTGGCTGAGGAGATCCCCCCATACTATGTACAGCGCTTTGAGTGTCTAGAAAAGCGCTATATAATTGTAACTGTACCTAACACTTATCCCCCCCAATGTAAATGTAAACCTGGTATTATGTTTAAAAGTATTCTTAATCAAGAATCCCTAATAATTTATCATGAATTATGCTTAATATCTGAGGAAACAAAAGTCTTAATCAAAATAAAGGTATTCGATATTATACACATTAAATACAATTGCGCCATAAACAACTGAAAGTCAGGATGTACTTGTTGCACTAAAACTGATAATAAACCGTCGTGCTGGTATCAGATCACAGATGTATTTTGCTTTTTTTTTTTTATTATGTAACCACAAAGAGTTATTTCTGGTATAGTGGTCACAATAATTAAACATTTTCCATTTTAGAAAATGGCTTCTCTTTTAAAAACATACCATGGAGGAGCATTTGAATTTGTATTTATCGATTTAGCTCAAAATGCTGATTGATAATTGTGAAGAAGAAAAAAACAACCCGAATGACTGACCTGCTTTCTCTAGCCACATCGGACCAATTTCTATGCATACAGATAATCATGAGAGGTCTGAAGTGGTCCTCTTCTCTAAGAGAAGGAGGAGAGGGAAGGAGAGAGGAGAGACGGAGGGAGAGATGCACCGGGTGCAGCTGCTCTGGTGTGATAGACTGCAGTTTCAAGGAAGCTATAAATAGCCCCAGATTTACACTAGGGTTTATTTATAAAGGCTGCATGGGCAAAAACAAGGCAGCAAGGTGACTTGCAAAACTGTTCTATGGAAAATACAGCTAAGAATAACCTCAGTGGGGATGTTGGATACTGTATCTCTCTATTCTTATTCGTTTATGGATAAGCACCCTGTATATACACATTACTTATAGTTGATTAGATGGGACTAATATAGATTTTAATAATCTAACATTTGTGTATTGTCTATGGGTACTTTCGCATTTTAGGTGTTTTTACAGAACAAGGCTCAGCTGTGAAGTACCTGACTGTGAACAATAATACAGTGTGCGCTTTTCTATTTCCACAAGCCTCCCAGTTACCCGGGGGAATGTGCTTATTTGATAAAGCCAAACCATAACTGAAATTATAAGCACAGCCGAGAAACTATTCAAACCAAATTTGTTTGGGGAAAAAACTTGTATTTCATCCTGATTTTGGCATGCTGAATTTCCCTCAAGTGCAAGTGGGAAGTGGTTTTTCACTGGTTAAGACACTAGGCTACTAATTGGAAGGTTATGCATTCAAATCCCTGCATAGCCAAGCTGCCATTGTTGGGTCCTTGAGCGAAACTCGTAACCTTCGGTTGCTAAACTGTATTCTGTTTCAGCTGTAAGCCATTTTGGATAAACCATCAGTCAATTAAGCAAATGTAAAAATGTTAAAGTATGAGGGCCGTACGGTGGTGCATAAGGTAGTATTGTTGCCTCACAGCTCTAGAGTCTTGAGTTCAATCTCAAGCTCTGGTTCAAATGTGTTGAAATGTAATGGCTTGGCATCCCATCCGGGACGTAATCCCTGCTGGCATCCTATCTAGGGGGTAGGCTCTAGATCCACTGTGACCCTGACAAGGATGAACTGGTTACTAAGCTAATAATTGAATGAGTTTTTACCCCTGCTGATGTCTGAGATACAAAACATGGCACAAATTACAACTGAGCAAAATTTTTATATATATATATATATATATATATATATATATATATATATATATATATATATATATATATATATATATATATATATATAATATAAAAAACATTAAACCCAGAATTCAAGCTCCTGATTCGCCATCATCTCCTGGTCTCCTGCTCTGCACTTTGTGGCACTGAATTTGGATGTAGTTTGAGAGGATTTCCTTGAGTGTCTTTTGGTGGAAGAAACATTGAGTCCTTTCTGAGTATCAGATACAACAGTGCTTTGTACTGACATGGTGTGTGGAGTGGTGTCTCCTGGACTTTGACTTCTATAGCAAACTGGTTTGGGGATCTTTGTGGGTGTCTTGTCAGGTCTGTGGTCCCGTCTGGGGCGGACACATGGTCTTAATTTCAACTTATAGATGGAAGGCACTCTTTCTGGCTTTTTCAAGGACCTCCTCTGATATGAGGAAGGGGCCCAGGGCTTCTCCTTATTGCTGGTGCCAGAGTTGTTGGATTCAGCAGTCATGGACGGTTCCACAGAATCTTTTGAATCCATACTCGAGCCCAGTGAAGACCAGGAATTGACCATGGAGGGTTTGGAAACGTTCAGGTGTCTTGAATCTGTGTTAGTCTGACTTTTATGCTTCTTGCCTCTGAGATCTCTGGAGAAATTGTTCACCCAACTTTCAACAGATACTTTCTCAAGCGGCCTCCTCCCTTCTGAAAGTTCACTAATGACAGCTGCAAAACTAGCATCTCTTGCGTTAGTCTGTCTAGAGGATGAATAGGATGCACGAGAGGATGTGTTGTGGATAGAAGGTTTCCTGATCTCATGGGAGATCTCCTGAGAATTAATTAAGTAGTCAGGCTGACTACTGTCCTGCTCATTCTCTGAGTCACCATCATCAGAGTCCATGCCAAGTTGTTGTAGATTAAACAGGATCTCTTCCTCGAGGCTCTGGTACAGGATGGCCTCCTGAGCAGGACTGATTGGAGGAGGAGTAAAGAGATAGCTTCTCTCTGTATCTCTAAATTTGTTTTCTGCATTCACAACAGTAACGGGTTGAGATGGCTCCACCGTGGTGCTGTTGAAGTCTGATTTGCTTATGTTGCCTACAGCATTGAGTACAGTGTGCTTTGAAAGTTCCAAGTAGTACTTTCTGTTACCATGTGAAGAAGATCTTTGTTGGCTATTCTCAAGTCTGATTGGTTGGGATGAATTGTCTGATGACTGGCCTTTTCCATTTGATGCAGGGAGCTTATTATATCCATCCCCTGATATGACACCCATCAGCCCTTTTGTTGGAGAAAATGTCCGAATGAACCCAGGGCTCTTTCGGGCATTCCCACTGTCTTGAGGGTCTTGGTAGCTTACCAAACTGTTGTTGGTTGCCAAACATTGACCTGGTGTGACACACTGAAAAGTCTGAGCTGACACTGAAACTACTGGCTTCTCTGGAACACTTTGAGAATCTAGGTTGTTCTTTGGCCCAGTTGTGGCATTTTGTCTCAGCTTTGATACAATCTGCGACTTGGTCCAACTGTGCCCAAGCCTGTTGTCTGGCCCTTGCTGGGGTAGAGGAAAGGTCTGGCTGTAGACCTTCTGCAAGACCAAGGGTGTACTGGGACGCTGAATCTCTGGTTGTGGTGGGGTGGACGGGCGAGCTGGCCGTGGAAGACTGCTGGTTACACGTGGAGATGGAGACGCCCTATTTGGTCCTCTGCCTGTTCTGCTAGTGGACTTCAGCACTTCATTAGTATCAGAGTCGGTCTGTCGACAAGCGACCCTTAGTCTGAAAGAAGATCCACAAAGCGAGATGAGCTTATGGATGTTCCAATTATATGGTAAAATTTTTGCCTTACAGTATATTTATACTTATTTAGAGCTAAGAATATTAACTCAGTATGTGACTCAGTACCTCTGTTAGAAGATACCAGCACTCAAGCTGAAGCATATTTCATTATATCAGGGTAATTCAGAGGAAGTGGACACAATTTAAGAATTTAAATGTCATAACAGGGTAAACTGTATCAAACTCTTATTAACATTTTTTAAGATCATGCTATAGATTTTTAAAGGGAAATCAGGGCTGGTTGCCATGACAGATTTCCAACATTATTCCATGGATACTTGCTACATGACAATCGCACAGGCTGAAGGGACACACTCGTAATCCAGAGCCTGTACTGTATAAGTCACATACAACAGGCTTTTATACTGAACAGATTTTTCTCACCTCTTAGTCATACGTTCTTTAAAGGCATTTTGTAATGGCTATTAAAATGATTCCAAAAACCTTGAAAGTTTTCTTTTAGTACACAGAAATCAAATATGATTTTATCCTTATCTGAAAGGTTGTTGATTGTTTCGGATAAAAATGTTCCCGTTTATATGTGGATTAGTGCCTCCACACTCAAATCTCTAATCTATAATGTGTCTGAATTAATTTAGAGCGTGAATCTGAGTTATATTCACTGTCAATTAATGGAACGGGACTGTCAAAGCTAACCTAAGGAAAAACTACTTGAACCTGAAGCAAAAGCTCATTTTAGTTTATTGCAGTAATTAAACAGCCCAACAACAGACATTCGCATTAAATTTGTATGAAACGATGGGACTGGTGCAATAACAATGATTAAAAACCATTACCCGTGTAGCTTTGTGCTGCCATTGTTTCTGCTCTTCATGCTGCAGTGTTACTGAGAGATAATTGTGATGCGATGGGAATTTGATTCAGAATGAACGATGAAGTGATGGACGACTACACTTGACAAAGGACAGATGAACTGCAATTGAAAGCAGTGATAAATAATGTCTCCTCCACAGCTGCTTAGAACTGTCTGCATTACTTTTTGACACACGGCAATTTCTGAGAGTACGGATATTTGCCGTCTGATTAATTACGGGCAAAGTCGACAGGCCTAAATGGATTTCTGTCTTCCTGACAGCCAGAGCTGAAATCTATATAAAAAAAAATTATGATCAAAAGCCTTCCACATTATATGTAAGGAATAAAATATGATGGAGCTTGCTGTTGTAGGAAAATCATAATTTTTCAGTAACAGCATGTTGCACAATGTTTCATTCCTCAGTTTTTTTACACAACAGCAATTTGCCAATGTTAACAATTTTTTTATTGATCAAAGAATGATCTTTTGTACTGTTGGTCATTCTGTCAACAGGCGTAATTTAATCTACTTGTGTTGAATGTCTGCCTTACAAGTCCCTGTGTAGGTTTTACAGAAACAATAATGTATCAGAATGCATACTATTCGACTAAACCCTTTGCTCTAATATTAAGCTTTAAGATACCAGCCGGAGCCGGAGATACCAATGAGATTCATCATACACAGATGGCATCTTCCTGAAGATGCTCTTGATGCCATGAGCCCTTGCTGATTCTAATTAACCTGCTAATTCAGTAGGCTCATACTGTGTGTAATGGCTGTGGCATTCAGTGACATTCAGTGATTGATTTTTTGCTGTGTTCCTTGGCCCCCCTAAAAGACACTTACCTGCATGGGTGGAAAATAAACTCCAGGTACTCTGGTTACAGTACTTGAGTACGTGGTTCACTGTGAAAGTATTCTTTATGGAGGAGGCATTATGTTTCTGGGTGGTTTGTCCATTGGTCTGTGTGTCTGAGATACTCGTTAGCTCATCTTCAGTGGCTGAATGATTGTAAGATTTATATGGAATCATCACTGTATTGTAACCAGCAGAAGAACGGATTTGATTTTGGAATTGATCCAAACCGGAGAAAGGTCACAACAAGGTCAAATATCTAAAATAGTTTTTCTTCCTTTCTGTTTGTCATACAATGATGTTACTTATGCGTTCATGTTGAGGAACTCAAAGTCTACTTTTGGCTAGCTGCGATTTTTGCCATTGGCCTGTCCGTGTGTCCATCCATCCATGTGTCTGTCTGAAATCCTGACACGAGAAGCACTAGACTTGTGGCGGAGGCATCCCCATTGATGCCATTGGGCGTGAGTTTGACTAGTTTGCATATAATTAAATCATAATACAGCTTTTACTTAAATATATAACGCATTTAAACCTAGAAGAGTATAAACCAATTAAAAGACCATATGTGTCAATTTTAAAGAATTCAATTTCAAGACCCAATCAAAATAAGTTCCCTTCCAAATGTCTACACTTCAGGCACCAAATGCTTAGTCCATAACAGTAGTTAATGAATCTTTTCTTAATATATAATTTATTTATTATACCATAGTAATGTAATGTAATGAAAATGTGAATTTGTTTTATTCACTTACTTAGGACTATTCTTGAGCCCCGGCTCTGATCTCTGGATTCGAGTGGGAAGAGAAGGGGTCCAGATTACAGGGTCGAGAGGGGACTGGGCTCGGCTCAGCACCAAAGAGATTTGCGATGTAGCCTGCCCGTCAGGCCCGCATTGCCTGGCTTTGATCTCGTGGACCGGAGTGGCAGGGCGCTGCGCCAGTTTATGGGCTAGAAGAGAGCGAGAGGAACAGAAATTGAATGAGCGAAAAGGATGCTCATCTGAGCTCACCAGGGGCCTGGGTTATATAATTCCTACAGCACTAGAATGAAGTGCAGGTTTAGCAAGGGCTTTGCTTCTATGGTTAAGAGCTTCTTTGATAACTAAAAGACATTTGTGCTATTTATATTCTCAAATGACAGCAAGCTATCACAGCATGCATAGATTTCATGCTGCATGAATGCAATCAGATATATCCTGTTATTATCTCAGCAGACTCCACTCACATAATGGGGATTATCCAGAGAGTAAAAAAGCGATGTATGGTGTCCCACCGGGTTCTATTCTTGGTTCTCGGTCCCCTTTTATTCTCCCTTTATAGTTCATCCCATGTAATTCTCAAACATAATAACAGTTGATGATTATCTCGGCCAAATTTAGTGGCATAGCTACGCAAAATGGAAGACTACAAAAGACATCACACTTGGATGGACAGAATTATTCTTCTCTTAAATTCTGATGAAACAAAAACACTTCTAGCTACTAATATTGCCCACGTTAATATTTCTACTTCCCTGCATCTTTAAGGATGTTTCACCTAGTTCATATGAGTGATGCACAGTATTTGCCAACAAAGAGTACTGTTACAGAACTCTTTCTGACATTATATATCAAATCTTGATCATTACACCATTCAGCTTTTTTTTTTTGTAAAGGCATGGTTCTGCATTACAAATAAATGGCGTTAGGCTTCATTAGAATTCATTACTTTTTACTATTCACTACATTTATGCTCATTTAAACCCTAATCTAAACTTCTTTTTAAGAAAAAGCAACATTTTATTCTGCTCCATCTGTCAACATTCTGTTCCTCTACTCGTCTCCAATAAAAGAGGCTGCACTTCGCTTTGGTACTGTCAAGTGGGAATTTGTTGCGCTTATGAAACCACCGCTGTTGACCTTTACCTTGCTTTTTTTTGCTCTCACTTGACGGAAATAGCGGTGTTCTTTGGTATGTTTTATCTTTAAACGCTTAATTTAATTGGGGTATTGAAGTCCTTTCTGCAGAAATGTTTCTAACTTCGATTATGGTATCGATAGTTCCTGTTCCTGAGACCAATACTCGCCTTACGTGCCAGTATCAGTACAGATACCTATTACAGAATCAGTGCCATCATCATGGTAGAAAGGTTTTGTGGGGCGGATATGAAAATGCAGTGCTATTTTCACACCTAGCTGCTATTCTTGCAAAAGGGCAAGCTCACAATGTTTCATTATTACAAGAGAAATATCATTCACAGAGGATTGATGACAGATGAAAAAGTGAGGAAAAACTGTAATCATACACAGTGGCTCTATGCCCACGGTTTATGAAAAACAAACATGTTTACGCTATAAGCACTTTCAGGGAAGTAATTACATTTGCTTGCACAAATGAAATGCATTGGTGTATGTCAGTGGCTGACTGACCTTTATTTAGGGGCATGAAATAATCAAAAATGGGAATGTTTCTTCATTCATAAAGGTTCCACATATATTTAAGCTGAAATGGCATAAGCCGGCTGTTTAAAGGTGCATAAATTATGTAATATATTTTGGAATGCTGGTAGATCAATGTGTGTGTGTGTGTGTGTGTGTGTGTGTGTGTGTGTGTGTGTGTGTGTGTGTGTGTGTGTGTGTGTGTGTGCATGCACTCACAGAGAGATGTGCAGCGGCAAGGATCATGTTTGTCCAGATAGTGCTCCAGGGTGTCCCATCCTCCACCCACTCTCACCATCACGTGATTCCTTAAGATCTACACACACACACACACACACACACATCGTTTAATAGAAACCATATAATAAATAAATTTATATATATAAATATAAATAAATAAATAAATAAGGTGACCAACAGTGAAGGACTGTCAGTGTGTAAGAGATTGATTTGTAAGACTGTGACACCTCAAAGCAGAAACAGGTATGGTTATTGATGAGAGAGGAAGCTGTAAGAAGAGAGAGGGGAAGAGAAGACACTGAGGTTTATTTACTCGCACAAATATGATGGTGTTGGAGTCTCCGACTCTGTATTTGCCCTCCGATATCTTCACCATGGGGAACTGACTGGGACAAGTGCAGCGACTTATCAGATATTGAACCTGTACACACAGGAGGTGAAAACAAACACACACACACACAGAGTTTCAATCAGTCTCCTTTACAATATCCCACTAGATCAAGTCACTGCAGCTTGCCTTAGCCATTTTCATCCAGTTCAATAAATCATAAAGGTGTGAACAGGATCTGGAAAGTCAATGGCAAGTGATACTACAAATCATGGACCTTTAACAGGAGGTCCATCCTGAGTTCCTTGACTATCAGTCTTCACCGACAGAACATAAACCTGCCTCTGGAGAAATTGATGTTTCTGAATGAGGTTAGGACAAGGTTATGCATTATCCTTGTCTGTGTACATATTTTACAAGCCAGCCAACCATGTATAATAGTGTCTGTGTCAGTGGAAAGGACTGAATGTAATTTCTGTGTCTTCTGAAGATTAATTATATTCTAGCCATTAATTCATTTGATTGCTTAAATGACATGCAAGTGTAGGATATATCTGGGAGAAGGGCAAGAACACCACCTACTCCTTCCTGCAAGGACTGAAGTAATGTGGAGATTGTTGCCTCATTCAAGTATATTGGTGGCCGCTGGGTTAACTTAAATAGAACGGTGACCAAATTGGGGAGGAAAAATAGAGAGAAATATAACATACATACATACATACATACATACATACATACATACATACATACATACATACATACATAAACAAACAAACAAACTGACTGTCATGCATGATTTGTCTGAGGTGCAAGCTCACAATGTTTCAACATTATGAGACAAACATAAAACCTACAGGTGAGCTGTCCTGTCATCATTCAAAATTTATATGTACATAGACTTCAGTTTGAATGTTTGTTGACTGAATGATTTTTGTAGCTACTGAATAGATGATCATTTAGTGTACAACATATCAATCTATGACAGGGATGTCCGATCTTATCCAGAAAGGGCCAGTGTGGGTGCAGGTTTTCATTCCAACCAAGCAGAAGCCACACCTGAGTCTATTGAAAACCAAGCTCAATTGAATAAAAAGGTGGAATCACGTGTGGCTCCTGCTTCATTGGAATGAAAACCTGCACCCACACCTGCCCTTTGTGGATAAGATTGGACATCCCTGATCTATGGTGTCCATTTAAGTCATGGGTCATTGGAATTTAATTGAATCTATGGGGAAGATCACAGGCCAATCACCATCACATCCAGGTTCTCAGTGTTAATCAAGCGTCTCTGGACCACAGGCTCCTCACGAATTTCCTCCTCGATCTCCTCCTCCAGCTGAATAAGGACAGGCGCGACCATGCCGAAGCGAGAGGCCCGTCGTGCTACCTCAAGTAGGCAGAGCACCACATTTTTCTCATTCTTTCGCAGGACAAGGTCGTCTGTCTCAAACATCAGAACGTCTGCGGGACGAGGGAAGACAGTAATGTTATGAAAATGCAGAGAGTGCATAGTTCTACAGTCTAAAGCAGCTTTGTCAACCTACAGGGATTCCAGATTTATCACATTTGGTACGGGTTTTGTTCTTGACTTAAACTTGAACTTTAAGAAGTCCCGTGTACATTGTGTCCATATTGTTGCACTGTGGTTCTGGATTATAATAGAATGGACTAGATAATGAACCATATAATAATAGAATTTCACATGACTTGAATATGGACTCAATTAGGGAGTACTAAATTAAGCACAACTAATCGACAGCAACATTCAACAGCCCTGGAGGTCTACCTTCCATCAACCAAAAAAAAAAAAAACCCAAATAAACAAATAATTACACTGGTGAAGAACCTCTGGGGATAAAAACAACACATGAGTTGGGACAGATGTGTCAAACAGGGTCAGAATGTCCAGAAGGGGCACCTTTATAAAAAAAAAATATATAGATTTTGGTAGGGCAGGACGACACTGATAACAGCACAGTCTCACACAAATTTAACTCGACAGGCTATAACAATTGATTTGCTACCTAGTGACATCCAGTGACGTTTTCGAGTAACCCTGTAGTAGTACACAGTTGAGAGTCAAAAACATACAGCCTAGCAGCTTGTTTTGAGCAAGCTGACTTGAGATCATTTTCAACAACGAAAAAACACCGATAACACAGGGATTTAACAGAGGCTTGATCAGTTTCCTACACTGCACAGAACTACCGTGTGCACCTCAATTCGAGCTAATGTCGCCATCTTGTGGTACAACTGACTAATAACGCTTAACACAATTAATCCCACCGGTCACAACTATTAACCGAAACTTTGTTTTTAGCTTTTCGTGCTTTCACTTAAAAGAAGGCTTTAAATAAATAATTGGTAGATTTTATATGAATATGTTTCGTGTGGGTTGTGTATTTGATCAAATGTCCACAGCTATGCACACCTGAGAAAGATAGTTAGCTAGATAGATAGCAGTTTGAGGGAAACTGGAAGAAAGGAAATACGTGAAAGACAGTATAGGTAATACACAAAGCTACCATGTTTGGTGCCTTTTATGTTCAAACGGTTTACTACTGAAATTGAAAATTATTTTGTTAACATGGGGAGCATGGTGGCTTAGTGGTTAGCCTCACACCGCCAGGGTTGGGGGTTCGATTCCCACTGGGGCCATGTGTGTACGGAGTTTGCATGTTCTCCCCGTGCTGCGGGGTTTCCTCCGGGTACTCCGGTTTCCTCCCCCAGTCCAAAGACATGCGTTGTAGGCTGATTTGTGTGTCTAAAGTGTCCTTAGTGTATGAATGGGTGTGTGAGTGTGTATATGATTGTGCCCTGCGATGGACTGGCACCCTGTCCAGGGTGTACCCCGCCTTGTGCCCGATGCTTCCTGGGATAGGCTCCGGGTTCCCCGTGACCCTGAAGAAGGAATAAGCGGTAGTAGATGGATGGATGGGTGGATGGGGAGCATGGTGGCTTAGTGGTTAGCCTCACACCGCCAGGGTTGGGGGTTAGATTCCCACCGCAGCCCTGTGTGTGCAGAGTTTGCATGTTCTCCCAGTCCTGTGGAGGTTTCCTCTGGGTACTCCGGTTTCCTCTCCCAGTCCAAAGATCTACATGGTAGGCTGATTGGCATGTCCAAATGGTCCATAGTGTATGAACGGGTGTGCGAATGTGTATGTGATTATGCCCTGCGATGGATTGGTGCCCCGCCCAGGGTGTCCCCCCGCCTTGTTCCCTATGCTCCCCGGGATAGACTCCAGGTTCCCCGCAGCCCTGTGGGATAAGCAATTTAATAAATGGATGGATTTTCTTACTTCACAAACAGAAGACAAACCTCTGATCGGAAGTGAGATAGCACAGTTCTCCTTAAGGCAAGATACTACAGGCACGGCAGTTTTGGTCATGTCAATCAATATTTCAGATTTTTGCATCAATAATATGTCTTCTCCTAAACTATAGGAACAAAAATATCAAAGCATATTAAGCATATTTGCTTACTTCACAATTACTCTATATCATATATCTGAAGACCTGTCCACCTGCTTATTCATGCAATTATCCAATCATGTGGCAGCAGCACAATGGGTGAAATCATGCAGATACAGATCAAGAGCTTGTTAGTATTTGCATCCGACATCAGAATAGGAAAAAAACAATCACTGGGGATTCTCACATACAACAGTCACTGGAGTAAGACAGAATGGTGCAAAAAACAAAACATCCAGCGAGCAGAAGTTCTGTTGGCAGAAACACCCTGTTGATAAGAGAGCTCAGAGGAGAATCGCCACACTGGCAGTCTAAGGTAACTCAAATAATCACTCTTTACAAACATGGTGAGCAGAAAAGCATCTCAGAACACATTGCACCTTGAGATGGATGGGCTACAATAGCAGAAGGCCACATCAGGCTCTGCTTCGGTCAGCCAACAGGAATCTGTAGCTACAGTGGGTTTCCTCCCCCAGTCCAGACATACATGGTAGGCTGATTGGCATGTCCAAAGTGTCCGTAGTGTATGAATGTGTGTGTGTGTGTGTGTGTGTAGGCTCCAGGTTCCCCGTGACCCTGAAGGATAAGTGGTATAGAAGGTGGATGGGTGCCTAAGTGATTAATTGAGGTTTCTTTCTAACATTTTTCCCTCTCTCCATCTCTTTCTTTTCCACCCTTACCTTTGATGTGCATCTCATTCCGACACCAGTTGATGAAGTTGGACACGTTATCCCGGGCCAGAAACGTTGCAGGCTGAGCCGAGCTCATGAAAGTCACCCCGGAGGTGGGCAGGTGCGCGTGCGTGCGCCCGCGTTTGTGCTGAAATTCGGCGGCTGCGCGCGTCACGTTGTTGGCGTGAGCGCACAGGAGCGCGCCCGTCTCCAGCGCCTGCACCATGTTATTCACCGTAATGTCCGCGCCGTACAAGTCCTTCAGCCACTCGGCCAGGTCTTCCTTCATCGCGTAGAGGTACTCCTCACACGACTTGTAAGGTCGGATGCTCTGCGTCGACGCGTGCTCAATTCCCGACATGGCAAGAAAATGCGCCTTCAAACCAATGGCGTCGACAAAGGGAATTCAATCGCATTCATAATTAATCATAACCGATACCTGCGTTCTCATTAACTCCAAATCCGAAAATCTTCTAAACAAACACTCCTGGTAGCCAGTAAGTTTGGAAAGTCTGTGCTGGTTTTATTTCGAAGTTTCCATGTTGCCCTTGGTGACCAGACCAAACATTCCCCTTAACCATTTCAGCGCCACAGAAACTCCTCTTTAACTGTGTTTAATAACATAAAAGCAAGAACTCTACAAACTGGACTTCAAATAAAACAGGCCTACAGCTGAATGACACATTCCCCTTATAATAAAAATAAAATAAAACTAAAGAAACAAATAAAGTAGCCTTCAACTTGCTCCTGTAGCCAGTTTCCACACCTTTCCTCACTGCAAAAAATGAAATCATAAACTGAATTAACTCTTACAACACAGAATGATTAAGCATCAGAATAAACTAGAATTTTTCCAATTTAGCCCTTCCTGTGGCATAGTCCCGTCCAAATTAAACCACTACAAAGACGTGATCTGTCAGAACCGTCACGTTTAAATCGTCTTTGGATCTGTATATAGATCGATGTGCAGTAATCGACCGTGGAAAAAAAAATTTGGGATACTCTCAGAAAGAACAACAAAAGTACTAATCTGTACCTTCCCTTATCACCAGGCTGATACCATCAAACGTACCTATTTTGTATCTTTAGTGTATCTTTTAAATGCGAATTTGCATATAGTGTACCTAAAAATGATTTAAGGTACATAATTGGACCTTGAGAACCTCTCGTGCACCTTCAATTAACTTTTAGAGTAACACAATACACTTACACGTACAAAAAATGTACCCTTGAGGGTATCACCCAAATGACCAGGAAGGATAGTTCACTAGTGCAAATGTATACCTACATCATGAATAGTATGTAGTCTTTAAATTTATACACCAATAGAACATCAAAATATAAAAGTGTAATCTCATAGTGCACAAACTTCAGCCTCTATATGAATGTAAATTACAGTAAAGGCTAATGAGCATAACATTATGTACATTGTACAACAACTCATAATTATTCTGATTAAGATTAGCATTCAGGTTCATATCAGCATCACTAGGCTCCGATCACTTCTTGTTTTTTTTCTTTTTCCCAGAGTACTCCCGGCTCTTGAATTTATTTTTTTCACGCTTCTGACCATCGCCTCCTTCATTACGTCGAGTGAACATTGGCATAGGAGGTTCAAGCTCTCCAGGTCGACCTCCTCTATCCGGCACGCTACCCATCAGCATCTTTACAATGGAAAAAACAAAACACATACAAAAAAAAGTTAGTCAGTTAAGGTTTACTGTACTACTGAGTGTGAATCAATAAATGAACCGTGTGAATATTTGGGTTCTGTAAGTACAGCACCTTGTGAATGGCTGTTGATGGTCCTGCAGTTACAGGCAGAATGCGAGACTGATCCTCTCTAGCTGCTAGTAAGAGCGCCATGGACACGGACGACTCAAGTGGCAATGTTAAAGGTGGTACAGTGGAGATCAGAGCACTGCGCTCCTAAAGAGGAAGTTCCCAGAAATTTCTATGAAGCTGCTTTGTGACAATGTGTATTGTTAAACATGCTGTACTAATGACTCTGAACACTAAAGCACTGCCATTGATGGAATTTTTTTTTAAGCAAAAAGTTCCAAATAGAACCCCTTCAGAAAGATTCAAAAATAAACGATGAGCCAAACCATTTTGATTCGTTAAAACCTTTGTTCTGTGATTCTTAAATCCTATTTGTATTAAATAGAATAATAATTTTCCACCACAGCAATTCTTTTACATAATGCTAATGTCTATGGTGAGTTGTTTTAGTTGTCTATGGAACTATGGTTTGGGGATAATGGAATGTCATATGACATAGTAATGCACAAAATTAAAATCCTTAAAAGGTTCTTCAGTTGTCCTTCTTACTGTTTGTATGTAGAACAATAACGTGGAACCCTTTTATTGGAAGCCAAGAACGCTTCATTACTTATTTATCCAATGGACCTGTAAAGAACTGTTGAAGATCCCTTGATGAACCCTCTTTTTCCCCTAATTGTGCAATGCAGTGGTCACCAACTTCCTCAAGACTCCAACCATAATCGTGCCCACCTGACCATTTAATCATTGCCTTAAGAAGTTCTTGATGGACTAAAACTAGTGAGTTAGATGTTAGATTTTCTTCTGAATACCTATAGAACCTGTCAGAATCTAACTTTTAAAACTGCCTTGGTACACTTGAAGGGTCCATTGGATAATTAAAGCTGCTAAAAAAAATATCCATAGGAATAACTAAAGAACTCTTAGTATAGTACAGTGGTTACCAACCATTTTCCTTAAGATCTACCTTCGTACAGGCTTATCTCCAACCAAAATATAACATGTCCGTCTTAGTTAATCAATAACTTCTTAAGGCAATGATTAGATGGTCAGGTGGGCACAATTATGGTTAGAGCTCAAGTCTTCAGGCAGGCAGATCTCCGGGAACACGGTTGGTGACTACTGTTATAGTATCAGTTCTGTGATGTACTGATGTGATTATGTATACACATTGTTATAATGTTATTCTTTGAAAAAAAGAATGGTTGCTTAAGGATTCTTTGGATAGTTAAGGATTATTTGCTTCTTAAAAGCCTACTTGGAATCCTCAGATACAGGACAGGAGTCACCAAGCACATTATTATTACCATTATTCACACTGAGATTTCCTTAAGTTCCTCAGACAGTTAAGAGTTCTTCCCTTGGAACCTTCTCTGATATGTAGAACCCTACAACGCAGGCTTGGAAGGTTTAACCCAGAACCCTCCCATACAATCTTGCTACCTAAAGGATTCCTTGTCTGGTTTGTCCTTGCGGGGAAGCCCTTAAAGAAATTTCATGAAGAACTCTAAAACTGAGGGTTTCTCTTTAACCATAGTCCTGTTATAAAGCTAGAAACCACTAACCATCCAAAGAACGCTTGAGGAACACTTTATATTGTAGATGGTGTGAACTTTTATTTGGTATAAAGTCAAATTCACTATTACTACCAAAAAAAAATGCATTATGCAAAATACAGTGAGAATTTAAAAGAAGCATGTGGCTATTTGCTAGTCTACCTTTCCTCGCTCTCCCCATGCAAATGACTGGAAGGTAACATGTAAGCGGTTGATCATCATCTGTCGACGGCACTCATAGTCCTTGAAGAGGGCTTGGCTAATCTGATTCAGCACGCTCTGAAAACAATCAAGTTGTAAAAACATAAAAGCAGAAGAGTTGCGTAACAGTTGGGTCATGTTGCCCAAACAATACGTACCCATTGTGTAGAATTCAGATTAGTCTTTAACAACGGCTCTTGCATTTCACCCTCCGGGAGCAACGCTAGTCGTGACTCCAGCTGAATAAATGGAGATTTATTAATTGCAATGTTCATCATTCAGTTCATTTAAAGTTTATTGAAAGCTCATTTGTGTCCACTTCTTACCTGTGAATAGACATCACTGAGCTGCGAGGCTGGATTCATATCCAGGGCCTGAAACAACTCTGATAATTCCTCCACTACCTCTTTGTCATCTAATGGAGTCTCATTCTCAGTATCTGGGTTAGATTCTCTCAGTCTCTGCTCTTTACCCGACTCGCTCAGAGGCTCAGTATCTTCCGGATTGCACTCCTTGTACTTCAGCATATGTGCTGCTTGTAACTCTGCGATCAGGAACTCTGCAGACAACATTCAACACAAAATGAAGACAAAATTCAGTCATCTACTTTACATTTTTAGGTTTGAAGACAAAGGAGAACCTTACGAGATAAACTATTACTTTGTGTAAACAGCACTATGGTTTACCTGTAATTCTTTTGAGATGAACGGGTGTCAGAGGCTCTGTGCCGAGCCTGTCGTAAGGGCACACCATTACTTTCAGGATCTCTTTCAGTTCCCCGACCAGAATGTTGCCACTCGCTCCTGTTAAAAAATTGCAAGGACATGTTCGTTTACAACCGCAAGCATGTTCATGCAAGACACCATGCAATGCTAACCTAGATACCAGAAGACTGGAAGACTGGACGAGAGACGGGAAAACACCCTTGTATGGGATGCCAGTCTATCTCAGGGCACCATGCACACACTCATTCACACCCATCATACATTACGGCAAAAAGTGTGTAAACAACTGAGCATCACATTCATATGTACTTTTTGAACATCCCATTTCAGATTTACTCAACAATTTGCTGTTATAATAACCCACTCTTCTGGGAAGGCTTTCCACTATATTTGGGAGTGTGGCTCTGGGGATTTGTGTTCATTCAGCCACAAGAGCGTTAGTAAGATCAGGCACTGATGCTGAGTGAGAAGGCCTGGTGTTCCAGTTCATTCCAAACATGTTCGGTAGGGTTGAGGTCAGCGTCAGTGAGTTTTTCCACTCCAACCTTCGCAAATCATGTCTTCATGGACCTCACTTTGTGCACAGGGGCACTGTCATGCTGGAACCGGTTTGGGCCTCTTAGTCCCAGTGAAGGGAAATTGTATGCCTACAGCATACATAGACATCCTATACAATTGTGCGCTTCCAACTTTGCAGTAACACTTTGGGGGGAAGACGAAGGGGTCCACAAACAGGTAGTGTGTACAACTGTCAGCTCGGGTTACCGTGTGTGGAGTTTCGCATGTTGTCTCTCTAAGTTCTCCGGTTTCCTCCAACCTCCTAACATGCTAGTAATCCATGTATAAATTCTTAATATTTAAATGTCAAAATCTACGTAAATACAGGTGCATCTCAAAAATATTTTATATCGTGGAAAAGTTAATTTAGTTCTATAATTTAATTGAAAAAAATTGAAGTTTCATATCTTCTAGATTCATTACACGTAAAGTGAAATATTGCAAGCCTTTTTTTTTTGTTTTAATCTTGATTACGGCTTACAGCTCACGGAAATCAAAATTCCAGTATCTCAAAATATTAGAATAAAGAATTTATAATACAGAAATGTCAACCTTCTCAAAAGTATGTTAATTCATGCACTCGATACTCTTTCGTGGCTTTAATCCTTCAGCATGAATTACTGCATCAGTGCGGCGTGGCTTGGAGGCGATCAGCCTGTGGCACTGCTGAGGTGTTCTGGAAGCCCAGGTTGCTTTGATGGCAGCCTTCAGCTCATCTGTATTGTTGGGTCTGATAGATTAGTCTCTCATAGATTCTCTATGGGGTTCAGGTCAGGCGAGTCGGCTGGAGAGTCGAGCACGGTAATACCATGGTCAGCAAACCAGTTACTAATAGTTTTGGCACTGTGGCCAGGTGCCGAGTCCTGCTGGAAATGGAAATCAGCATCTCCATAAAGCTCGTCAGCAGGTGGAAGCTTGAAGTGCTCTAAAATCTCCTGGTAGACGCTGCATCGACTCTCGACTTGAGAAAACACAGTGGACCAACATCAGCAGATGACATGGCACCTCAAATCATCACTGACTGTGGAAACTTCACACTGGACTTTTCTGTTCCTCTCCACTCTTCCTCCAGACTCCGGGACCTTGATTTCCAAATTAAATGCAGCGTTTACTATCATCTTGAGATTAAAGACTCAGGAAACCTTTGCAGGTGTTTTGAGTTAATTAGCAGATTAGATCTCTCCTCAGGTCGACGTTTCTGTATTATAAAGTCTTTATGCGACTATTTTGAGACACCGGATTTTTGATTTCCATGAGCTTGAAATAGTTCGCTTTATGTGTAATGAATCTAGAATATATTAAAAGTTCCACATTTAGAATTCAATTAGGGGGGGGGTAATGAACTTTCCCCACAATACTCTAATTTTTGACATGCATCTGTACTGTATGTTTCACATTTTATCAACACAAAATATGTAAAGATATTACTTGCCTATGGGGGAAAATCTGTGAAATCTGTACCATTTGGAAATACAGTTTTTAGTTAACCTATAAACTAAAAATGTAGTTAACCTTATACCTCCAAGTCCGGGACAGCTTTTCCTCAGCTCCATCACCAGCCAGGAAAGCAGTGGACAGGGCAGTTCATCACATTCACACCGTGTCATACAGTGATCACGGTCATATCTGGAAAACATGAACACCGTTTCAGGAAAACGTGACTTTCACAGCAGCTGTCCAAAGCTCAAACACAGCAGGATGTAGAGATTTAGAGACTTACCCAAGTGCTTTAAGAGCAGCTATTGTCTCAAACTCGCGCTCCATTCCAAAACAAACTGCGACCAGGAAACTGAATTATATTCCCATGCACGGAGAATTTCCACAGAGTTGTCTGCTTTACTTCCTGATCCGGACTCTCCAGTCAAACTGTAAGCGCCCGAGTTGCCTGCCAAGCCAAGGGAAGGGAAAACCAATCAACACGCTTGGGATTCGGGTTGGAGCTTTAACGCGACTTTTATTCTATGATCAAGCGATTATTTATAGTTTTTTTTTTTTTAAACTGTTGCACAGATCATGCAAAAAGAAATGACCTGCACTGCAAAATGTACCCCCCCCCCCAAAAAAAAAAATCCACTCAGTACATCTATCTATTATTATTAGTAGTAGTAGTAGTAGTAGTAGTAGTAGTATAGTGTATACGCCTACATCTTTTTTGGGGGGTCTTTTTTTTTGGCAGGAAGTTACTTTTGAAATGTGAAAGTAAAATTCTGCCATCAACAACAGAAGACGGGCTGTCCAACCGCTTAAACAAACAAAAAAACCAGCCAATCACAACAGGCATCTATAAGATTGACAGTAAAACCAACCAATCAGATGCTGGATTCATACCTACGCGCGCTTGCTCGGTACAGTCCCGGAAGTAGCGCAGTTCTGTAGGCTTCGGTCACCCTCCATCTTGTGGATACCGCAGCTACTGGGAAGAAAAAAAAACACACACACAACCCCCACACATAAAAGGTATGTCCCGAGCTTCTGATCAGCACGAAGCGTCGTCTGTTACTTGTTTGACATGAGCCGTGTTTAATTCTTTAACGTGTGCATGAGATTAACTTGAGTGGGTTGCACGTCGAAAGCTTTGCTTCACCTTAGCTTTGGCTAGCATGCTAGTTCAGCTAGCGCAGTGGAGCCGAAACGAACCCGGCTGTTTGGATGTTTTACCGAGTGTTCAACACCGAGGTGATGCCTGCAGAGAGGAATGGCGCGCGTGGGTATTTCTCACGAGCAGAGTTAGCTGGGTGGAGGAAGGGAAGTGGAACAAATATATCTAGCGACCACCCTGCATGTGTTTAGCTGACTAGCCGAGTGTGCGCCAGTAACGGCGGGACTTCTCTGCGTGATCCCCGCCACCTGGTGCGCTCTGTCTCTGTGTGTGTGTGTATATGTGTGTGTGTGTGTGTGTGTATAAACATGGCGGCGTTCACGGCTAGGAATGAATGGCTGGAAGTTCCCGCTTGTTTCGTTTGGGTTTAATGTGTTTTATTGCTTCCAGGGTGACAGGTTTCCGTTTGGCGGGACTGGTGAGTGAGTAACCGAAAACATGAGCACGCTGAACGTGAAGAAGCTCAAAGTCAACGAGCTGAAAGAGGAGCTGCAGCTTCGGGGCCTGGACACTCGGGGTCTGAAGGCGGATTTAGCGGACAGGCTGCAGGCGGCGCTGGACGCCGAGGCCGCCGGAGTAGCAGCAGGAGGAGGAGGAGGAGAAGAAGAAGAAGGAAGAGAAGGAGAGCAGGAAGCCCGAGAGGAAGAGGAGGAGGCAGAGGAGTGCGGAGGTAAACAATTTGTTGTTGTATGTATGGTGTATACACTGTATGACCAAGGTATGATGATCAGGGGTCCACATACTTTGTTCAATATCCACTTTGTGCCTAAGTAAAGCTATATAACATAAAGTAGGCACCGTTGTAATTGGGATGGAAACACTAGTTCCGTTTGTTAGTGAGAATTGCAGTCCAGTCTTGAAATTGTGGAGGAAGGGCTTGAACACTGTGATTATTTTAAGCTCGTTTATAAACACCAGGGAGCCTTCGAGCTGTCTTCACGTTCTTCGAGGCAGACTAACATGTTGTGGTGAGGGTAAAGCGAACCGTTTTTCTCGTGCAGCTAGCTTACACTCGCTCTGTCCTGTCCCGCCCTCGTGGTTCGCTGCGCATTGGGAACGCTCAGACAGCGCGAACACGCGGTACGTTGCGTAAGAATGCTGTACTATGTTTTTTTGCAGAATTCGATGCCGAAATGTCGGGCAACGGCGGGAGTGACGGATGTCAGAACCCGGAACAGGAGGCGAACAGCGAGGAAGACGACAGTAACGAGAACGGCGATGCCGGTTTCGGGTCTGCCGACTTCGCGTCGGACGACTCGGACCCAGCGAAGCAAGACTCCGGGAAGCAGAGCCAACTAGGAAACGACGAGGATCAGGAAGCCGGTTGGAGCGATGGCGAGCCAGCGAAGAGCCAGGGCTCTCAGGATTCTGAGCTGAAGCAGGAGGACGAGGATCCGGTCGCGCAACAGGAGCAGCTGAAGGAAGCGCAGGAGCAGTTGGATGAAGCGCGGGAGCAGATTGACGAAGCGCAGGCTCAGGTTGACGAAGCTCAGGAGCAGATTGACGAAGCGCATGAGCAGCCAGAAACAGAACAGTCTCAGCAGCAGGAAACCAGTGTAAAAGGTGAGTCTTGTGTTAATCCAAAATATTTCACGCGCAAACGATCCGGGGCTGGTTTGTAAATCTTTGGGCAAAAACGCATTATTTGTTTGTGCAAGAACATGTTTTGCGATAACGGGCTCCGTTTTGTTTTTCTGCTCAATGAAGTGGAGTCAAAGAAGGAGGAGGACGCGCCGCAGGAGGAAGAGGCAGCAAATGAACTGACGCCCATGGAAGGTGACCGAGCAGTTCAGGTTAAAACGGAAGACGACCAGCAGACTTCGCAGAGCCGTAAACGACCATACGACGACGGCCGTGGATACGGATACTACGAGCATCGGGAAGACAGGAGGTACGTCTCGTGTCTGTATTAATCCTTTACTGCTCCTCCTTGTTCTTTATCCTGTCTGGACACACGCTTCTCTGTTTGTTTCGCAGGGGGCGGTCGCCTCAGCCTCCAGCCGAGGAAGAGGAGGAAGACTTTGATGAAAACCTTGTCGCTATTGACACCTGTGAGTACAAAGTGAAAAGCACAGTTACGTGGTCTGTGTAATAATATCCATTCCTTTGATTGTTGTTGGCGTGTTAACTCACAGGCTGCATTTTTCTTTTTTTTCTTTCTTTTTAATTCAGATAACTGCGACCTGCATTTCAAGGTGGCTCGAGACCGGTACAGTGGCTACCCACTTACCATTGAAGGGTTTGCATACTTGTGGGCAGGTGCCCGAGCTACTTACGGTGTTTCCAAAGGACGTATATGCTTTGAAATGAAGGTAATAAAAGACATATAGGAGGAACATGTTCTTGAAGTAATTTATGTATACATTTTTTTTTCTTCCTTTTCTGTACGCCCTAAACAATGAAGACATTCTTCCTATTTAGATCAATGAGGAGATCGCTGTAAAGCACCTCCCCACCAGTGAGCCTGATCCCCATGTGGTGAGAATCGGGTGGTCTTTGGACTCCTGTAGCACCCAGCTTGGTGAGTAGATAAGGAACCTACATCTTTTTGTTTGTTTGTTTATTTATTTATTTATTTTTTACTTATATCGGACATATTTATTTGGCAGCTTGGTCTCAGGAACCTGGTCTAGAAGAAAACCGATAGCAGAAGTTATCTATAGATTAAAGGAATATGCCAGCATTTTTCATCCTAATCTCTGTCCGTCATGTCTGAAGCGATTGGGGAAAAAATTGGTTATCTATTTTTCATGTTCTAGGAGAGGAACCCTTCTCCTACGGCTATGGTGGAACTGGCAAGAAATCCTCTGACTGTAAATTCGAGGACTATGGAGAGAGGTTTGGTGAAAATGATGTCATTGGCTGCTACCTTGTGAGTTTTTGTTTCTTTTTTTCTTCTTCTTGTTCTTCTTCTGGTTGTAAGGAAATGCTTCTCCCAGAAATACTATAACGAGTAACGGTGAAGCAAGTCAGGAATATACAGTGCAGTTCAAGGTCATTCCCTCACAGTGGCGTCTCGTTCCTTCATTCAGGACTTTGAGAGCGGCGAGCAAGTGGAGATGGCTTTCTCCAAAAACGGCAAATGGCTTGGGCCGTGCTACCACATCCCTCGCGAGCAGCTGGCTGGCCGTCCTCTCTTCCCGCACATCCTGGTGAAGAACTGCGCCGTCGAGTTCAACTTCGGACAGAAGGAGGAGCCGTATTTCCCCCTGCCGGAGGGTTACACATTTATTCAGGAGTTGGCACTGCATGACCGAAGCAGAGGAACAGTTGGGCCAGCTACCAAAGCAGAGTGTGAGGTATCAGAGTTTCGGTTCTATCAAGAAAGACTCGATGTAATAAGAGTATTGTTATCAATAAATATGTGCTTAGCAGAAAATTGAACTCTAGTTTGAACACGCCCGAGTTCAACTTTATCTTGTAGAAGAGTACCGATGGTTTCTTCCTCATGTCTTCACTCAGTTGGGGAGTAGGGATCTAAATCTACATCTACATCCTGATTCCTGTAAATACTCTATACTGTAATACATTACTCTCTCCATAGATCCTAATGATGGTAGGTCTACCTGGCAGTGGAAAGACCACATGGGCCATTAAGCACTCCAAGGAGAATCCTGAGAAGAAGTTTAATATACTGGGTACCAATGCCATAATGGAAAAGATGAAGGTAAGTATATATCCCACGTCTGCTGTCAATCGGGCCCCTTTATACAGTACGTTCCGTCTAGACTCTTTGGCTTGTTTGTCTTTCCAGGTGATGGGACTCCGTCGCCAGAGGAACTACGCTGGACGCTGGGACCTTCTCATCTCGCAGGCCACGCAGTGCCTCAATCGCCTCATCCAGATCGCCGCTCGCAAGAAACGGAACTACATCCTGGACCAGGTACTGTCCTTTCCCCACATTCCGCCTCCTCCAACATTCCTGCAACATTCCCTGCAACGTTCATTAATGTTCCTCTGCTCTCTCTATAGCATAAAAGCACCCGTGCAGACCGATTTATTGTCACGCTTCATTCCGTTGTTGCCATATACTCATTTGTTTTTCCTTATTTTTGGTGTTGCTTAAAATGAAAAAAGAGCAGGAACGATTTATGGTAGATTATTATAATCATCACACTGACTATGTTTTTGGATTCTACTTATATTTTTATACTGTATGTGTTGTTATAAAGAGATGCCACACTGTACAGATAGTCCATGTCATTAGTAAGATGTTGAAAAACAAGTAATCACAGCCTGGTGAGTAAGAAAACACCTTCTGTTGCTATGGTAATCGTAAAAAAAACCCCAAAATACAACAACATCATTTCGATGTTTGAGTAGATTTACTTGGAAGTGTTGAATGTTGTTTTTAAAATGAACCTCAAGGTAAGTGGAACTAACTGCGTTGAAGTTTCTAGGTCAGGTTCCCAACAAGTCATGTTAAGGTAGGTAAGGGCCATGTGGATGTGCCTAGGGTCCTTAAGGAAATTGTAAGTATTGGAAGGTAGGTGATAAGTGTGTGTCTGTGCTGGGCATAGCAGGACGTTTGAAATTTGGGTAAGTATAGGTAAGTAAGGGGGACCCAGGAAAGAAGGAAAGAGTAGCAAACCCCCCCCACCCCCACCCCCCAAACCACCACCCGCTGCCAGTATTTAAAAGAATTCGAATAAAAAATGTTCTTGAATAATGTCCTGAATGATGACTGGTGTTCAATTTGGTGGCTTGTAGTTAGTTCAGTTAGCATTCCTAGCACATTTCAGGTTACTTGGATGTCGTTAGGATGTTGAGAGATTGATCGAAATCAGTCAAGCTGGCATGGCTTGGTAAGACGTGGCAGGATCAGCCACTAATTTGACATTTAGACGACAACTCGGATCTTCTGTAAAGAAAGAAATCGTAGGAGACGATTCAGTTTATTGGTGCTGTTTGGTGACTTACATTTGCATAGTAAGATAAGAAATATAACAGTAGGATCTATAGAGAAGAAATTTGGGTCCCCTTTTTTACTTAAAAAATGTTTAGGTGAAACTTGGCTTCGCTCCAGTCTGCAAGGTAAGTGAAATTCGGGGTTGTGAGAGGCAACCGCTAGTTATTCCTGGACAGTAACTATAGCCATGAAAAGAAAAAAAAAACTCTCACTTTCATTGTTGCAGGAATCCCAAACCCCTCCTTCGGAACGCAAAGCCGTAACAAAAGCAAACAACTGAACAATAATGAATGAACAAGCTTCTACTTCTTTCTTGTCACCATTGCTAGACAAATGTATATGGATCAGCCCAGAGACGAAAAATGCGTCCTTTTGAAGGGTTTCGACGCAAGGCTATTGTAATTTGTCCCACGGATGAGGATTTAAAAGAGCGAACATTAAAGCGAACTGATGAGGAAGGGAAGGATGTACCCGATCATGCTGTGTTAGAAATGAAAGGTAGGAATGCCATGGATACCCCCAAAAAAAAAAAAAAACAATGCTTCAAACTACACACCCAGATCTGCTTTTTTGCTGTTTTTTTCTTTTCTTTTTTCTTTTTTTTTCTTTTCTATTTTTAATTCTAGTTTTCTTCAAAATTGGACGACCCCCTTGCTGCCTCCTTCTGTTTTTGCCAGATAAAAGAGCTACTTCTTCTATTCCTGTTCTTTTTATTTTTGTCCTGTTCTCTGGCCTTTTAACCCCATTTCCTGCATTTCATCTCAGTACAACTCCATATCAATATGCAGAATATGAAGTTATCCAGGGTATCAGTGGGCTATTAAAAACAAAAAAAGATATAAAAAGCTGCGTAAACTTTTATATCCGTTCCTGTTTTATAAGGCGAAATTGACATCCTTTGCTCCTTTTATTTTTTTACATTTTTTTAGAACCTAAATGACTCGTATTCAAAAACATTGGTCTAATTTGACATTCATAAGCATATTCAAATTGATTTACTTATGTTTAACTACTAATTTAGCATGTACAGTGAGGGGGAAAAAAGTATTTGATCCCCTGCTGATTTTGTACGTTTGACCACTGACAAAGAAATGATCAGTCTATAATTTTAATGGTAGATTTATTTGAACAGTGAGAGACAGAATAACTACAAAAAAATCCAGAAAAACGCATGTCAAAAATGTTATAAATTGATTTGCATTTTAATGAGGGAAATAAGTATTTGACCCCTCTGCAAAACATGACTTAGTACTTGGTGGCAAAACCCTTGTTGGCAATCACAGAGGTCAGACGTTTCTTGTAGTTGGCCACCAGGTTTGCACACATCTCAGGAGGGATTTTGTCACACTCCTTTTTGCAGATCTTCTCCAAGTCATTAAGGTTTCGAGGCTGACGTTTGGCAACTTGAACCTTCAGCTCCCTCCACAGATTTTTTATAGGATTAAGGTCTGGAAACCAGCTAGGCCACTCCAGGACCTTAATGTGCTTCTTCTTGAGCCACTCCTTTGTTGCCTTGGCCGTGTGTTTTGGGTCATTGTCATGCTGGAATACCCATCCACAACCCATTTTCTCAATGCCCTGGTTGAGGGAAAGAGGTTCTCACCCAAGATTTGATGGTACATGGCCCCATCCATCGTCCCTTTGATGTGGTGAAGTTGTCCTGTCCTCTTAACAGAAAAACACCCCCAAAGCATAATGTTTCCACCTCCTATGTTTGACGGTGGGGATGGTATTCATGGGGTCATAGGCAGCATTCCTCCTCCAAACACGGCGAGTTGAGTTGATGCCAAAGAGCTCCATTTTGTTCTCATCTGACCACAACACTTTCACCCGGTTGTCCTCTGAATCATTCAGATGTTCATTGGCAAACTTCAGACGGTCATGTATATGTGCTTTCTTGAGCAGGGGGACCTTGCGGGCGCTGCAGGATTTCAGTCCTTCACGGCGTAGTGTGTTACCAATTGTTTTCTCGGTGACTATGGTCCCAGCTGCCTTGAGATCATTGACAAGATCCCCCTGTGTAGTACTTTGCTGATTCCTCACTGTTCTCATGATCATTGCAACTCCACGAGATGAGATCTTGCATGGAGCCCCAGGCTGAGGGAGATTGACAGTTCTTTTATGTTTCTTCTATTTGCAAATAATCACACCAACTGTTGTCACCTTCTCACCAAGCTGCTTGGCAATGGTCCTGTAGCCCATTCCAGACTTGTGTAGGTCTACAATCTTGTCCCTGACATTCTTGGAGAGCTCTTTGGTCTTGGTCATGGTGGAGAGTTTGGAATCTGATTGATTGATTGCTTCTGTGGACAGGTGTCTTTTATACAGGTAACAAGCTGAGATTCAGAGCACTCCCTTTAAGAGTGTGCTACTAATCTCCGCTCGTTATTATTTATAAAAGACACCTGGGAGCCAGAAATCTTTGATTGAGAGGGGGTCAAATACTGATTTCCCTCATTAAAATACAAATCAATTTTTATTCTGTCTCTCACTGTTCAAATAAACCTACCATTAAAATTATAGACTGATCATTTCTTTGTCAGTGGGCAAACGTACAAAATCAGCAGGGGATCAAATACTTTTTTCCCCTCACTGTATATATGTGGTGGTCTAGAAAAACCTGTCAGCTGTGGCGAAATTTTGGAAAATAGCCTAAAGAAGGTGATGCCTTGTCTTTTTTTCGAAACAATAAATATATTTTGGCAAAATACTGCGGAAATATTTTTTATTTGTACCTTGGCGATCTTCCTGCAAAGATAATGTTGTGTAAGGAGCTGGCTTAACAAACATGGTGGTTTTTAAAAAAAAAAGTCAGTCTAGTCTGCCTAAAGATGGCTAAGATCTTTCTAGCTAGCCTAGTTTCCATGAGAAACAAAAGTACCATTGAAAGCTAACTAGTTAAACGCAAATAAAATAATACGCTAATCAGTATGAAAAGTGGTTGTTTGATTAACATGTTATACACTAAGCTTTGTACTAGCTCTAACCGCGCTAGCTATGCACACCAGTGAGCTCCATGCTTTCGTTTTCTTCGTAACGTCGCTACACACATTGATCGCATAAGACGAAACCACAGTCATTCTAGTTCTTCCTCCATTTTCGCTGCACCATACGATTGGTCGAAGGACTCATTCGAGACGTTTGTTTATTTGTCAGACATAATTTGCATAGAATTGAGAAACTCGGTTTAAAGTCACTTGTGGTGCTGTGGCTTCGTACCATGTCGCTGAAGCCGTGTCTCCGTATCTCGCACGTCCGTAGAAAAAAAAATTTCACCTGTCACATTGTTGCTTGCTGGTGTGAACATAATGTAAGTGAGATTTCCTTTTTTTAAGTGGCCACCGTTGAAAGGGAATCTTTCCGTGCAGTTTTCTCCCATTTCACTTTTGGAAGTAGCTCCAATTTAACCGCTGACTACTGAGACGTGTGTGAAAGATAACCTGTAGGTTTTAGCGCTTTATATATTATGTATAGTAGAAAAAGTTTCAGCACATGAAGGTTTTTCCCACACCACCACACAGTCTCTTTGACTTGCAGTGCTTTGTCACAACACAGCCATGTTTTATTTGTTTATTTATTTATTTTTAATGTACTTCCAAAATATCCACGCTTTAAACCCACGTTGAGCACTTTAGTTATGATACTCAGACTTGCTGGACTTTTGAGACATCTTGGTCTTCATTGCATTTGTGTTTCCAATTGACAAATGTCCATGTGGCATTCTAAATAAATTTTTGATGATGCCTGCAGATACCCTGTTTATTAATTGGCTTATAACAATTTCTAAGTAATTTCCAGAATGAATGAGTAATTACATTTTTAGGGAGTTGTTTTTAATAGTTTTGTTAGTTGCAAGTATCCTTAAACTCTTTTTCTGGCAACTGTCTTTGTTTTCTTTTCCTTATAAATTTATATATTTTCTTTGTTTACCCCTAATACAGGACAAGTTTTAATAAATAATACAGATTAATCTCCTTTCCTTTCTATTACTTCCCCTCTTTCCCTGTCCCCTTACTTAATGTTTAGTTTTGGCCACTACTGAACAATGCTAATGCTGATGCTCTTTATTTTCTCAACGACATGGCCATTCTCTCCCTCACTGCGTTGCCCTCTGCCGCCCTCAGCCAACTTCGTGCTGCCTGATGCCGGCGAGTTCCTGGACGAGGTGATCTACATCGAGCTGCAGCGCGAGGAGGCCGACACGCTCATCAAGCAGTACAATGAGGAGGGCCGAAAGGCCGGCCCACCACCCGACAAGCGCTTCGATAATCGTCCCGGAGGCTTCCGCGGGCGTGGGTTCCAGCGCTACGAGCACCAGGGCGCTCCACAGGGAACACGAGGCTCATACCAGAACCGCGGCAGCTCTGGAGGAGCTGGCTACCGTGGCGGTAACAGACATTTCTTTTCTTATCTTTCTGGTGTAAATTTTGACTCCGAGTTTTAACACTTCAGAGTTCAGAGTTTTAACACTCCAAAATGTCACCCATTGGATAGTGCGAGTCTTATTGAATTCGGGCTTCCTGATGATAAAAAAATACGTTTATTAAAATAAAGTGGAGGGAAAGAAATTTAATAAGCAGAGCAGCCCGGCCAACATTTGCACATTTTATTTAAGCACACTGCAATTTAACCTCAGAGTAGGCAGGTCAGTCACAATAAAAAAAAACTTAAAATAAAAAACAGCAGATGAGTCAACTGACATGAATCTGGAATGATTGACCGTTGAGTAGGTGTTTTTAACTCTGATATTAACGAACACCCCCTGGATGCCTCGTCCACTTCCCCATAATTCGCTTAAGTAATGTTTAGGCTTACTTCGAAAGAAACGTAACGTTTTACAGTGTCCAAAAACAGCATGATTAGCAATGATTATATGCTGATGATAACGTTCTGTTCTTTTTGGCCTTTAAGTCATTCGAGTAATATGTCTGGATGAAAGCCACAGAACAGGAAGAAAAAACACAACCATGCAACTTTAGACAGTTTTTGAGCAGCCTGCCAAACTAATGTTTTTCTGTTCCTAATGTAGCTTACAACCGTGGAGGGTACACCCCGAACCGCTGGGGGAACAACTACAGAGATTCAGGAGCCCGGGGAAGTTACAACCGCACCCCGCAATCAGGAGGCAGCTACAACCACAACCGCCAGAGCTCTTACAATAAAGGAGGCAGTGGAGCCAGCAGTAGCTACTCTCAGTCCCAGGTACCAGACATGGATCTTTCCTGGCTTGTGTCTTGGTCGTTGCTTTTAAAAAAATATATATACTATTTGATATTTTAACCTGATGTTTCATTTCAATTGATACCTCAGCATTGTTGAATTCTCATCTGATTGGTTCCTGAGCTTGTTCTGATGTTATTGTTAATGTAGTAATAACTCATTCACAACACACACTCCTTCCCTTAATGTTAATGGAAGTAGTCTCCAGTGTGGGTGCTTTTTTTTTTTAATGGTAGAGCTAAAGCCACAGAAGGAAAGCCGGCATAACGGAGGATTTTTGTGAATAGTTTTCTCTAATTAAAACCTGCGATTTGTCGTAAAATGTCATCGGTGTCAAATTGTGTTCTTTATAATTGCCAGGCAGTCAGACATGTCAGAAGCAAAGATTAGAACATTATTTCCTCATATCCGAACAGTCGCTGCGCTGCAAATGCGGTTTTGGTTTTTATAATTCTGTTATAAATGGAATAATTCCAAATGCGGCTTGTCTTTTTGTACAGCCTCAAAACTACAGTCAAGGTTACAGCCAGGGATACAACTACGGAAACTACAGCCAGTATCCAAGTTACAGCCAGGGCTATAACCAGACACCTGCAGCCACGGGTCAGACGTACAATCCGCAGCAGCAGCAACAGCAGCAGCAGAACTACAACCAGCAGTACCAGCAGGTCAGCTAATTACCACTAATACTAATAAACGTTTGATATGATCAATCAGACTTTGTCCGTCTATACAAACTGTATTCAGTGTTATACTTTATCCGGGCTTGATGCAGTGTGTGATACAAATGTTTTTTTTTCCCCTCCGTTTGTCATGATCGCAGTACGCTCAGCAGTGGCAGCAGTATTACCAGAACCAGAGCCAATGGAACCAGTACTACAACCAGTATGGAAATTACGGCAACTACCAGCAGGGCCAGGGCTCGCAGCAGCAGTAGCCGTATCCCCCTGTGGCTCTTCCGTATCATTCCATCAGTTCTATTCTTCAGCCGTTTTTTTCTTTAAAAAAAAAAAATGTAGTCTCCTTCAGCTTCATCCAGTTTCCCTTTTCTCTCAGACCACTCCCCCTGTGCGAAAGGTTTGCTTTTGCTCTCTAACTGCCCCAGTTATAAAATTGACCGGATTTGTTTCGAGCCACATTACCGTTGCGTTTTAATTTCGGAGGCGCTAGTCCGCTTTTGCTTTTGAGGTATTTCCTAACACGCATTGACACGTCGATAAGTAGTGACGTGTAAAGTAGTTTGTTTCAGATCCTGCACGCGCAGATTCATGCTCGGATGCTTCATAGCAGGGACGCATACATGTTTGAATAATTTTTGAGTTTTGTATGTCGAAAATTTGCGTCGAAAAATAAAACACATTTCGAGTAACCCTGTTTCAAAATGTTTAACTACATGTATGGGTTTCAGAATGCAATTGTATCTAATACAAGCGAAAATTGAAAGATAAAATTTTCATAAATTATAAATGAATCATAAAGTGATGGATACCTGGATAATATTTTATACCATTCTTACACGTCTTACTAGTTTCATGTTTTTTCTCCTTGTATCTACAATTTAGTGAGCACTATGTGGTTGTAAGTTTTTATACCTTGTAACATGTTTGTAAAACTATTGGCATGTTGTTTTTTGTTTTTTCTGTTTTTTTGCTTTTTTTTTTGTCCGATCAAAGCTCATTTTTTTTGTATTTGAGAATATAATATGAAACGAGAAAAAAAAACACCTTGCGTTTTGTGTTCTTTTTTTGGCTTAGGAGAATCCCTGCATCCACACCTTGCTCTGAGTGTTTAAACTGTAAGGCTTGTGAGCCATATAAACATAGTGTATATGGACAATGCATTTATTATAACTCCTAACAAAGATGTCTGCCAGACATAAGCGTCTTATTAACTTATTAAATTTGTTCTTGTGTTCATAACACCATGCAAATATGTGACTTCTCACAATGTAATAACAGCCATATCCCACCCCAGGTATAAAATTTCTTATATTGTATAGACTTTCAATTAAATTTCTCTTCCCATATTAGTTTCCCTGGTAGTGAATAGCTATATACGATATAAAACACCACATGGTGTGCTTTTATTGGAAAATAATCAAATATCAGCCCTATTGGGAAAATCGGACAAACTGTTATTGGAATATACCAAAGATGGGGTTGATTTTTATTTCCAATAACAGTACCTTTCTGTGTTTTAATACCACAGACGTACTGTAGGAACAGCGTTGTCTCTTCACAGCTCTAGGGTCCCTGGTTCAGTTCTGAGCTTGAGTTACTGACTATGGAGTTTCTCATGTTCTCCCCTATGTTTATGTAGATTTCCTATGGGTTCTCTGGTTTCCTCCCACCTCCACGAGACATGCTATTAGGTGGATTGGCTACACTAGATTGCTTATATGTGCTAGTGTGTCCATGGTGCCTTGGGATGGACGGCGAATTCTTGCCTCCAGTGTTAGCGGAGTGTTGGCTCCAGATTCAGGGAAACCTGACCTGGATCAAGCACTTACCAAACACGAATAAATGAAGGAGTAAAGTAAAAAGACAAACATTTTTTAGCAGGTGTGTGTGTGTCAGACAACCATTTGTTTACTTTGTGTAATGTGATCTATTCACAGGTCAAAATGGCCTATTTGTTATAGCTTTCGTATATAACAAATAGGACTAAAATAAATATGACGGTGATATAGCAGATGTACATATGAATAAAATGTCATTAAATTTTTTTTTTAATTTTTAATGTTCAATCGAGAAAATAAGCAAAGCACATATTTAGTTTTATTTATTTATTTATATATATATATATATATATATAAATCAATCAATCAATCAATTGTATGGTCCTACATTAAGTTTTTTAACTCGAACAGAACAAAAGACTTAAATGGGCCTTAAAAAACCGAACACTTTTTTTTTGTTGTTGTTTAGTTATTAGTATTGTATGTATTTATAATTGGTTAGTAATTGTAAGCGATTATACGTTTTCACTTTTGCGTTAAAAAAAAACAACGGAAGTACTCGGTCGTACGCGCATTGTCTTCCCTCGCGCTTAGGAAGTTGTTCCGGGTCGTTTCAAGATGGCGTCTTTCTGTCTTGGTGTTAGTCGAATTTAAAGCCGTATTTCACAATTCACTTAACTGTTTATCAAGGAAACACGGTCTCGGTAAGTAAGTAATTTACCGCATATTCTTGAACATGAACACAGCTCGATGTAATGCTTATAGTTTGCACTTAATAAAACTAACTAGGAAGGTAGAAGAGTCAACTAAAGCTACCGTTGGCTGTGATAACCGGCTTCGGAATTAAAGGTGCAATAGGCGATTATTTTATTACTTGCTTGTATAAATAACCATGGAAGATATGTAGAACATATAAAAACAACACAGCATTAAGCAGTTGTCTTTGCACAAATGTGTTTAGTCGCTGAGAAAACCCGTTCGGGAAAACCGTATTCCGGTCCGGAAAGCTTGTTTGTGTTTATACGTGGCTCCTGTCAATCATGTTTATAAACACACACATACACTCTCTCACACACACACACACACACACACGATTCTCTACAGCAGGGGGTTTCAATTTTTTTTTTTTTGTATTTATTTACGCGACCCATATATACAACCATCTCTTAAAAATGTCAAGTCAAGCCAGTACTACTAATAATATATACTAATATCAATAATAACTACTTATATATATTCTTCAACGTGTTTCATCATTATCGGGAACGCAATATAGTAGCTTGAGATTTTGAGTCGCAGCTGCCAGAGTTCCTGTGATTTTCTGAATTTGTTCTGAAAAGGTTGTCCTTGTAGTTGTAGGTCCAGCTCGTTTAGAACACAGAATTTTACGTCAGTGAGATACGACGGGGCTACAAGCCATTTCTCATCACTGAATGAGTGTTTCTCAGTAAGAAAAGAGTGTATTTCTTTCCTCAATTCGTCCGCTGACCACCCTGCCCTTCGACAGCCATCTCACGTCTGTATGAAAGAGTAAGTGACTGCGTTTACATGGACAGCAGTAATGTAATTATAGACCTTATTCTGAATAAGACAATATTCTGAATAAGGTGTTTACACGAGTCGCTTTTAGAATATTCCTTTCATGTTCCTGCTTTACATGTTATAGAAAACAGATATATTAAGGGCACACGTCATTACGTCCCCACGTCACGCTGTCTGACGTTCCCTCCAGAATTTCATGTATCGACATACAGTTCGTCTTCGTTATGGACCCGTATACCGTTTCAGGTGTTTCAGTTTTAATTTTAAGCTTCAAGTGAAGTTAATTATTTGTCATGCTGTACATGCAAATAAACGACTGGTTGAAGCCATGGGCTGTGTCCCAAACCGTGTACTTACCTAAATACATGTTTTTCTTCTACTATATAATAGGTAAGTACGCGATTTCGGATGCAGCCGTGCTCTCTTGTTTGCCGTCAAACGGTTGAGCACGGCCGTGTGTGATCGTGTCCTGTCGCAGAATGCTGTGAAAACTCCCACACAATGTTAATAGTGTGATTAAGGTGTGTACATGTCTGTAATACACTTCTATAATGCAACTAATATAGGAATACTCCACACGTCTTAATTCGATTTGTGTTTACTTCGAGTATGACATTTTAGGCGGATTACGGTGATCAGTAATTAGCTGTGTACATGCTAGTTTTTAAATCAGAGTATCGTCTTAATTGGGTTAATATTGTTGTCCATGCTAACATACTGAATGTTTGTGATCGGCTCCCATTTCAGTACACAGGGCCTCGAAAAGTCGGCTGTTATCTTAAGAGCACTGCCTTTAATGTAGATCACAACTTTGACAACGTCACTATTTCAAGCTCGGGTGGGATTCCTTTTTTGACGCCAAAGATTCACGGTGAATAAAGCAACGAATTCCAAGCAACGCTCTGTCCTGCTGTAGCCTTAATCCTTCTGACAACTCCGCTCTTTTTCCAGTGATGTTAGCCGACCCATGTCGCCGGTGATGCCTTTGCAGTTGGCTCAATCCAGACCGTGTTTAACTTTTCAAAAAGATGTTTTCCTGACGTGTTAGAAGACAATGTTGGGCAACACAGAAGATCTTCAACAAATTCACCTTGCCATATGTACGGAACGTAAACCAATAGCACTTGATGCAGTGTTGGTGCTGAATAGCAAAGTCCTTTGCTGACTTCATTCTGTCTATGAGCTGACACCGTATCGTCACTAAGAAGAGTTTAGTTTTAGCTTTTCAGATCCTTTTTCATTGCACTGTATTAACTATGTCGAGTTCAGCAAGCAGTTGTATGTGGTACTTTTTATTTGGCAATACAGTAAGACATTATACAGGACAGGACGCGACCCAGGGTTTGAAAACCGCTGCTCCACAGGCAGATTCTGGGGGCGGGGCTTTGTGAATATGACTGGGGATCCTTCAGATGCAACGCAGAAGTGCGTTGCAAATGTTTCAGTGAAATTTGGGAACGTCACTCTGATGTTATAATCCACGACTACCAGTTTGCCCAAGCCAAACCTTCCTATTGGGTCAATAGTCTATTAAAGCGGCTGTAGAAACCGTTATTTCGTCAGCCATGCGATGGTTGTTGTTGGTTTACGAAATCTCCGAATATTCGCTTTCTGTGTTAACCAGCTGAAAAGAAATAAAAATCTCACTACCGTTTGTTTTCAGAAAGTTTTGTGACCATCTGGGACTTCAGGATGGAGTCGAGCTTTGGAGAAAAGCAGCGCTCCACTGTGGCGTCCCAGTTCTTCACCGAGACAGAGGATGCAGCCATGGATATGACCACTAATGAAAAGGTGTCACCACTTTTTTAAAGGACACCCACCCTGAAACGTTTCAATTGTAATATTTGTGTCGTGATTAGTGATTCTGGTGCTGATTCATCGGTTGGTGATTTTACTATTGTTGTATTACAAGTAGATTTTATATTTGCTGTTCTAGGTCGTGGACCTTCTGAACCAGGCTGCTTTAATGTCCACCGACGATAAACTCACAGCCCTTAAGCAGGTAAAGCGATTTGTAACATTGCCTGATGTTACTGAAGGATTGCACGTTCGGTTCTCACCGTATGTGTTTTTGCTTTGAACGTTAGGTCCAAGAGTTGATCATTAATAAGGATCCTTCGTTACTCGACAATTACCTGGATGTAAGTACAGCGTCCTCTTGAGAGGGAACTCGGATACAGTTAGGACCTCAACGCACCACGTTTAAACTCTTCTGTCGTGTTTTGCCAACAGGAGATGCTAGCCTTTCAGAATGACAAATCGATTGAAGTGAGGAAATTTGTTATTGGTTTCATCGAAGAAGCATGGTAAGAAGCAACCTTTTACTTTTTTTTTTTAATTCCATTGACTGATTTCTGTTTCTTCATCTTAATATTCAGATCAGATTCCACTATTTAAAGCGAGTACTTTTTTGCATGTTCTGTTCCAGTAAAAGGGACAACGAGCTGTTGCTGAAGCTGTTAGGGAATTTAAACATGGTGTTAAAGGATGAGAGCGTAAACGTTGTAAAGAAGGCCATCCTGACCCTCACTCAGCTTTACAAAGTGACGCTGCAGGTATTTGTCATTTTATCCTGGCTTAAAATGTCTTCTTTTTTTATTATTTAAATGTATTTTTAAAAATGTTTTTAAATAAAGAGTCTTTTCTCATAACCCGACTGTTCTTGGTTTGTCGTGCCCAGTGGTTACTGCGCACGAGAAGCATCTCCGATGTGCAGGAGGGATGCTGGGACATGGTGACCCAGATGAAGGGGGAGGTTCTGGCTATGCTCGACACGGACAACGACGGCGTCCGAACGCACGCCATCAAATTCACTGAGTCGCTCATCATCACGCTGTCGCCTCGGACGTCCGACTCGGACGTCCCCAAGAAGCAGGAAGGAGACGTCAGCCTGGACAAAGTTCCAAAGGACCATTCATATATTCGCTACGGTGGGTGGAGCTGGACTCTTAATGATCTCATCACTTAAGGTTAGGTGTAGCCTTTGTCTAGAAGGACAGGCCCCAACAATATGCCCAAGCTCATTTAATTTTATTTTCTTTCTTTCTCAACCCCCAACCTCCATTTCACAGATGTTCTGTGTGAAGAGGGAAAGTCGGCTCTGGAGCAGCTCCTGAAGTTCATGGTTCACCCAGCCATCTCCAGCATCAATCTGACTACAGCTCTGGGCTCACTGGCCACGCTAGCCCGACAGAGACCCATGTTCATGTCTGAGGTCATACAGGCCTATGAGACTCTACATGGTAAGTGATGAGTTCACTAAGTCCAGGGTCACAGAGTAAAACAGCAATAATAATATCAAAATGAAATACGTCTTCTGAGACACAAAACATGCTCTTCATCCTTCACCCGGTTCTGACCAAGTGTATTATGACTTTTCTAACTTTCTTACGGAAGCTCAAATTAGCCAAAGTTAGTTCACCGACTGTTATAACTCCTTGAGCTTTTAAGCTCCTTCCACCAAACTCAGCACAGTCCTTCAAACTGTTCAGACTGATCATGCTGTGTTTATTTTTCTAACTGATCGGAATTACGGTTTTCCCGTAGCGGACAATGGAAAGCCCCCCCCCCCCCAAATCTACCAATCTGTCATAAATATTCCATTTTCACTTTCTCACCTTCTTGCTCTTTGCCTTTCCTAGCCAACTTGCCCCCGACGCTCGCCAAGTCTCAGGTAAGTAGCGTGCGCAAGAGCCTCAAGCTGCATTTGGTGTCTGTGCTGCGGCACCCGAGCAGCGTGGACTTCCACGGCCAGATCTCCACACTCCTGCTGGACTTGGGGATGGCCCAGAACGAGATCGCCCGCTGCGTGCCCGCTGCCGCACAGGTTCGCAAGCGATCGCGGCATGAGCCTTACAGCGAGGGCAAGAGGATCAAAATGGGTGAGCGAAGAGAGCAGTCCTTACATCGGCATCCGTACTGGTCAATTTAAAACGTACAGTGCTTTCTAGAGTGACACATTCTTTTTCCCCACAGCTTTTAACAGCACCATGCTCTGATGCTAAATAATGCTAATATCACTGCCCTGTTTATTAAGAACCCGCTCTGATTGAGGATGACGACGATAAGGAGGAGCCAGCACCCGTCATCGCGCCCAAGCCGTCGGCCACCACGGGCACACAGTCTGCCATAGACATCACAGCTGAGTTCCTGCTGCCTCTGCTCACACCAGCGAACGTGGCCAACCTGGTACACACTTTGCTCCGAATGATTTTGACTCTTGTGAAATTACCGAAATATGAGCACTGATATTGAAGATATTACATTTCCTGCTTTAGGTGCTCATTAGCATGGTTTACCTGCCGGACAACATGCCGGCTTCCTTCCAAGCTACTTACACACCTGTGGAGTCAGCAGGAACTGATTCCCAAATCAAACATCTTGCCAGGCTCATGGCCACGCAGATGACCTCGGGCGGACTTGGGCCAGGTCAGGAGTGTTTTTTTGCTGATTTAGATTTCTCTTTTATTACTAATAATCTTGTCTGCACTAATACTGATTAAACGGCCAAGTTTCAGAGGAATCCGAGACGTAATAATATCTCCGTCTCCTTCTCAACCCTCAGGTCTGGAGCAGTGCAAAGCCCGAGAAGAAGAAGGGAAGGAGGGTGAGGCAGATGCTGCTGTGGCAGAGAGCAGCTCAAAAGACCCCATCATTATCCGGAAAGTGTCAGCGGTGTCTCTGGGCCAGGCCATCTCTGTAGTCGGGGCCTACAAGAGCGAAGCCACGGAGGAGACGCCTCAGGCCAAGAAACTTCCAGAACCCATCCTGCCTACTACACAGCCCAAGTACAATCCTCATATTAAAAGTTTGAAATTTGTAACGTTCGTTCGTTTTTTGGTTTTCTTCTCATTATTCCATTTTTGTTTTTGCAATCAAGAGTACCTGGGAGCAGTGGGCGAAAGAAAGTCTTCAGGTTAGCTGACGTGGTCCAGCCCATGTCCGACTCGCAACTCGATAAGCTAACCAGCATGGCTGTCAGACGCATCCTCGAATCAGAAAAGGCCATCGCAAGAAGCGGGATGTCCCATGTAAGCGGATCTGGCAGTCTAGATTCACAAAACTCTATAACCTTATAAATATCGAGCATAGGTTTACAGGTTACACGTACGCGTTTAAAGTTAGTGCTGACCAATCCGACGTCTCGCAGGTTCGTGTGAAGCTGCTAGCGAGATTGATCACTCAGTTCGAGGGCACGATGAAGGACGACATGCTGCGTTTCATCCTGGAGGATATCCGGAGCCGCATCGACCTCGCTTTCGCTCTTCTCTATCAGGAGTACAACCAGTACCTGAGCCAGCTGCCGTCAGGCTCGCTCGACAGCTACGAGCACTGCTTGTTCGAGCTGCTCTCGGGCCTACAGGAGCGGCCCGAACAGAGAGATGGGTGAGTCGCTTTGACCTACAGTGCCCTCCATTAATATTGGCGCCCTTGGTAAGTAGGAGCAAAGAAAACTGTGAAAATGTCTTTATTGTTTAACATTTTGATCTTTTGTTTAAAAAAAATAAATAAATAAAAATCACGAAAATACTCTGCTCTCATGGATCTCAAAAATTTTTTTTTTTTTAACTTTGTTAAATATAGGTGTGCAACAATTATTGGCACCCTTTTAGTCAATACTTTATGCTACCTCCCATTGCCAAGATAATTGCTGAGTCTTCTCCTATAATGCCTGATGAGCTTGGAGAAAACATGGATCTGAGACCGTTCCTCCATACAGAATTTCTCCAGATCCTCAAATTTCAAGGTCAACGCTAGTGGACTATTTTTTAACAAAAGGTCAAACAATAATTTTTTTAAAATAAATATTTACAGAGGGTGCCAATATTAGTGGTGGGCAGTTATATCACAGAAACTCTGTCTGCCCTCAATATTTTCTGATGAACCTGATTGATTCCATAAACCCCACAAATGATTTGATCATTGAGCGTGCACCAGTAGGAAATAAGATGGTGCACTGTGATTTCTTCGTTCTACTAACATTCTAACTATTACAGTATCTCACAAAAGTGAGTACACCCCTCACATTTGTGTAAATATTTGATTAGAACTTTTCATGTGACAACACTGAAGAAATTACACTTTGCTACAATGTAAAGTAGTGAGTGTACAGCTTAGGGTTAGGTTAACCTCTGGATATGACACTGAGCACGTGTACTCAACTTCTTTGGTTGACCATGGCGAGGCCTGTTCTGAGTGGAACCTGTCCTGTTAAACCGCTGTATAGTCTTGGTCACCGTGCTGCACCTCCGTGTCAGGGTCTGCTTATATCTTCTTATAGCCTAGGCCATCTTTATATAGAGCAAACATTCTTTTTTTCAGATCCTCAGAGAGTTCTTTGCCATAAGGTGCCATGTTGAACTTCCAGTGTCCAGTATGAGGGCGTGTGAGAGCGATGACACCAAATTTAACACACCTGCTCCCCATTCACACCTGAGACCTTGTAACACTAACAAGTCACATGACACCGGGGAGGAAAAATGGCTAAATGTTCCCAATTTGGACATTTTCACTTAGGGGTGTACTCACTTTTGTTGCCAGTGGTTTAGACATTAATGTCTGTGTGTTGAGTTATTTTGAGGGGACAGCAAATTTACACTGTTACACAAGCTGTACTCACTACTTTACATTGTAGCAAAGTGTCACTTCTTCAGTGTTGTCACGTGAAAAGATATCATCAAATATTTACAATATCACTTTTGTTATATACTGTATATACTAACTATTCCCAGTGGATTTTTTTGTATGGGGACATGCCTTGAGGGATTCGGGATTATGAAAACGACTTTGGTTTTATCACTAAATGTGGAATACACCAATGTTTATAGCCTAGATTGGTTTCAAGTGTCATAATGGATGCATATGAGTATTGTTCCCTTGACGTAATCATGTCCTGAGGCTTTTTCACATATGCAGCGTTCAGTCCGTTTAAATCGAGCCTGGGTTTGTTTATCCCATTTTGCCTATCACCTAGCTATGAATTTCAAATCCTTTCTCTTTGCAGGCTGTTCAATAAGTTGGTGCTTGAGGCTCCTCTCATCACAGAGTCAGCCCTGGAGGTGATCCGGCGCTACTGTGAAGACGAGGTGTGAGCCGCTGCCACGAGTCTTTTCAGTCATTCAAATACATCCATGCAGTTATGCAATGGATTCATCTAGTCTGTACTTGCTTTTGTTCAGTCCTAGTATTTTGTACAGAAAACCTCACCATATGAACAATTACATGTTTTTAAAATCGCTTTTTATGGTGTGTGTGTGTGTGTGTGTGTGTGTGTGGTTGCAGTCTCGCGTTTACCTCGGCATGCCCACTCTAAAAGATCTCATCCTGAAACGTCCTTCCAGACAGTTCCAGTACCTCCACGTTCTCCTGGACCTCAGCTCTCATGAGAAAGAAAAAGTATGTACGAAACCTGTGCATTTTCCTCCTCTGCTCATCATTTCCTTTCCAGAAGCTTCTCCATATCAAAACCATGTTTGTTTGTTTCTTTGAAGGTGCGCTCAGCTGCTCTGAACATCATCAAGTGGATGTATGAGAAGGACCACCTGCGAGACTACATCGAAAAGTTTGCTCTGAACTACATGCAGCTACTCGTCCACCCGAACCCGCCCTCACTACTGTTCGGCGTCGGAGAAGACACGGGTTTGAAAAAGCTTCAAAACATTTGAAATATACTAACATGTTGACATTGCCAGTGACGGATATTTATTTTACAGTTATTTATTGTACCGGCTTTTTGTGTTCAGAGGTGGCGGCTCCCTGGACGGAGGAGACGGTGAGACAGTGCCTGTACCTCTACCTCTCCCTCCTTCCTCTCAACCACCGCTTGGTCCACGAGTTAGCTGCCGTCTACACCGAAGCCATCGCAGACATCAAGCGCAGCGTGCTCCGCGTCATCGAGCAGCCTGTGAGCCTGAAATGAAAAAAACTAATCCTCACTATCCCGAGTCTCTCGTTTTGCTTCATCTCATCTCCGGTTGGGAACTTGTACGTTTCATGCCCTTAAAGTGTTCACCTTTACTTCGCTTTTCAGATCAGGGGAATGGGCATGAACTCTCCTGATCTCTTGCTGCTGGTTGAAAACTGTCCCAAGGGGGCGGAGACTCTCGTCACTCGCTGTCTGCACATACTGACTGATAAAGGTACAACCGTGTTCGATTTTGGATGTCTTTGTTTGTTTGTTTATGTGTATGTTAGCAGCCATTCATGTGCTCTGTCTCTTTATCCTGTGTCCATCTGCAGTCCCTCCATCTCCAGACCTGGTGGAGCGAGTACGGGATCTCTATCACAAAAGAGTACCAGATGTGCGTTTCCTCATCCCAGTCATCAACGGCCTGGAAAAGGTCTCGAGTCTTCCTTTTAAAATGCTTACGCCCAGTTCCCTACTGAAAGGCAGCCAGTGTTACTTGAAAAACTGTAGTATTATTATTAGGAGTGGATCTTCTTATAGCACTTTTACTGTATTTAACAGAAAGAGGTGATCCAGGCATTGCCCAAACTCATCAAGCTCAACCCCATAGTAGTCAAGGAGGTCTTCAATCGCCTACTGGGGACGCAACACAGTAAGGATGCATTTTAGTCTTAGTTATTTATTTATTTGTTTATTTATTTAGGTTTACACTATCATTTTGATGTGACTGATATCTGAGACTAGTTTAAATTGGTCCCACCACTGGGCCGACTTGTATTCGCAATAAGACGATAGTTATGACTAGAAGAGTGCCGACGAAACGATTTAGCCGTAGAGAAATGACCGATAATACAGACAATTTGAGATTTTCGATAATATTAAGCTCTCGGATAACTTTAGAATAACGCCGCGTATACTCCTTCAGGTGAAGGTAGTTCTTCCGTGTCTCCTCTGACTCCTGGCGAGCTCCTCATCGCACTCCATAACATCGATTCCACCAAGTGTGACATGAAGTCCATCATCAAAGGTAACCGCTTTCAAAGGTCAACAGTATTCAGAGAAGCAAGTTTTGTTCTTGTTTAAATCACCCGTCCGGCCTTCGCGCTCTGTTTTTGTTCCTTAACCCCATAGCCACGAACCTGTGCTTCGGCGAGAAGAACGTGTACACGTCGGAGGTGCTGGCTGTGGTGATGCAGCAGCTAATGGAGCAGAGTCCTCTCCCTATGCTGCTCATGCGAACCGTTATCCAGTCGCTTACGATGTACCCTCGCCTGGGTGGCTTCGTCATGAACATCCTCTCTCGCCTGATCCCCAAACAGGTGAGTGCGTCACTTCACTTTGGGACTGCAGGTTTTTGGAGCTCTTTAAATAATTTAAAAAAATATATTGATTGATTAATCTGTTAGCAGGTATTGCCCGACTTAATTATCGGTCAGGCTCTGATTTTAAATGCCTTCTCACTTGCTTGAAACGTACTTTATCGCATCGTGCCGAGTAACGTCCCGGGTGTGTGTAGGTGTGGAAGTACCCCAAGGTGTGGGAAGGTTTTGTGAAGTGCTGCCAGCGTACCAAGCCACAGTCCTACACGGTTCTGCTGCAGCTGCCGCCTGCACAGCTAGCCAGCGTGTTTGAGCGCTGCCCAGAGATGAGGGAGCCTCTCCTACAGCACGTCCGCTCCTTCACCCCACACCAGGTAAAGAAACATCACCTCTGATTGGTCCAAAGTTCTCCCCTGATTATTTACATTGCATAGTAACATTTTGTTCATTATTTTGACAAGATGTGTTCCACTTTGCATGTGTGTGTATATAGCAAGCCCACATTCCATCATCCATCATGGCTATTCTGGAGGCTAACAGTAGGATGCCAGAGCCAGAACCACCACAGCATGAACCTGAGCACATGAAAGTGCAGGAGGAGAGAGAGGTCAGAGTTGGAAACGCGTTCATATTTAAACAGAGGAAAATGAAACATCTCAGGAACGTGCAATTAAAGTACTATATTATATCCTTTAGTTACACACTCAGCTTGTGAGGCCCATGACACAAGTGGAAACTCCAGCTCCAGTTGTAGTAGCTCCTCCTGAACCACCGCCTGAGGCAGTAGCCAGAAGGGAGGAAATGGACGAGCCTATGGATGAAGGAGAGGCAGGTACTGAGTGTCTAGAGATCGCCACCGAAGCCACAACACAAGTAAGAATCCGCATTCGTATGCTCAGCTGCTATTTGTTACCTCTGTGCCTGTACGATGAATTGAAGACCTAATACAATCTTTTAATCATGGCAGATTGAAGCACTTGCAACTGAAACCGGGGCCACCGCTGTTCCCCAGGCAAAGGCAGAGGAACCGATGGAGACAACTCTTACTGAACTCGCAGAAGACCAGCCGCGAGAAGTGGTGGAAGAAAGTGGTGCGGAACCCGAGACACGAGCAGACGATCCTGAATAAAATGGACGCGCACTGACAAAAACGTCTTCTCTTATCCAAGTTCAGCATTTCTGTGTATCGAGTCTGAGGTCTTGAACCGATGATCTAGTCTGTAGCTTATTCTGATTTATTTAGCTTTTTTCCTTCATTCTGTACTGTTCTGAATGTACATCATTCATTAAACAAGAGGACATGTCTGGATAATAAAGAACTCTTTATATAGTTACATTTTTTTCATACCAGAGAACTAACCTAAAAAGTATTTCATCATTCTTTACATTTTGAAACTTCTTATTAATCTCCGAAGAATATAAAGCTGCATTAAACTCCAACAGACCCACTGGAAAGGAAGATATAATGTTCCTCATCGCCTACTGGAGTAAAGTCGGTGTGACGTTCGATATTCGCTCATATGCGGAAATTAAGGGACCGTCTCTAAAGTTACATACGACCTTATTATCCACGTTTCTAACTTCAAAAGAGCATTCGAAGGTGGCAGGTGCAACGCACACCTTTTAGATTTTTGATGAATATCAGAAACCTTTTAGATTTTTGATGAATATCAGAAACCTTTTAGATTTTTGATGAATATCAAAAATCTAAAAGGTTACACCTGCCACCTAGATGGACACTAGATTTCTTAGATTTCTGATATTCATCAAAAATCTAAAAGGTGTGCGTTGCACCTGCCACCTTCGAATGCTCTTTTGAAGTTAGAAACGTGGATAACAAGGTCGTATGTAACTTTAGAGACGGTCCCTTAATTTCCGCATATCCGCGAATATCGAACGTCACACCGACTTTACTCCGGTTCTTTGCCTTTGTTTCAAACGACAAAAAAAGGGGATTCTCCATGAATTCAGCTGGTCAATTACTTTTGTATATAGTGATGGCATATTACACTTTGTCTCGTATTTGACTGTCATGTTTGTGATTAAGTTTTGAGAATGAGAAGATAATGGCGTTTACAGTTTACGTGCTATTAGAGTGCTTCATGAACACACACACACACACACACACACACACACACACACACACACACACACACACTACCATGAAGACAACACAAATTAGTACCAGAAATTATTTCGGTTAAAGAGCTCCCTGAGGTACCGCCTGCAGCCAATTAGATTCAAGTAAGCCTCTCGAACAGCCAATCATTTCCACAGCCTTTCCAGTTCCATAGTAACCAATCTGGTTGATACTAGTTACCGCATCGTCTCTTTGGCAACAAACCGGCGCTGCCTTTTTTTAATTATTATTTAGAAATGTAACGAGCAACAAAGAAACAAAGATAACAAACATACCGCTGCATTTGAACTGAACGACAGAAACATGGAGAGTTCTGCAGAAGCGCGAGCTGATCAAAGGCAGCAGGCTGCCGCGTGCTTCAAAGCTTTCCTGTTGAAAAACAGCACAAAAACAAACCTCAACCTGTGAGTAACTTCTTTAACACAGCAATCACTGTGGGCTTTTTCTCTTACTTTTTTTTTTTTTTACTTTTCATTGGTTTTTTAGCAAATTCTACCAACTCAAAGTGAAATTTTGCCTCAGCTACTGATATAAATGAACATTAAAACATTTTATTTATATATTATATATATCTTTTAAAATCCTTTCATTTTCACTTTGGGTATTGGGTCCCTACATTACCCACAATCCCTTTCGACTACCTGTTAATAGTGATGCAGTGAGATTTAGCCCTAAAGTGTCCGTAGTGTATGAATGTGTGTGTGTGAGTGTGTGTGTGATTGTGCCCTGTGATGGACGCACCCTGTCCAGAGTGTACCCTGCCTTGTGCCCGATGCTCCCTGGGATAGGCTCCAGGTTCCCCGTGACCCTGAAGAAGGAGTAAGCGGTAGAAGATGGATGGATTGATGGATGGAGATTTAGCCCTCGCTTCAAAAAGATTGACCCAAAAAGAGCGTTGCGGCAGCGCTTTAGTTTTTTAGTCTGTCCAGCTCTCAGTTCAAACAGATAAAGTTCTAGTGCTTCAGCTTTCATTTCAGTACCCCCGTCAACACCACCACACTCAACAAGTAGTCGAACCTTGTCTCTGAAGTAACGTACAGCTGCAGTACATTCTGAAACTTTAAGTCCAGTGTTTATTGTCTCCACTACTTGTATGTTGGAAGTCTCCTTTTTGTACAGTTGCATAACGTAACTATACTGTATGTTGCGGATGTCACAACTCGCACGATCATAAATAAATAGATACAGTTGCAATAAAAATTATTTAACCCCCATTGTCAAAATGTACAGACTTTCAGCTGTTTGCAATGAACAAATCAAACAAAAGCAATTGAAATAGTTCAACACAAGGAATGCTTCAAGTGGTTTCCCCAAATTCAACCGAAAATACAACTTATAATGACTTCTCCAGTCTCAAAATTATTCAACCCGTTCATAGAAAGCATCTTTAGGACTTAGTAGAGCACCCTTTTGTTGTTATGACCTGCTGGAAATGAGGTACAGAGCTTCTGGCAGCATTCCTGAGGAATCTTGACACATTCCTCATGAGCAGTGGGTTCCAGTTCAGTAATATTCTTGGGTTTGTATGCTGCAAACGCCTTCTTCAAATCCGGTTCAAGTCAGGTGACCGTGATGGTCCTATAGAATCTTCCAGGACTTCTTCTGCAACCAAGCTGTGGTGGTATTTGAGATATGCGTGGGATCATTGTTCTGTTGGAAGGGCAATTGATGCTCAAGCTTCAGCTTCCTCACAGACGGCATGAAGTTTTCTACTAGGATTTCCTGATGCTTCAATGAATCCATCTGGCCTTCCACTCGCTGCAGGTTTCCAGTGCCAGAGGATGCAAAGCAGCCCCAGAGCATCACCGAGCCACCACCATGCTTGAATGTGGACAGCGTGTTCTTTCTTCATTTCTCTTCTTCCAGACATACCGCTGATCCATCATGCCGAAAAGTTCCTGTTTTGTTTCATCGCTCCACAGAACAGAATCCCGAAACCTTTTAAAGCTTATTTATATGATTTTGAGCGACTTTTCTTGTGCTTTTGGGTCAGTAGTGGTGTACGTCTTGGAGTTCTGGCATGGAAACCTTCTGCGTTTAGTACGTACCATGCTGTTCTCACTGAAATCTCAGTGCATGTTGCCACCAAGTCTCGTAGGTCTTTAGCAGTCACTCGAAGGTTTTTCATAACCTACCATCTCAGAAATCTGGTTGCATCCATTGACCGCTTCCTTTTTCTGCCCCGTCCAGGTATTTAATACATTTTCTGCCCCTAGCAAGTTCAAGTATTTCATGTGTTCCAGCTCAAACACACCTGGTGTAACTAGTTTCCCTTGATTAGTTGCATCAGGTGTGCTTGAGACTAAACCTGTTTTGCATATTTGTGCTGTTGTGAGGGATTCTACTCAGGGGGATGTAATTTTCAGTTGAATTTCAGGAAACCACTTGCAGCATTCATTGTGTTGAACTATTTCAATTGCTTTTGTTTGATTTGTTCATTGCAAACAGCTGAAAGTCTGTAAATTTTGACAATAAACCTGATTTGCACTGGGGGTTGAATCATGTTGATTACAACTGTATTTATATCACCATAACCATCATGATGACCTACCCTAACTAACAGGATGTTGATAGTGTTGCCAATTGATGCATTTACTGTCATCTTCAGCTACGACCATCTGGTTCGCGTGCTCGCCAGAGTGATGGATGAGCGTCCAGAGAATGCAGTGGATGTGATTGAAGATCTGAGCCGTGAGGTAAAGCGCAGCATGCTGCTGGAGAAGCAGAGCACGCTCAGGGACGCTCCGTCCACAACCTCCTCTGAACTGCTGGCTGAGCAACAGAGAGCGCTGTTTAACCAATGGGACGGGGGAGAACACGAAGAGGTGCTGGTCCGATCAGTTTCCTTTCAGGGTGTATGATTGGAGTAGCACTTAACCCTTGTAACTCTTTATACATGTGCATTTAACCATCGTTATTTGTGTCAACCCATCTCAGGCAACAATCTCTTTTTCTCAGGTTTCTTTGCTAAAAAATCTTTGCATTTTGCTTTTAAATAAGCAACTGGGTTGAGTTTTTAAACATAGAATGAAATATACAAATGTGAATGAGTAGGATCCATGAGACACATAAAGCTATCATTCCGCATCTTTTTGAACTGCTGCTCAGAGTAAAATGCTATCTACAGTGGTGTGAAAAAGTGTTTGCCCCCTTCCTCATTTCCTGTTCCTTTGCATGTTTGTTACACTTAAGTGTTTCGGACATCAAACCAATTTAAACAATAGTCAAGGACAACACAAGTAAACACAAAATGCAATTTGTAAATAAGGTGGGGGTTTATTATTAAAAGGTGAAAAAAATCCAAACCATCATGGCCCTGTGTGAAAAAGTGATTGCCCCCTAAACCTAATAACTGGTTGGGCCACCCTTAGCAGCAACAACTGCAACCAAGCGTTTGCGATAACGTGCAATGAGGCTTTTACAGCGTCCTGGAGGAATTTTGGCCCACTCATCTTTGCAGAATTGTCCTAATTCAGTTACATTAGAGGGTTTTCGAGCATGAACGGCCTTTTTAAGGTCATACCACAACATCTCAATAGGATTCAGGTCAGGACTTTGGCTAGGCCACTCCAAAGTCTTCATTTTGTTTTTCTTCAGCCATTCGGTGGTGGACTTGCTGGTGTGTTTAGGATCATTGTCCTGCTGCAGAACCCAAGTTCGTTTCAGCTTGAGTACACGAACAGATGGTCGGACATTCTCCTTCAGGATCTCTTGGTAGACAGCAGAATTCATAGTTCCTTTTATCACGGCAAGTCTTCCAGGTCCTGAAGCAGCAAAACAGCCCTAGACCATCACTCTACCACCACCATATTTTACTGTTGGTATAATGTTCTTTTTATGAAATGCAGTGTTCCTTCTATGCCAGATATACTTGGACACACACCTTCCAAAGAGTTCCACTTTTGTCTCATCGGTCCACAGAATGTTGTCCCAAAAGTCTTGGGGATCATCAAGATGTGTTGTGGAGAAATTGAGATGAGCTTTGATGTTCTTTTTGCTCAGCAGTGGTTTTCTCCTTATAACTCTGCCATGCAGGCCATTTTTGCCCAGTCTTTTCCTGATGGTGGAGGCATGAACGCTGACCTTAACTGAGGCAAGTGAGGCCTGCAGTTCTTTGGACGTTGTTGTGGGGTCTTTTGTGACCTCTTGGATGAGTCGTCGCTGCACTCGGGGTAATTTTGGGCGACCGGCCACTCCTGGGAAGGTTCACCACTGTTCCATGTCTTCGCCATTTGTGGATAATGGCTCTCACTGTGGTTCGCTGGATTCCCAAAGCTTTGGAAATGGCTTTATAACTCTTTCCAGACTGATAGATCTCAATTACTTTCTTTCTCAATTGTTCCTGAATTTCTTTGGGTCTCGGCATGATGTGTAGCTTTTAAGGATCTTCTGGTGGACCTTACTGTGTCAAGCAGCTCCTATTTAAGTGATGCCTTGATTGTGAACAGGTGTGGCAATAATCAGGCCTGGGTGTGCGCGAGAAATTGAACTCAGGTGTGGACAACCACAGTTATAGTATGTTTTAACAAGGGGGGCAATCATTTTTTCACACAGGGCCATGATGGTTTGGATTTTTTTCACCTTTAATAATAAACACCTTCATTTACAAATTGCATTTTGTGTTTACTTGTGTTGTCCTTGACTATTGTTTAAATTGGTTTGATGTTCCGAAACACTTAAGTGTGAAAAACATGCAAAGGAACAGGAAATGAGGAAGGGGGCAAACACTTTTTCACACCACTGTAAATGCCCTCTTCCATATACATGAGCTCACAGGTGCCTACAATTGGTTAATGTCCCTATGATTGACAATGCTATCCCTCCCACCCAGAGAGCATGGCAAAGTTTGCTCTTTTGGACAACCTGGCCATGTATGGTTGTAGCATCATCATGATTCAAACTCAGGGTCTCCATTTTTCTGCTGCGCCACTTGGTAGCATAACAAGGACATACTTGCATCACTCTGACTTCCTGTGTCAGAAGGAAATACGTCAACGTACGGAATCAAATTACAGCTAAGAAGTCATTGCATGGGATCATTTATGAGCAGAGATTTCACATGCAACTTATTTGTCTTCTAGATGGAGACACCCCTGCCCAATGTGACTGAGCTGACGTTCTTCCTGGAGCAGATTGGGGTTGGTCTGGGTCGGGAGGAGATGCAGAGGATCCTTCTGGCCCTGAAGCAGATGGTAGACATGCAGCCCCTGCAACGTTGCCGATTCTGGGGCAAGATCCTCGGTATTGAATGGAACTACATAGTGGCTGAAGTGGAATACAGGGATGGTGACGAAGAAGAGGAAGAAGGAGTGGAGGAAATGCACGAAGAAGAAGCTCGAGAAGAGGATGAGGTAATCGAGGTTACTGAAGTAATACATTACTGACCTGTGTGAACATGCCTAATTTTTGTGAATTGTTCCTATTTAGCTGGATCCATTCCCCAAGTCAAGCTACAAACCACCAACCCCAGTCCCCAAGGAGCCTCGTCACTCCGGCACCAACAAGTTCACCTACTTTGTGTGCCGAGAGCCGGGCCTGCCCTGGGTCCGTCTTCCTGACGTCACCCCTGCTCAGATCACAGTTGCGCGACAAATTCGTAAGCTCTTCACCGGGCGCCTGGATGCTCCCATCGTGAGCTACCCGCACTTTCCCGGCAACGAGGCCAACTACCTGCGTGCCCAGATCGCCCGCATCTCAGCAGGCACCCAGGTCAGTCCAATGGGCTTCTATATATTCAGGGAGGAGGAGGGGGAAGAGGAGGAGGAAGGAGCACGAGACAGCGTCGAGGACAACCCTGACTTTGAGGGTATCAACGTGCAGGAGATGGCAGCGTCGCCGTCAGCATGGGTCCACCACATACAGCACATTCTCATGCAGGTGAGAAGGAAAATAGAATGAGTATTTTTTTTTAACCAATTTTATCTCCAGTGTTCGTTGTTATATTTTCACCCGTAAACTCCCTTTGCAAACGATTCCTGCCAACCTGTGAGGGTGGAGGGTAACATTAGAGTGGGTCACAAATAAGATTTCTGTTTTAGCAAACGTATGGAAATGCCACCGAAACCAAGCGTTTCTGATTATCCTTGGGTGTACACCAGGGTCGTTGTGTGTGGGTCAATCTGGCTGAAAAGACAGAGAATCTCCTTGAAGAAGACGCAGAGGAAGAGGAGAAGGAGGAAGATCCAGACGAGCCTGAGCCTGAGGTTGGACCGCCGCTTCTCACACCGCTGTCTGAGGATGCAGGTGAGTCTTTGACTTGATGTGGATATCACTTTTATTCTTCCTGAGCAAACATGTCTTCTCAACATGTTCTGATATTTCAGAGGTTAATAACACCCCTCCTTGGAGTACCAGGATCTCCTCAAACCTAATCTCCCAGTATGCCTTTCCTTTTGTGCGCTCCAACCTGTGGCCTGGTGCCTATGCGTATGCGTGTGGCAAGTAAGATCTCTTTTACTCTCAGCTCCTAATATCCACAACAGAATTATAATGATAGCAAACAACACTATCAATAAAGTTTCTCATCTCATCTTATCTTATCTTAACACACATTCTCATGTACTGGAAACTGCTTTTCTAGTCAACTTTGTTATGATACAGCTGATTACATAACTCAATTTTGCAACAGGAAGTTTGAGAACATATACATCGGCTGGGGGCTGAAGTTCTTGGGCGAGGACTTTACCCCGGCCCTGCCTCCTCCCCCACAGCCCGAGTACCCCAGTGGCCCTGAGATCACAGAGGCACTGGACCCCAGTCTCCAGGAGGAGGAGGCTCTGAAAGAAGCACAAGAGGAGCAACAGGCCGCACTAGAAGACAACGATGCGATAGACGCATCGGAAGAGGAGGAAGAAGAGGAAAACTAAATAAGAGAGAATGGTACACAGTGGACTGAGGTCTTTTATCATATGTGAATATATTATACTGTTATGGATAAACATTGCTTTCTCAGTTCTTTATTATACAGCTCTGTTGAACGCTCGATTCTGATTGGCCAGTTGGTTGATTTTTGATTACATTTTTGTGTGTATAGTAATTAATTCATTCTAATACATTATTATTCCTACAATAACAGCTAATTTACATGGGTGTGAATAAACAAATTTATGAAAAAAAGCATGTAATTATTGATATCATTTGAAGTATTCTGTCTGGAGATGTTTATTTAGCATTTTTTTTTGACAAAATCTCCAGAGTCAGCACAATTCTAGCTTTCCTAACACAGGACGATCCTGAGGAAGGAGGGCTTTGAGGTTCCTCAGTAGCATGGCACGCTTTTATTAACCTCAAAAGAGAAAAAAAAATGGAGATTGATGAGGGAACGAATGTTTATAGCTGCTATAACGTGAGCAATGATGGGAACATCATCATCAGGATCTTAACTGGATGTAATGTACAACACGTCATTCTTTAATTCATGAAAAGTTTTAACCTTTGGCAAATTGCCGTGGTGTAACAGGAATAAAACGTTCAGTCATGCTGTTACTGGAAAATTATCATAAAAATAATCATTTTCTATAACAGCTCCCCCTGTCGTTTTTTAAAATCCTTACATTGTCTTACATGATCCATAAGTCCTATATTTCAATGTAGAGTATAAAATTGTTCTGCAGTGCAGTTGTATTTGATGGATGAGGTAAAGAAATTTAGAAACAAGCTGAAGGAGTTCAAAACGTTTATTTACCAATTGGGAGAAAGGGCCTTCAATTTACTCCCCTAGGAGTTACAATCCAGGTTCAATCTTCATGCAATTTCCTTTCATCCTTAAAGTATCTGTCATTTGTCTTGTTCACATTGAAACTAGAACTGAACTAAAATAAACTAATAAATAAAAATGATTTGTGAAAATCTATTTTTTTAAAAATTACAACAAATATACGGTCCATTCCGAAAATATTGAAAAAGGCCAATTCTATTCTTTTCACTATACACTGAAGACATATGGGTTTAAGATCAAAAGATGAATATGAGAAAACTGATAGAAATTTCAGCTTTAATTTCCTCATATTTACATCTGAACGTGTTAAACAACTAGGCACCTTTTGTTTGAACCCACACATTTTTTGAAGTGATCTAATATATTGGAACATGTGACTTATAAGTGTTTCGTGCAGCCAGGTGTGCCCTGTTAAATTGATTGTTTAAAGAATTAACAGCTCTTAAAGTCTACTCTTGGTTTGAGTCCTGGGTTTTGCTTGTGAAGATTGCATTTGTTGTTAAAAAGGATAAACCAACATGAAGACCAGAGAGCGCTCTATGGGAGAAAAGCAATCCACTTTGAAGCTAAGAAAAGAGCGAAAAATCTTATCAGAGACATTGCACAAGCATTGGGCATAGCCAGTACAACAATTTGGAATGTCTTGAAAAAGAAAGAAACAACTGGTGTAATGTAAACAAACAGACATGGAACAGGTCGGCCAAGGAAAACAGCATCAGTGAATGCCAGAAACAATAACCAAAAACTCTGAAACAACAGTTGGTGACATCACCAACAACCATCACAGGGCAGGGGTGAAGGTATCACAATCCACCATCTAATGAAGTCTTCAAGAGCAGAAATATAGAGCCCATACCACAAGAGGCTAACCACTCATGAGCAATAAGAATTGGAAAGTCAGACTGGAATTTGCAAATAAATACAGAGATGAGCCACAAAAGTTCTGGAATAAATATTAACCTCTACTAAAGCGACAGAAAGGCCGAATTGTGGAGAAAGAAAGGATCTGCCCCTGTTCCAAAACATACAAGCTCATTGGTGAAGCATGGTGGAGGTAGTGTTATGGATTGGGAGGAACGTCATCATGCAGCAAGACAATGACCTAAAAGCACTGCCAAAACAACAAATGACTATCAGGGGGAACACTAAAAGTGGAAGGTTTTATACTGGCCAAGTCAATCACCAGACCTTAACCCAGTTGAGCAGCATTACATCTCCTGAAAGGAAACTGAAGGGAGAAACTCCCCAGAACACACAACTGAAAGAAGCTGTGATAAAATCCTGGAAAGCAACACAAACGAAGAATGCAACAGTTAGGTGATGTCAGTGGGTCACTGGCTTAATGTAGTTATTGCAAGCAAGGGATATGGTACCAAATATTAAGACTTGTTTAGCTGTTCCATTACTTTTACTCGCCTAAAATGTTTGTTGTCTGCCACAAAAGGTGCCATGTTCCAAGCTGTTCAACACATCTAGATGTAAATATCTATCATCTCATATTCATCTTTTGATCTCAAACCGAAATGTCTTCGGTATAGGTCAAAAACAAAAGAATTGACCTTGCTGTTCCAGTACTTTCGAAGGGGACTGTAGAAATGCTGTGCAGCAGCACGAATTAATTATTGTACCTATTTAACAATAGTTCAAGAAGAATAAAACAATCAAATGTGGATCACAACAGGACGAGGATGTGATCCAAATTGAGAGCATCTGCGATGAAACTTTGAACGTAATCGAAAGCTAGCGGTTAAAAAAAATTTTGGTTCAAAAACTCCAGCAAAACAATTGTGCTGAATAAGATTCTAAATAGTAAAAATGTCAAATACTTAACCATCAATAATTACTGATCATAATACTGTTACTGCAGTAACAGATAACCACTAACCAGAATTAACTGAGGATTACAGTGATAAATAGGAAAATGGCCATTTTACTTCTTGGCAGAAATGATTTTACAAATTTCATTTAAATATTTGGCCATTCATTTACGGTAAACATTTATGCAATCATTTGTGAAAACAATCACGAGGAACTGAAAAGCGATTTGTGAATGTTAAGCACAGAATTCAACAAAAGGTCAGCAGGTAAATAAATAACGTCCACTCAGAGCTGTTCTAAATGGGATCGAGAACAACTCATCAACGTGAAGGTAACGAGGAAATGAGGAAGTGACCTGTTGTGTCTTTCAGCGGATAAATGAAAGGAAAACCAGGCGGATGAATGAGTCTAGAACAGTATACAAGTCGATGTACATAAGACATCATGAGCCAGAGCTTTATTTTCGCAGTATTAGCGGAGATCGTTCTCATCCTCCTGAATGTTCTTCTTGATTCTCAGTAACATGCAGGTGTACCACTGATCCAGCCTTGTGATCGAGTCGAACTCCTTCACCTACGAGTGAGAACAGACGACGGTGCACTTCTGCATTACATACAGTGGTGTGAAAAAGTGTTTGCCCCCTTCCTCATTTCCTGTTCCTTTGCATGTTTGTCACACTTAAGTGTTTCGGAACATCAAACCAATTTAAACAATAGTCAAGGACAACACAAGTAAACACAAAATGCAATTTGTAAATGAAGGTGTTTATTATTAAAGGTGAAAAAAAAAATCCAAACCATCATGGCCCTGTGTGAAAAAGTGATTGCCCCCCTTGTTAAAACATACTATAACTGTGGTTGTCCACACCTGAGTTCAATTTCTCTAGCCACACCCAGGCCTGATTATTGCCACACCTGTTCACAATCAAGGCATCACTTAAATAGGAGCTGCTTGACACAGTAAGGTCCACCAGAAGATCCTTAAAAGCTACACATCATGCTGAGACCCAAAGAAATTCAGGAACAATTGAGAAAGAAAGTAATTGAGATCTATCAGTCTGGAAAGGGTTATAAAGCCATTTCCAAAGCTTTGGGAATCCAGCAAACCACAGTGAGAGCCATTATCCACAAATGGCGAACATGGAACAGCGGTGAACCTTCCCAGGAGTGGCCGCCCCCAAAATTACCCCAAGAGCGCAGCGACGACTCATCCAAGAGGTCACAAAAGACCCCACAACAACGTCCAAAGAACTGCAGGCCTCACTTGCCTCAGTTAAGGTCAGCGTTCATGCCTCCACCATCAGGAAAAGACTGGGCAAAAATGGCCTGCATGGCAGAGTTCCAAGGAGAAAACCACTGCTGAGCAAAAAGAACATCAAAGCTCGTCTCAATTTCTCCACAACACATCTTGATGATCCCCAAGACTTTTGGGACAACATTCTGTGGACCGATGAGACAAAAAGTGGAACTCTTTGGAAGGTGTGTGTCCAAGTATATCTGGCGTGAAGGAACACTGCATTTCATAAAAAGAACATTATACCAACAGTAAAATATGGTGGTGGTAGTGTGATGGTCTGGGGCTGTTTTGCTGCTTCAGGACCTGGAAGACTTGCCGTGATAAAAGGAACTATGAATTCTGCTGTCTACCAAGAGATCCTGAAGGAGAATGTCCGACCATCTGTTCGGTACTCAAGCTGAAACGAACTTGGGTTCTGCAGCAGGACAATGATCCTAAACACACCAGCAAGTCCACCAACCGAATGGCTGAAGAAAAACAAAATGAAGACTTTGGAGTGGCCTAGCCAAAGTCCTGACCTGAATCCTATTGAGATGTTGTGGTATGACCTAAAAAGGCCGTTCATGCTCGAAAACCCTCTAATGTAACTGAATTAGGACAATTCTGCAAAGATGAGTGGGCTAAAATTCCTCCAGGACGCTGTAAAAGCCTCTACGCACGTTATCGCAAACGCGCTTGGTTGCAGTTGTTGCTGCTAAGGGTGCGCCCAACCAGTTATTAGGTTTAGGGGGCAATCACTTTTTCACACAGGGCCATGATGGTTTGGATTTTTTTCACCTTTAATAAAAAAACACCTTCATTTACAAATTGCATTTTGTGTTTACTTGTGTTGTCCTTGACTGTTGTTTAAATTGGTTTGATGTTCAAACAACTGCTAAGTGTGACAAACATGCAAAGGAACAGGAAATGAGGAAGGGGGCAAACACTTTTTCACACCACTGTACATTCGTGTGTACAAAAAAAAACAAACGTGTCTCAGCTTTTAAGATTATATTCTAGCTTAATATTTACATGAGCGCTGCTGAATTCTCGATTCTGAAACTTACAGCGTTTGTATACGCATCGACATCTTGTGCCTCATGTGCATCGAGAAGTTTCTGTTAAAAAAAAAAACAACAACAACATGGAATAAAGACAAATCGAGGTAGATCATAGAGAAAAAAATAGCAAGCTCAATCAAGACAATAACTTCATGATTTGTTTCAAAAGCCAACCTTCAAGAGTTTGCACTCCCTGGCGTCTGAGAAAGCAGGAAACATTTCCTCGTATCGTTGCACAGCCAGCTAGATAATACAGATTGAAATAATCAGCAAGAGCGTCCTCAAAACGCTAGAAACCTGCTAACGACAATACTAATCACCTTGGCGTTCAGCATATCGACACAGAAGTGACACACTGCTGCCCTGAAGAAGTGATCCTTAGCCCCATACTTCAGCAGGGTGTTGTCCATGCAGTAGGTCCCAATCTGAACACATTTACATGATTACACACACTTAAAAAAAAAAAAAAAAAAAAAAGCCACAACAACAAGCTGCGTTTGTGTATGATTTTATGGTGTATTGAAACACACACCTGTTCATATATCTGTATCGCCTTCTGGTACTGTTCAAGCTGGGCGGCGTACGTAGCCACTTTAAGAAGACACTTGTTGGCAGAACTATTAGAGGAAAAACAGATCTCAGATCATCTCAGACAGTGTTTGGTTACAGTTATTTGCGTGTGTGTGTGTGTGTGTGTGTTTTAGAGTAACCTCAAAGTACCTTGTAGACTCCTCTCCTTTGTAGTAATCACCGGCTTGCTCGTAATGCACAACTGCCTGTGATTATATAAATAAATTAAAAAAAGATGAGGGGAGATAAAGGCGGAGCTTAAAGGTACAGCTTTGTTTGTTCTACCATTATTACAGAGTGCTGTGTGCTTTAGACGGAGACTGGCTTACTGGCCGTCTCTCATCCCCCTTCAGCTGAAAACCCAAACATGATCTCGCTCACCTTATCAATGTCCAATAAATCAGACTCATAGATTTCAGCTACAGTGATGTGGTGTTTTGCTGCGATGGTGAAACGTCCCTGTGGAGGAACACGAGATGAGATGAGATCCCAGCAGAGTAAATACAACCTAATCAATGACTCGCCTCAATGAATATAATACATGCATTTCCCCTCAAAATATTAGAAATGGGTCGGAATTTTAAAAAATATGTTTAGACTGACAATCACTGTTTTACGATGCCGAGCTAGTTTGTGAAGTGTTACCACGAGAGTTTTAATATTCTTTTAAAAAACAACACCACGACCACCACCATGCTCCGTTTCTGTTAGTTTCTGTTTCTCAGCATGTTTTTCTGTGTCACTGACGGTTGTGGTTTGAACAAATAAGTGGAAGTGCTGGACTTCCACTTGGACAAAAGCTTCTCATCACTCGATCATTTATTTAATCGTGAGAGGAGGCAAAAAAATATCCTCAGATTTCTCTCCAGAATGTGAAGAATGTAAGTATAGCAATTAAATGTGTGAAATTTCCAGCAACCACCTATAATACAAGAATGAAAGAAAGAAAGTGAAGAAACGGAAGAAATAGTAGAGAAAGAAATGACAGATAAATAAATGGTGAAAAAAGTAAAGAAAGATAAACAAACAAACAAATGAAGAGTGAATATATAATAAAGAAAGAAAGAATAAAGGAAAAAATAAAATAAAGATTTTTTTTTAATAGTCAAGAAATGCTAAAGAAAGAAAGAAAAAGTAAAAACAAAATAGGAAAAAGAAAAGAACAAGAGAGAAAGAGATGGAAAGAAAGAGTGAAAAAATAGCAAAGAAGAAAAGAAGAAAACAAAATACACAAACAGTAAATAAATAAATTGCCAAGAAATAGAAAAGGAAGAAAGAAACTGAAGAAACAGTAAAGAAAGAAATAACAAACAAACAGATACATAAATAGAGAAAAAATAGAAAAGGAACATAAACAAATAAATAGATAAATAAATGTATAGTAGATATAGTAAAGAAAGAAAAAAAAGAAAGGAAATGAAAGAACAATAAATAGTCAAGAAAGATTGATAGAAAGAAAAAAGAGAAGACATAGTAAAGAAGAAAATAAGGCACAATATACACAAACAAAAAGAAACAAATGATCAAGAAATGGTAAAGAAAGAAATAAACAGATAAATAGTGAAAAAAGTAAAGAAAGAAACAAAAAGATAAATAGATGAAGAGTAAAGATGTAAATTTAAGAAAGAAAAATAAATAAATAGTCAAGAAATTGTAAAGAAAGAAAGAATAAAAAAAGGAAAGAAAACTACAGATAGAATCGTAAAACCGCGGTGTAGGAATGCAGAATAAAGTCTAAATGATTGTGAAAGAGTGCGAGTGTTAAAGTTACAGCATGAATATAAAGCAGCATATATGACAATGTGCGTTGTACATACAGACCGAACTGTCAAATAAACGTTATAAGCTAAAACCAAGCTCAACACCTCGGCTCTCGTTTCTCACCATATCCGTGTAGATATCGATGGCCCGACCCAGACACTTGATGGCCTCTGAGGGAAGAACGACATGCGGTTAAAGTGGAAACGTTAAACGTTTTACTACTTCAACTGAAATGAATCACATTTCTTTCAGACCAAGGAAACAAGAACGATTAACCTTGTGGATCTGCTTTTTTGTACGCGTTGCCGGCGTCGATAAAGCTGACGGCAGCGTTGTGCTTGCTTTGTGTTTTCAAGTGCACTTTTGCAGCTTTGCAGAACGCATCTCCTGCAGCTGAGGGAAGAAAAAATAATAAATCAAGAAAAATGGTAGATTAAATGTTGATTAAATTAACTTAACGAGGCAGTGTTGTTGCGGACATACCGTTCCAGTTCTTAGCCATCTTGAACATATTCGCAGCTCTCGTGTACATGTCACAGGCTTCCTCTGCCTTGGAAGCGCTCCTAGAGAATGGAATTGAAATACTAGTTAGCACTGAGGTACTGCGGTGCCTTGTGAAAGTGTTGAGTCATGATCATATTTCATTCATTTTGGTAGTAACATGCTTATAACTCTATTTTGGGGTCACAATCCAACTCCTAAAGAACTTGCTGGATATTTCCACCACCTGTAGCAAATCAATAACTATAAGTACTGCGTGATTCCCTATTCACGTTGGCATTTGGTATTGAATATTATTATTATTTTTTCTCTTAGCAATTTGGCTCTTAAAAGAGTAACATTTTACGCCTAGAATGAGCAAATTGATTAGCTAGTATCCATTCTAATGATTTACTTTTATGTTTTTTGGTAAATAATTGACTTCTTATAGGTTGGATAACAGGGTTGTGACCTCATCAGTCAATGTCACAATGTAAATGGTAAATGAAGAAACATGATCTTTGGATAATGCGACTTCCTGTTTAACACGTGACTTGTGCGTGAACGTGTTTAAGTAACGCTGCTCAGTGAATGTTGTGGGACACTGAAATGTACAATTTAGTACAAAACACTTTATCCCGGTCAGGGTTGCGGTGGATCCGGATTTTATCCAGGGAACACTAGGTGTGAGGCAGGAATATACTCTGGATGGGACGGCAGTCCATCACAGGACATACACTCACATCTAGAGCCAAATTACAGTAGTCAGTCCACCTATTGGCACGTTTATGAGCGGTGGGAAGCAACCTGAGGAAACCCAACGTAGACACGAGGAGGAGAATATGTGGAACTGGACAGTAATCCAAACTCGGGTATATCTTCTCATAAACTATAATGGACGAGTCGTGGAAAAGTATTCCAAAAACGTTGGGACGCTGTGTAGAATGATTTACAAATCAGTTATTCACAACAGAACATTAAATGTTTAAACTGAATAAATGTATCATTTTAAGGGGAAAATAATGTCATTTTTTATTTGATGGCTGCAACACGTCTCAAAAAAGTTGGGACGGGGCAGCAAAAGTAAGTGTTAGTAAAAACAAACAGCTGGAGGAATTTTCTGCAACGAGTTAGGTTAATGTGCAACAGGTCAGTAAGATGATTGGGTATAAAAATAATAATAATAATAAAAAAGAGTATCTTAGAGAGGCGGAGTCTCTCCGAAGTAAAGATGGGATGGAATCTGGATGGAAACAGATGTTGCTCTAAAACCTGTATACATACACCTTTCAGCAGTGATGTTGCCTTTCCAGATGTGCAAGCTGCCCAATCCATAGGGACTAATGCATGCACATACCATCAGAGACGCCTAAAATGTATTTTACCTTTACTTTATCTACAGATGTGTAGATGTAATACCACTGCCACACAAAAGGCACCTCAGTCAGGGAATAAGGTTAACTATGACACTGCTATGGTTTTTCCAGTGGAATTTTATAGTAACTACAATTGTTGTTGTTATAAAATAAAATAAATAATAGAAACAAACATGACTGTGGTTTGAAAGCAATACGTTGGTTATAATTTAATTAATACTGGAGATTATATATATATTATATATATATATACATAAACTATATGGACTCACATATATATATATATATATATATATATATATATATATATATATATATATATATATATATATATATATATGTGTGTGTGTGAGTCCATATAGTTTATGTATAGACAAGTCCACTTACCCGAAAAACGTCCCAAAGAGCGATCCTGTTATTCTCGTTTTCTTGTCAGCTTCAGCCACCAGGGCCATGGCTTCTTTTTCTTTGCCAGAATAATCCATCTGATCACTCTGTCCTGTCGTATTCGGTTCTCTCTGAGACAGCTGTGCACACTTCGTTTTTTCCCCCTCCAACAATCCGCTCTGTTGTTGTGATTACGTCACTACAGGAACCGGAAGTACATTCTGGCGGACGCGGAAATCCCAGGGACCGTCGCAAAAAAAGTTCGTTTCAAAGCCATGCGTAACAAACACAACAAACTTTTCTGCTCATGGCTGATCCTCTGATATGTAAGCACTATATTGTCCATGTACACAGCAGCGCCCCCGGTCCTCTAGGGCGTGTTGAATGAAGCGTATGCGCTCGTGTTTGAACACAGCTGCGTATTTCTTTCCGTTTTTCTTCTCCTCCGATCATTTACACCGCTCCTCGAGCAGCAACCGCGGGAAGTATTTCCAGTGTAGAGGTCGCAAAATGTGAAACGAGGCCGTTTTTGGAATTCTATGATGTTGTAAACTTCACACTTTAGGTATTGTTTGGGTTTTGTTTGTGGGGGTTTTTGTTTTTTTTACCCTCCTGTCTTGCATTATTTTGAAATGTAATTGCAAACGCATTGAACGTGTACGTGCTGGAGTGTGACGCAGAGACGCACGCTTTGCGTGGAATTGGCACGCGATTTGTTAGGTGAATGAAGTGTTGCAGTGCAAGCCCGGAAGAAGATTCAAGTCAAGTTAGATACAATAAACATGACTTGATGATCATTTAACCATAGGGTTAAAATGAACTTTTTTAGACAACATTTGTAGTCTTACAGCCACTGTTCGGTCTGGAATTAACATATAACAACACCCTGTATACATGAAACACCACTCATTCATTCATTCATTCTATATTGGCAGAACAATTTTTTTGGGGAGGGGGGCCAAAACTTGTCATGGTTGTAATAAGTGTGGAGACTATGAGTGTAGACTCTATATATAGTTAACTCTTTGTTTCTCTTCTAGCAAACCGAACCAAAAGGCACACGCATGGATTTCCCAGGTCGAAGGCAGCCTGGTAGTCTTGGCACTCCGACTTTGAGGAGAAGAATGGATCGCGTGTTACCTTTCTCAGAACGTCGCACATCCAAAGTATGGGACCACTACACCCAGCTTAGTATGCACCGAGTTGAGTGTAACCACTGCAAGAGGCAGCTGTCCTTCCACAACAGTACCACGTCGATGAGGGAGCACTTGGGACGGAAGCACAGCATTCGTGACGGAGCGGTCCCACCTCCCAACACGGCCGATGTCCCAAACCCCTCAGCATTACACCAACACTCGGCTCCGTCCGCTTTACTCAGTGGCAGGTTCCCAACGTCTAATGCGGCGGTAGATGTGCCGACGGGGTCGTTTCAGCCGGTAGTACCTGTTATTGTCAAAGAGGAGCAGCATGAAGAACTATCGTCCGATGCTGCTGAGGCCAAACATGCCTGCACTACATTTGTTCCTGGTTCTGCAGGAGGAGTTGGCACTTCAAATGTTAATTCCATTCCCAGCCAGGATATAGAACCAACTTACAGATTTTCCCCAGATGAGATTAACGCTACGGTCAACAACGGTGCTGGCTGCAACAACAGTGGCGCCAGAGGTTGCAGTGATAAGCGGGCAGGACTCTTCACAGATCTTATCTTGGAGATGGTGTACAGAGATCTGCAACCTTTCTCAGTGGTGGAAGAGCGGGGATTCAGACTCTTGCTTAGTTGCATTGAACCCAATTATCCTGTTCCATCACCTTCTTTGCTTGGGAACCTTCTGTGTCATCGCTACCACGTTCTCAAACAATGCCTTCAGCAGCATCTTCAAACTGGCCTTGCTCCTCGCTGTCTGGCCATTTGTACTGAACACTGGCGTTCCGTGGAAGGGTGTGGGGTTGAAGGAAGTGGCCAGTTCTACCTCACTGTCAGTGCACATTTTGTGGACTCTAACTGGCAACTGGCCCGCTGTGTTTTAGATACTCGTCCAATACCAGAATACAAAGCCAACACCCCCAACAGTGGGCCTGCCAAGTTTGCATACACATTAAAAGCAGTTCTTTCAGAATTCCACCTTCCTGAGAGTTCTGTGTTCTGTGTTGTTTATGACACTCCCTGGGGTATGGAGTGCAGGAGGCAGGGAAGCATGACGACACTTGATCAGGACTATCAACAGGAATTTCCTGGACCCAGTCACGCTCCCATGCAATCCCTTCCAGAGGGCTGGGAGCCACTGCTTTGTGCAGGTGAAGCTCTCAAACTCTGTGTCCAGGAGGGACTTTATGTAGAGACTGTTAGACAGGCACTTGCAGATGCTCGTGGGATCGTCCTACACTTCCAACATGATGTTAATGCTGCAGCAGCTCTAAATCAGAAAGCAGAGGCTGCCAACAAAGGTGCGGCACGGCTGGTCCTGGATGACCCAGGCCGCTGGGCCACAGCCATTGACATGTGTGAAAGACTGCTTGAGCTTAAATGGGTGGTTAGCTCGGTGCTGGAAGAACAAAAGGCTGCACCTAATTTGGCTGATCATCAGTGGCGTTTATTACATGAATTGGTGCCGGTGCTACGAACTGTGCGCATTGCAGCATCCTTCCTGAGTGAAGACATCAATGCTTCTATTTCTTCCTTGATGCCATGCCTCCAAGGTGTGTCTCGAATCCTGGGGCAGAACATGGCTGACTGTAGCTGTCTTGTGGTCAGGGGAGTCATGGAAAGGATCCGCACTGGGATGGAGAAGCGCTGGAGACTGACTGACGAGGAATCTTTGCTTGACAGTCCTGCTGTATTGTCATCATTCCTGGACCCAAGATTCAAGGAGATGCGATTTCTCAGCCCACATGCCCGCAGCAAGCTGCATGACAAGGTCAAAGAGCTGTTATCTGTTCAGGCTTACACGGATGATGGAGAGGTGGACCAAAATATAGACCGGGGCTTGGAAGTGAGAGAGAATGAGACCGGAGGGGAACCTGCTGTATTGGGATTGGATGACCAACTACCTATTCCCACAGTGGCATCACTGGATTCCCCTGAGTCGTGTGCCTCATGTGCGGAGGAGGGAGACAGCGTTGAACTTCAGCAGAATGAGAATTTCGTAGCTGTCTCATCTCCAGAACACATTAATGAAAATCTTATTGTGGGTTCACCTTCTAAAGCTACAAGTGGACATAAAAGAACGGCCAATGTGGCTGGACTGTCATCTCCACTCACGTGTGATCGGCAGCTCACTGCCCGAATGCGAATAAGCCCCGTTCCTCAAAGTATGTACGACATTCTTCTAGGAGAAGATCCTACTGAACGAATGCCCGAAATCCAGCAGCAGCTGGAGAATTACATTGCAGAGCCGCTGTGCAAACGTAGCCTCTCGCCTCTTCACTGGTGGCGTAACAAAGAGCATCGCTTTCCCGCAGTGGCCCGACTTGCACGGAAATATCTTTCAATTCCAGCTACTGCTATCCCTGCTGATCGTGCTTTTGCACCGAGGGAATCACCTGTGACCCACAGGAGAGCTATGCTCGGGCCCAAACATCTCGACCAAATATTGTTTCTTCATCAGAACTGTGATTATGTAGAGCAGCTTAAGGGTGGTCTTTCAGGACATAGAGAGAGTGACCATAACAGTAGCCTGAGTGGGAACCAAAGTAGAGAGAGTCTGTACCAGACTCTAGTGTCCTATGATAATAAGGTTTAAGGGAAGAAAGGCTGTGATTACTGTTTATGGACATGACAAGACGCCTCTACACAAGACACAGGACTTGAAGTACTCTTGAAGTACTCGAATGTATAAAATGTACTGAACTCAATACTTTCACAATCTATATTTTTAACAAGTATAAAAAATAAGCTCCTTGGGTTTTGTCATTGTTAAAAAAACAAAACACCTAATTAGTCAATAAGGATTGACTATTTTTGACAGTTAACAGTTGTGCAGCTACTAAAAGTTTTATTTACAATGACCAGAGAAATTGTCATCACAAATTTGAAATAATGCTGATTCCTATACCATAATAAGGAACACTACTCTTTTTTTAGTGGTTGGACTCTGCGAGTTTTGGAGAATGGTATGATCATTGTCTTCTAACTCTGGCGTATTCATTGGGATGCTAAATTTTATGTACCTGCTCAATACTGTGCAAGTGATATGTGTTCAGTTACACCCTGTAACTGGTGTAACAGCCGGTAACGGTCCTAAATGTACCTTTTAATTAAAAACGATAATTTCTCAAGCTTTGAACATGTGATTACAAAGAAAATTAGCGCCAAGGTCATGCATGCATTTCAAGAGTTATTGTTTATTCCATGAACAAAATGACATGTTTTGTAACTTGTGACATCAAGTATTGGTCTCTTCCCTAAATGTAACGGCTGATTAAGATGTAATCCATGAACTGCATGTCAAATTAAAGCTTGTATGAAACAGTTTCAAGTGTAAAAATAACCTCAGCTACGACAGACAGGGAAAAGCTATTCAGTAGCACACAAGGGTATGAGAAGTGCTGTTTGCGAATTGTCTTTCAGCTGGCAATCTGACAGTTTAATTCAAACAATGTGAAAAATACAAACATTAAGATTCTAAAAGATGCAAAATGCTGTACCAAAAGTACTTTTTAAAACTTGGTATTGATCAACAAGCATTTTCCTTTTGATATGACCTTAAAGCCTTGGATATTTGAACAAAAACAGGTCATTTTAACAACTGATAAAACGTGAATAACATGACTTTTCAAAATATTGTCTCTTACATTTGAACATATTTTGATTAAACGTCTAAAATTAAACTGATCGGTGTCACTAATTTCTAATATACGATTGATTATAGATTAAGATCACAGATTGAGGTCAAACCAAACCCCTATTCTGATGGTCCATATGGGCACAGATCTTTCAAACATTGGCAAGACTACAACTGACCTCTAACCTGTCTGCTCTTTGACCCTGCCTCCTGGGACAAGCTGTGCACACCTGATAAAACCCTCTCTCTCTCCTGCTGCTGATGGGTTTTCATATGAGCACTGTGAATATTTCTCTTATGAAAACCCCTGAAAAATACACATACATATTTTGAGATAATGTGTATATAATTAACCTTAAGACACCAAAAGAAAATGTATACTAGAATGGAAAATATACAGCAGAATGTAGAGCAGAACCTGCCACACTCCTCACAGGTATATTCCCAGTTTTTGGCCGGATGGCATAAAAGCATTCCCATGTCAAAACACATGTTAAAAGCATGTGTTTAAACATTTCCTGGCTCCAGTTTTATCATTATACTGTGAGACTCCTAATATACAAGGTTTTAAAGTATTGATTTACAGTAAGCTCAATGAAGAGCAAGCATTTGTCATATGCTACAATTATATTGCAGACTCCATACAGTGCCCTCCACTAATATTGGCACCCTTGGTAAGCAAAGAAGTCTGTGAAAAATTGTCTTTATTGTTTAACCTTTTGATCTTTTGTTTAAAAAAAAATCACAGAAATACTCTGCTGTCATGGAAATCAAACATTTGCAAACAAAGCACAGGTTTTTATATATATGTAATATATATATATATATATATGTGTGTGTGTGTGTGTGTGTGTGTGTGTGTGTGTGTGCAACAATGATTGGCACCCCCATGAATTCATATGAGAAAAATATATTTGAAGTATGTTCCCATTGATATTGAAAAATTTTGGGGTTTTCTTTGGATAAACCTGTGTTGTGTTTGCAATTGTTTGATATCTATGAGAGCAGAGTATTTTTTGTGAAGATTAAACAATAAAGACAATTATCACAGCCTTATTATAACAACCTGCTCATATTTACCAAGGGTGCCAAAATTTGTGGAGGGCACTGTATACATACATACATACATACATATATAAAAAGCCTATTTCTTAATAATATGACCATTCATTCCAGAGCCATCTGTGTTTTCTATTTGTCTACACCGCTGCTTGAACTTCTTCAGCTTCTTCATGGCGTAATAATACTCCACACACTGGGCCACTGATTTGGTCTGTAACTGTACAAAAAATCAACAACATTATTATTAGTGGGAAAGTAATAACACCAGCTTTATGGCCTTTCGATGGTCTTACCACTTTATGAATTAACTGAAAATCCTTGGTCTGACTGAGCAGAGCTTTCTTGAAGAGTCTCTTCTCCTGAGAAGTCCAGTGGTCAGACCCTGATGTTTAAAGTTTGGTTTAAGGGATGACGTGAATTTTTGACAGATAAAATTATAGAGTTCCACAAAATAAAGTTAAAACACAATGTATTGACTCTTCTACTTCAATACCTGTGTAATGATAGTCATTTAGTGGGTGAGAGGAAGTCCAATAATCTCCTCTAACTAAGAGCAAATCCAGTGCAGCCTGTTACAAAAAAAGGAGTTAATTCAACATCTGTTGCTGGCTAACACGAATTCAATGCCTGTATTAAGCTTACTAGAATTTCTCCTTGGACTTCATGCAGACAGTGAAGTGCACGTTCGGTGTTTGTGCCCCCTCCTGGTAGCACACTGGAACAGCACATGTCTAGGAATTCTGTAACTGTGGGACAAAATTGCACACTCTACCTCCATTCTCAATACTTTGCAAAAAAAATCCATGCATTATGAGATTTGTAAGTCTGAGTGTGGCGGAAAACAAACCCTTCTGCTGTGTCTTGGGATTAGTGGACAGGTCTCCCCATGGAGCCCAGACGAGCTGAGCAGGGTGCTCATCATACAGAATAAGCAAAGGATTGCGCAGTGGAGGGATCTCAGCCTGGAAACGTGAACCTACGTTGATCTTTCTATATATAAAAAAAAAACAAGGCACAATAATATCATGTGAGAGAATGAGTGACAAAACATACCAGCGATGGTAGACCTGACTCACGGTTCTATACTGACGACTGTATTATCCAAGATTAAAGAGATTTCGTCTTGACCATCTGGAGAGAAGTCAGCAGTGAGAATTCAACTTTTAGTATGACGTTAATGAGAAGCAAATGCCACCTTTGATATTAGTTACCCACCCGGGGAAGCAGAATAGATACTAGGTGGTGGCAGGCAAGGCTGGTACTGGGGTAGGGTGTTGAAATAGAGCCCTGCTCCTGGGCGTAGAGGGCTTAGCATGGGAGGTGGAGTATAGGGAGGTGGATCAATGTTCAGCAGGTGGTCGGTGAGGTATGTGGGTGAACGCAGCTGACTCGGGTAACCTCCTGCCAGGTTGGGTGTGATTAAGCTCCTAAGTAGAGTGGACATCTGACGAGACATCGAGGAGAGATGTTTGACATTCTGCTGCATCTTGATCTGCAGGGAGATCCATCACTGTGTCAGGCTACTCAATACAACGCACTGTAGTGCTATGCTTAGAGCGAACAGAAAAAGCACTAGGTGAAGCAATATTTCACTTCACAAAAATCCAATTAGCATGTTGCACATTACACTATATTAGTACAGCCTGGACAATATGAGACAAAGGTTGCCACTGATACTGATTTTAAGTATAATATAAATGTATATCATGTCAAACAGTACTAAACCAAAAAGTACAGTGAATGTTGAGGAAATTGGCCAATCTGATTAGCACTACCCAACAAAACACAATGTAAACAGAATATTATGGTAGTAAAGGTTTTTTTACTGTTTGTGAAGAGGCTTTGTTGAATGGGGCTTCTTTGCTTGAGACAGGGAAAGAAACTGGGATGACGAGTGGGGAAAGCTGGACTTCCTGGTCCAGCTGGTAACAATCTCCAGCCATGTCCACTCGCCCACCCTGTCGCAGGAAAAAAAAAATCAGCTGAAGTGAACAGCTGTACAAATTTAACACTGCAATGAAAGGAACATTTCACACTAAAATGGCCTGTGTATTAAGAGTTTTGACTGGATTTATGTAAGATTGTAGCAAGAAAGAGACAGTACCTTTGTTGAAAAGATTGAGTCCACTAACTGTTGGTCCATCTTGTAGGAGGTTGCTGGGACTTGTGGACATGAAGGTGAGGACTGTGCATGCCTGCTAGGTGGGTATTTTAGATATGTTCTGAGGAAGAACCAAACCAAAGCTAGACACTTGAATGTAGCCAGTTAATATCCTGTAAACGTTTACATGAATGTATTTTTCCACTTTAAACTAAAATAGGGTTCTGTGTATAATATTCAAATGTCATCCATAGAAAAGGTCAGAGGTCAAATAACCTACAGTATCTCACAAAAGTAAGTACACCCCTCACATTTTTGTAAATATTTGATTATACCTTTTCCTGTGACAACACTGAAGAGATGACACTTTGCTACAATGTAAAGTAGTGAGTGTACAGCTTGTGTAACAGTTTAAATTTGCTGTCCCCTCAAAATAACTCAACACACAGCCATTAATGTCTAAATCACTGGCAATAAAAGTGAGTATACCCCTAAGTGAAAATGTCCAAATTGGAGCCAAAGTGTCAGTATTTAGTGTGGCCACCATTATTTTCCAGCACTGCCTTAACTCTCTTGGGCATGGAGTTCACCAGAGCTTCACAGGTTGCCACTGGAGTCCTCTTCCACTCAACCATGACAACATCACGGAGTGATCACCTTGTGCTCCTCCACCTTCCGTTTTAAGATGCCCCACAGATGCTCAATAGGGTTTATGTCTGGAGACATGCTTGGCCAGTCCATAACCTTTACCCTCAGCTTCTTTAGAAAGTCAGTGGTCATCTTGGAGATGTGTTTGGGGTCGTTATCATGCTGGAATACTGTATACTGATCATGCTCTGCTTCAGTATGTCACAGTACATGTTGGCACATTCATGGTTCCCTCACTGAATCAATGTATGAGTGCTGCCAGCATTGCTGCAGAGGTTGAAGGGATGGGGGGTCAGCCTGTCAGTGCTCAGACCATACGCTGCACACTGCATCAAATTGGTCTGCATGGCTGTCATCCCAGAAGGAAGCCTCTTTTAATCCCGCACAAGAAATCCCGCAAACCATTTGCTGAAGACAAACAGAATAAGGACATGGATTACTGGAGCCAAGATAAACTTATTTGGTTCAGATGGTGTCAAGCGTGTTTGGCTGCAACCAGATGAGGAGTACAAAGACAAGTGTGTCTTGCCTACAGTCAAGCATGGTGGTGGGAGTGTCATGGTCTGGGGCTGCATGAGTGCTGCCGGCACTGGGGAGCTAAAGTTCATTGAAGGAACCATGAATGCCAACATGTACTGTCACATACTGAAGCAGAAAATGATCCCCTCCCTTCAGAGATTGGGCCGCAGGGCAGTATTCCAGCATGATAATGAGCCCAAACACACCTCCAAGATGACCACTGCCTTGCTAACGAAGCTGAGGGTGAAGGTGATGGACTAAACCCTATTGAGCATATCTGGGGCATGCTCAAACGGAAGGTGGAGGAGCACAAGGTCTCTAACATCCACCAGCTCCGTGATGTCGTCATGGAGGAGTGGAAGAGGACTCCAGTGGCAACCTGTGGAGCTCTGGTGAACTCCATGCCCAAGAGGGTTAAGAAAATAATGGTGGCCACACAAAATATTGACACGTTTGACCCAATTTGGACATTTTCACTTAGGGGTGTACTCAGTTTGGTGGCACATGTCTGTGTGTTGAGTTATTTTGAGGGGACAGCAAATTTACACTGTTACACAAGCTGTACACTCACTACTTTACATTGTAGCAAAGTGTCATTTCTTCAGTGTTGTCACAGGAAAAGATATAATCAAATATTTACAAAAATGTGAGGGGTGTACTCACTTTTGTGATATACTGTAATTATACTTTCCCTATAAGACAAGACACAAAACCTGCCTGACCTTTCACCAGACTTTCTTCCATTTCGTGTCATTGCAGAAGCGCTTCCTCCCTGTGCAGTGGGTTGACAGATAAAATTACACTGAATGATCCACGCTCTTCAGTATTGGTTACATGATTTGCATATACACTTCGAATTACTAGCACTCTTCAATAGAATAGACAAAAATCACTGAAATATTCCATACAGACAGTAGCCCAAGCTCACTTTCAATACCTGAACTCCACAGCTGTCAAGCAGCAATGCTACTTGCCATGCCACCAGGTACATTTCAGGATTTTTGAGAAACTACAAAACATTTCTCCAACTTCTTTTCTTAGTAATCACAGCAAGATGTGTCACCAAATTATAATTAGGGTGCCAATAATTAACTTTTGCTGATTTACATTAATGGTCTCAATAATGCTGAAGCTTACTGTACTGTATACCATCTGAACATTATCCATGTTGAGAAATAACTGACCAAACTACATTATGTATGCAATTGGAATACCTTCAGTATGTCAGAGGGGGTGCTCTCTTTCCTAAAGGATGCCATGGCTACCTGGCTGGGGGAAATGAGGGAAGTAGGGTGGGGTCTGGTTTTTCTTTGACTAGTTGATCTGGGAGAAGGTAGAGGAAGGATGGGACTAATGGCAGCCTTCAAGATCTTCTTCCTTATTCTCTTTTTCTTGGTCTTGGGTGTAGGGGGTAAAGGAGGAATGATGGGTTTCATATGGAGTGCTGATGATCCAACAATATTTGATTTTGAGCATGATGCTTCTCCACTCATGTGAGGAGCCTCATGCTTATTCCGACGTTCATGTTGTTGCATGCTAAGCTTCAACAAAGTGGGTCGATTCCTTCTGGAGCAAGTTGAAGATGGCTGACTCCCCATTCCAGTACCAGTTACCTCCTTTGTTACTAAAAAATCCAAGTTAGGTTCCCAAGTATGGACTGTTTCTGGTTCTACTGGGTCCACCACACTACCCCCAAGACTTGAGGTTAATACACAGCGGTTTGACATCACTGTATTATGAGATGCCGGCAAGTTATTTGCAGTCATGAAACTGCAAGAAGCTCCATCTCCCGCTAGGCACCACTCTTTAGAGATCACAGGAAGCTTTACTTGAAATACGTTGGGGTCCTTGGGGTTGCAGCTCAGCTTTAAAGGCTCCCGCAGAGGTGGGCATGGTTGGGTGTTAAAGGCACTGGGTTGTGAGGATGGCGGGAGGAGGTATGTACCATGTTGCATGGCACAATGTTGTTTAAGTGAGAGGTAGCCACAATACATCTTCTGGGAGCCAGGATGAGAGCAACAATAATCCTTCCTCTTCTGCTGAGTCATCATGTGGCTTTTGCTATAGAGAATGACAGGTAGTGATGTGTTAAATGCTCTGATTCTTTTTGTTTTGTTTAGCTATACATGGTAGTAAGTTCCACTCACAATTGATCGTGACGTTTAAACTCTTTCTGGCAGATATTACAGACATGAGATATCTCCGGTTGGTGGGTTAGCAAGTGCTTGTTGAGAGCGTACGTGGTCCTTAATACTTTTCTGCACTCCGAACATTCATGTGTCTTGAAATTGCCCCTCTGCATGAACTCTGGAGGAATGAGCTCGCGTCCAAACAGAGGCTCCATGTCTCTCACGCTGTCAGAAGGCTTCACTGAAAAAGATTCGTCTGATGCATTTCCACACGAGATAAAGACAAAAGATCAGTCAACTGCTTGATAGCCAAGTTACAATTCTACAACTCTATCAACACACCTCTTCTCATAATGATACCATTGAGGGCGTGTCTATAAAATGACTGACACAAGCATATCCAAATCCAAACAAACATTTCAGACCAGAAGGCAGGTTTCCAAGCTGTTTTTTTTTCTGTTCGCCTCACACCTCCAGGATTGGGGGTTCGATTCCCGCCGTGGCCCTGTGTGTATGGAGGGGGTTTCCTCTGGGCACAGTCCAAAGACCTGCATGGTAGGCTGATTGTCCCGTCTAAAGCGTCCGTAGTGTATAAATGTGTATGTGATTGTGCCCTGCAATGGATTTGTTCCCTGCCCTGTGCCCGAAGCTCCCTGGGATAGACTCCAGGTTCCCCGTGACCCTGAAGGATAAGCGGTACAGAAGATGGATGGTTGGACGGATTTTTCATAATTTCTACATAATTTTCCCTATTATTCATTCTAGTAAGAAATTAAAAATGTTGACTATTGCACCTTTAAGTGTGGAGTTTTCCTTTAAGACCGAGGCCTGTGCTTTTACTCACCGATATACTCCTAAATCTGTAAATCCTTACCAGCGTTACTGCTTACTCCACACTTGGTGTCCGTCCAGAGCTGATGTTGCTTCAGAGCTGGAAGGGAGGATAGTGGTGGGGTTAAGGGACTGATTAAAATCACATCATCTTGGAGGTTTTCTGTCTCGGACAGCAGGGGCAGATTCATATCTGAAGGCTCCGTGACCTCCATTAAAGCATGATGACTCGTGGTCACTTCATTGTCAGCCATGCTGCTGAAACACAACGTGCTGTATTAGTGTGTGTGTGTGTGTGTGTGTGTGTGTATACAGTACACTTGTTTTACAGTACACTTGCACTAGAAAAAAAGTGAATAAAAAAAAATCTTGAAAGAAATATATTTATTTGTATGATATTTTTTTGCAATTTGCACATTAATAGTGGAGAGCTAAAACAGACCTGAGTATTTTATCCCAGCCTTCAAACCCGATCAAGCTATGCAGACTGAGGAGAGAGGAGAGTAAATGAGCACAACCGCACTAGCATGTATATATACTACACAGTATGTAAACTACACAGTATGTATAGAACACTATATATATACACTACACAGTATGTATACTACACAGTATGTATACTACACTATATATACACTACGCAGTATGTATACTACACTATATATACACTACAGTATATATACTACACTATATATACTACACAGTACGTATATTACACTATATATACTCCATAGTATGTATACTACACTATATATACTACACAGTACGTATACTACACTATACATACACTACAGTATGTATACTACACTATATATACTACACAGTATGCATACTACACTATATATACTACACAGTATGTATACTACACTATATATACACTAAACAGTACGTATACTACACTACATATACTACACAGTATGTATACTACACTATATATACTACACAGTATGTATAGAACACTATATATACACTACACAGTATGTATACTACACAGTACATATACTACACAATATGTATGCTAGACTATATATACTACACAGTACGTATACTACACTATATATACACTACACAGTACTTATACTACACTATATATACACACTACACAATATGTATACTACACTATATATACTACACAGTACGTATACTACACTATATATACACACTACACAATATGTATACTACACTACATATACTACACAATATGTATACTACACTATATATACTACACAATATGTATACTACACTATATATACTACACAGTACGTATACTACACTATATATACACTACACAGTACATATACTACACTATATATACTACACAATATGTATACTACACTATATATACTACACAGTACGTATACTACACTATATATACACTACACAGTACATATACTACACTATATATAGACTACACAATATGTATGCTACACTATATATACTACACAATAAAAAATAAAAATACTACACTATAAAAATACTACACTATATATACACTACACAGTACGTATACTACACTATATATAACTACACAATATGTCTACTACACTATATATACTACACAGTATGTATACTACACTATATATATACACTAACACAGTATGTATACTACACAGTATGTATATTATTTCAGTCCTACTCTTATGCTATATTTAGTACTGAAGTGCGTTTTTCAGTGGACCATGCTTGGAAACGACGATTAAATGCAAAAACCCAGCACAACTAGCGGAAAATCACAGGTAATTAAAAGTTTGTGAAGGTTAAATTAGTTCAATTAAAATCGGTCTGTTAAAAGCGTCACCATGCTAGCAAGAAGTAAACAGCTACTGCACGCGCCCAGATTAGCCTATTTATAGCTACAACGTATGCTGTGTTCAATTTACCCATAATTTTTTTTATTTTTTTCGTTGCACATATGATATAAACATGACATGACCGTCTTTTCAAGCCTTAATAACTAGTGTGTGCATCGAAAATAACGTGCATGGCTATAGGGTAGGGGGTTTATTAGGGGATAAGTAAACCATCAATCCATCAAGTAATCCATCAACTTATTGGTCCACTAATTAATTTAGTGACAGAGGACATTTCTCAGGTGGCTGCACCTAGTAACTACAGTGCCTGAAGTAAAGTAAAGTAAGTTATATATATATATATATATATATATATATATATATATATATATATATATATATATATATATATATGACAATAATTGACACCAGGGTGGTTTGACTCACACCTTAGTGTCTTATTCCTTTTACTGTGCCTAAAGGGTTAGACTATATGAACTACAGATTTTTTTTACATTTCATTTTATTATATTACGACAGCAAAATATGTTAGGAGCATATCAGACTGTCTAAAACATTAGTTGTGTGTTTAAGTGTACAAATGTGTAAATGTGACACAAGAATAAAGGAGCTTATGAATTAATAATGAATGAATATATCCTTATAACAATGTCCATAATGTAAACACGTGGCCCTATTAGGCTCCAAGCTCTTAAACTACTTATCAATATAATGTTAATATTAATATAACACTGTGTGTTTTATAATAACATTATAGTGAGGGTGTATTTTCTTGTAGATACTGTATATGTATAACTACATATTATATCTTATTCCATGCAGTCTTGCACCAGCAGGGGTTTGCAATTTAATACTGACAAGTACTGTTGGTTTTATGTGATTACACAATAAATTTCTGCCATAATCTGTTTTTTAGAGCTTGTCGATGGTCCAACACCCCACCCAACAGAAACATCTGGAGCTGAGCACACACTAGAAACCTGCAAGTTTCTAGGTCCAGATCATACCAGGACCAAAAGAGGCTGTTTTCACTGTCATTTACAAATCCGCAACAAGACAAAATGTAAACGTGACTGCAATTCAAGTCTAGACAGAGGACAGTTGGTAAAATTGTGCCAAAGGGTGAAGAGAAGAAGGAACTCATTGGATCGAGTGGAGTATCGCAGCTGATATTTTTTTTCCCCCAGCACTCTCAGTTTTCAAGCCTGCCTTAAAGAGGTAAGCATTTCCATTACTGCTGTTTCCATTCTCCAATGTTGAGCAAGCTATACAAGAAGCAAGAAGAACTTCTTACTTCTTACAAGGAACTTGATCATTGTTTGTCAGTGTGAATTTATTTTTGAGCAAAGAATTTTATGTAAATTTGACCTTAGCTTAGAATCTTCTTGGAGATATTTCTGAAAATAGTTATTGCTTCTGTGTTCTGAACACATTTGTAAAATATTTTTTTTCATTCTTTTTGTAATAACTACAAATGGGAGGGGTTTGCTTTGTCCTTATCACAGTTTTAGCAGTATAATATTTATATGCACCATATTTCCTCTCTCCACCCAACTGCATTAAATGTATTTGTCCCATGACAAATTACAGACAGCTCAATTAAAAGTCCGTAATGGGCGGGTCCCATCTGTTTCTACAGGGGAACATGTAGAGTGTTTCTGGGTCAAACGGTGCAGCTTTGTAATATTCAAATCATGGTGGATTATTACGATTTTGAAAACACCTCCCAGGTGATATGCACTGAGAGGTGTGTTATCTCCTAAAAGTCTTAAAAACATACACTATGTGTGAAGATATATCTATGTTTAAAAATGAATATACATAGTACATTTTGGTACAAGGCAATGCCACTCTCTGTATCTGTATCAAAATGGGTGTGGTCTAAACGTGAATGGTTATTTTAATGAACCTTACCATTAAGGGGGGCTTCTTTAAACCATTGAATATTCTGTAGCACCTGCAAGTTATCAGTTCAGTCTAAAACAACAGATCAGCCTGGATTACATTTCCCTGCCTTTCTTTAGCAGTTCTCAATCGTTGCTACTTGATATACAATTATGTCATTATAGATATGGAAATTGTTGTGTAAAATGTTAGGTAAAAAAAAAAAACAGGCGAAGAGTGTGTCACAGTAAACCTTTCATTCCAGAGTAATCCATATCTCAATACTCATTCCTCTTAATCTCCATGTATCAGATTTACAGGCTCAGTTTCCAAGCTCAATGGCTTCCAAGAAAATTAAGAACAGGGGTGTGAAATCTCTGAAGGAAGTCCAGACAGTCGCTGAGGGTTTGAAGTTTCTCTACCGACAGAAGTTGCTTCCTCTGGAGAAGTATTACGGCTTCTCAGACTTTCACTCTCCCAGTCTGGAAGATGCAGACTTTGACCACAAGCCCATGATCCTGGTGGTGGGTCAGTGTTCAACGGGGAAGACGACCTTCATTAGGTGAATAGTGTAATTTGTATATGTGTGTGAAAAGGGAGAAAACTGACTAGGCTTATATCTGTTTCGCTACAGCACACAGCTACCCAACAACTTGATCAAAGCATGACATTCACTATGTGGGGAAATTACTCCTAGCTAGCATGGATATCTTTAGACATCCAAACTGTTTTCACCACTGTTATACTGGTTCCTTAATCAACATGACATTTGAAGGAGGAAGTCTAAGTTTAAAACAAATATAAAAACAGCGTTTGGGTTTTGGCTTTGCCCAAAAGACAAGAAATACATTTTTTGCCAAGAAATCAGTGGTGTCAGTGATGCACATATCAGGTCTCAGAGATTAGACGCCTTTAGTGAGTTATTCTATATATCGCTGCTTCAGCTAAAGCACTGACATACATCTTTTAACTGCTTCATCCCCTCCCATCTTATTATGTAGTACTTCATCGTAAAGAAATACCAAGATGTTGTTATTTTTCAGAATGTACTATGAGTTATCTGGTAACTGCAGTTAAACTATAAATCAATCAGCCATAATATTAAAACCACCTGACTTATATTGTGTAAGTCCCGCGTGTGCTGCCAAAACAGCTCTGACCTGTCGAGGCATGGACTCCACAAGCCCTCTGAAGGTGTGCTGAGGTATCTGGCACCAAGACATTAGCAGCAGATCCTTTAAGTCCTGTAAGTTGGGTTTAGGACTGTTTAGGTAGGTACTAACCACTGCATACCGGGAATACCCGACAAGACTTGCCATTTTGGAGATGCTCTGACCCAGTCATCTAGCCATCACAATTTGACCCTTGTTAAAGTCGCTCAGATCTTTATGCTTTCCCATTTTTCCTGCTTCCAACACATCAACTTTGGGAACTGACTGTTCACTTGCTGAAAAATATATCCCACCCCTTAACAGGTGCCACTGTAACAACATAATCAATGTTATTCACATCACCTGACGGGTTTTATGTTATGGCTGATTTATGAATATGATATAGTGAGGTTTTCTTTGAGGAGATTTTAGCATTTTCGGAAAGATTCCCCAGTGTCAGTGCTTTATAACAGTCAAAGCTGTAAATGTAAATTTTCAGACAATGGAGGGATTCATGGTGGAGGGCTTTCTTGTTAACATGATGAGCTGTATTTAAAAAAAAAAAAAAAAGAATATAGATGTTATGAAGTGATAACAGGAACTGCTAAAAAAATACAATGTGCCTTTCTTTAATAAATAAAAATTGTTTGCTTTAAATTGCATTCAATTGCATTCCACCACCCCATTGTTAATTATTTCCCAATAACAGCATGCCCCTTTATGTCTGTGTTTTCTTTTAAAGTAGTCTAGAAGCAGTTGGCTGTTCTAGAAGCTGTTCTAGAAGCTGAAAAACCACAAAACTATATATGATTATAAAATGGCTGTAAATTTTTCAGGTATCTTCTTGAACAAGAATACCCAGGAAGTAGAATTGGACCTGAACCCACAACAGACTGTTTCACTGCTATCATGCACAGGGATGTTGAGGGGGTGATTCCTGGCAATGCTCTTGTTATGGACCCCAACAAACCTTTCCGCAAGCTCAACTATTTTGGCAACACCTTCCTCAACCGGTGAGTGAGAGGGAGTGAATAGAATAGAAATGAGTGACAGAAAGTCAGTAGGATAGATGACTGTTTCAGAGATCTGGCACTTGTTAGCCTGAAACAGAAGTAGTGGCCATGTATAAAGACTCTAGAGAAAGGGTGGGTGTAGAAAGAGATTAGCAGTGAGTCATCTTTGGCACGTGAAACGTCTGAGCTTCGCCAAACTTTGGAAAAATCGAGGCATGGACATTGCAGACATAGAAATGGGAGACAGTAGGAAAGAAAAAAACGATTTAATTTGAAGAAGAAAAAAAACCCCATAACTCTGATCAGTGTTACACATTTGAGAGGAGAAATTATTTATGTTTGTAATTAATATTCATGTTTTTTTGTTCCTGTTCCTGTAGGTTCCAGTGTGTGCACTTTCCAAACCAGGTCTTAGAAAGCCTCAGCATCATTGACACACCAGGAATCTTGTCCAGCACTAAGAAAAGGATGAGCAGAGGCAAGAAACTACAGACATTTACTTCAATATGCTTCATAGGACTTTTTGAGTATTCAGAAATCAGTTTTGAATACAAATGGATGTTGGACTCATTTTAATGCATTTCTTTCTTTGACTGTACAAATCATTTTCCGATGTGCAGCTGTATGCTGATGTCACCCACATAATCACTGAGCTTATTACTAACTCTCTTGCTATTGTAACATAAATGGCTGTTTGTGGCTATGGTAACATAAATCATATCAGGAACTAACTTGTTTGCCGACATTTAATGTCACTATTAATGGATAAAATGTGCATGTCGTTCTACAAAATTGTTAAAATTGGCAAATCGCTGTGGTATAAGAAGAATAAAACACTTGTAGACGTAGTGTTATGGGAAAATAATCAACCTCAGGGTGGTCGTGTCACACTGCCTGTTGTTGATTGTTTTTCTGCAATAGCACACCCAGTCATGTTTTACTCCTTAAGTAGTGGGAAAGTACTTGAAGCTGAAAAACAACAAATCTATGCACTACAGAAGAAGGCAGTTACAACAAAACAGCTCTTGGACATTTTCCTAAAGCTTTCAGATTCATAAGAGTCATTTGATTCATAAAAACAACTCCGAACAGAGGTTCAGAGTAGAGGCTCAGAGGTTATACCTCCACATCCATATAATAATCTTATTCAGAAAACACAGAGCCAACACGGACATTATTTGCTAGCTCTGCTTGACAGATCTGTAAATCACACCAAGAAAATCACTTCTTCTCCTAGGCTATGATTTCCCAGCAGTGCTTCGCTGGTTCGCGGAACATGTGGACCTCATCATCCTCCTGTGTGATGCACACAAACTGGAGCTCTCGGACGAGTTCTCTCGCTCCATAACGGCCCTACGAGGATACGAAGACAAGCTGCGCGTGCTGCTCAACAAGGCCGACATGGTGGACTCGCAGCAGCTGATGCGGGTTTACGGTGCACTGATGTGGTCGCTGGGGAAAGTCATTTGCACCCCGGAAGTTCTGAGGGTCTACATCGGCTCCTTTTGGTCCTCTCCGTTCAGGACGTCAGAGAACCGCGTGCTGTTTGAACGAGAGGAAGAAGATCTCTTTAAGGAGATACAGAACCTGCCTCGCAACTCTGCCCTGAGGAAACTTAATGACCTGGTAAAGAGGGCACGACTTGTGAGGGTGAGGCTCTTTTAAAAAATGTATTTACATCAACTACACATTGACTTGAACATACTGTTCATTGTTATTGAAAAGCTAAAATACTATTCCTTTTTTATTCAAATATCAGTATTCAAATAATCATCTCTGTTTTGCACACACACCAAACATGTTTTGTTGGATACCAATGATGTCTACGAAAAACATGCTGTGTCATTGTTACCAAGGAACACGCCTAATCCAATCTCTCTGGAGACTGTAGAGATGGCAGACAAAAGTCTCCGAGGAGGAGACTACTCAACATGGAAACAAAATACTTTTGCCGTTCACCCTTCATTTAAAAACCAGGAGGAATGATACTGCAAATCGATGATATTGGCTAGTCTTATTTTTAATAAGACACGCCCACAAATTAATATAATAAGTATCTCATGAAAAAGAGGTAGCAAAATCGTAGCTGTGATGTTTTGTAAACATCATATATAATACATGGCCTCCGGTTGATTATTCCTTATTTGGAGGAAACAGGCAAATGGGTCTATTTGCTTTGAAAAATATAAAGGTTGCTTAAGATGACATGGACTAATGGGATATCTATGTCTCAACCGGACTCCAGTATGGGTTTATGGGTTATTACACAATCGAAGTAAAGTGTTACATTGTCAATCGTCTCCATCTTAGGTTCCTATGGAAGCCCGCTTCCGCCACAGAGAAAAAAATTTAATTCCCCACTATTTTCTGTTTAAATCTCGCAATTTCGATTTAATCTCTCACAACTCAGACATTTTTTCCTCACAATTACGAGTTCACATCTCGCAATTCTGAATATTTTTTCCTTGCAATTTAGACGTCCACTTGACATTTAGTGAGTTACAAAGAATGCACCGCATCACAAAGCATCAATCATTCTCTATGAATTAGCTATATACAGCAAGAACAAGACTCAGTCAGTCAAGACAAAGAAAACCAGATGCTAGCGTGCGCTCGTTACCTGAAGTTAGACACATTTTAGTTACTGTGTCAAGTGGATGTCTGCAAAGCAAAGACTCAAATGATAACATGCACAGTTTGTAGCATACATGTTTGAAAATGCACAGACTAATACTTAAAATGTAAAAATGCTTTGGACTTGGAAGAAAAGTGCAGTACAGCAACTGCAGTGACACATTACGATATCAGTATAAACCACTCGGGTCTACAAAACCTATAATTATATCACAGTTTGTCTTTTGTGTTTAAGGCTGTCAATATATTTACCAACGTTGTACCATCGTTATATTTGAGACATATGTGATGTACACAGATAAACAGGCTAATCTGTTGTACTGTTCATTGCTATACCTGCTAACAAATGCAGGCTAATCACTAGCTTTAAAAAGATGCGCTTTTCTAGTGGTGTACAAAATAATTTTTTTCTTAATTATATTTTCATAACTTATTGTGGATGGTGAATATCAGTTTTTACCTCAGCTGTTTTTAAGGAGTAGCTAGCAGGGTTCTAACGGGGGTCATTCCTATATTCTTAGAATCATAAGTTCCCCAGTTCAATATTCTGTTAACACACATTAAGTAAATATCTCTAAAGGTTTATGTAGTCAGGACACATTTTCTCATGACCCTATTAACTTTATTACCATTTAACTTAAAAGACCAAAGACAATTTTAAATGTATAGCATCATACAGTAGTTTAAACATACATTAGTTTAAAATCCATCCTTCATTCACACTTGAAATGTATGAACGTTATGAACTTGTAAAATTAACAAGGTTGCACATACTGAACCCTCATTTGTGCTGCTCTAAAAATAGCTGTTCGTCTACATTCATACATTCATACAACTCCAAGCATGAACAATAGAGAAATGTATACACTAAACTGGAGAAATGCCATACTGTAGCTTATAAATTTACAGTAAACGGTCATAAAAGGAACAAAATGGCAAGTATGAACATGTCCCAGCTCGCATTCATGCTGAAACCTAACTCCAACTTTAAATCACCATGGTCCCTGAGAACATAGATACGCTCCAGTTTATAACTAGCTAGCTAGCTTGCAAATCAGTTTGTGTAAGCCTTTAACAATGTTATTTATATTAACATTAACTCAGTCTTAATGATCTGAGAGAGAAAATGTGCAGTAGTAGATGAAGTACCTAATATTTTTAAAGTAAGAAGAAAAGGTCCTTTTGTTAAAATGAGTAGTTCTTAAGCTAGCTAGGTAGTGTAAATAACTAGCAACTTGTTGGATATTGATATCAGATGTACAAAACGACCAGTGTGCACCCCACAATACATTGATAAATCATTAATAAAAAAACACCAACAAAAACCCCCCCGCCAAAACAATACAGGAAGTTCTCCCACACCAGAAAAGCTCACTGTGCTAAATCTACAGACAATATACTGCATATGGTCTACATTTAAAGCTAGTCATTAGCTTGCATCTGTTATTGTGAGCAACAGTGTAGTATTGATACATCAGCCTTTTATATTTAGGACTAAATGTCATTGAGTAGGGATGTGTAGTGATAGCAGAATTTATGTGTAGTGATAGCAGAATTTATCTTCAACAAGAGCTTCATCCTGCTCAGGGACCTTGGCTGTTGGTTTTGTTAACTCAATCAAATAAACTTTCAATTCTTCGTCTGCATGAATATCCTCATACGTATATTCTATGTTAAGTTTATCAAAATATCACAAACATTGTCTAGTTTAGGACGAAACGGCAATTTGTTTGGAAGCCGAAAGCTCAGAGTCGCTTTTGTCGACGTTATTGACTTTCTCTCTTCTCCCTCTAAGGGTTATTGAAGGTGCAGTTTCTGTCTTCTTCTCTTTCCAGTCCCATGCTTACATCGTTAGTTTTCTGAAGGAGGAAATGCCCTTGTTTCGTCGGGATAACAAAAAACGTGACCTGATTTATGACCTTCCGGTCATTTTCTCAAGGATCCAACAGCGGCATCAGATCTCAGCTGGAGATTTTCCGGATTGTGCAAATATGCAGGTCTGTTACAGTTGAAATAAATCTCACCAAGTGTACTTTTTGCATCATTCGGTCCTTCATAATAAATGGAATAAATGCAGATTTGTTGAGCATATTAGCCACAAATAGAATTGTATATATTTTTTAATATGGGTGTCATTATAATTTTAAGTGATTCTGCATTATTTACTGACTTTCATATTATCTCTCCAGGAACGACTCATGAATCATGACTTCACCAAGTTTAAAAGCCGGAAATCCAAACTCATAGCAGGTCTGGATGAGCTCCTGACAACCGATATTGCTAAACTGATGCCACTTCTACGCCAAGAGGAACTCGTGGCAGCTGAGCAGCCTGGTGTCCAAGGCGGCCTGTTACTAGAAATGAACAGAGGCCCTTTTCTTGAAGGAAACCCGTTCTATTATTCAGGGCCCAATGGCGAGTGTGAGGAGCTCACTGAAGAAGCTTGGGTGGTCTCGAAAGACAAGCCAAAATATGATGAGATCTTCTACAACCTGTCTCCTCAGGATGGCAAGCTCAGTGGGATCAAAGCGAAAGACTGGATGACCAGCACTCGGCTGCCGAACTCGGTCCTGAGTCGGATTTGGAAACTGTCGGATGTGGATGGAGACGGCATGCTAGATGATGAAGAGTTCGCTTTGGCCAGCCACCTTATTGAGGTGAAGTTAGAGGGCTTCGGGCTTCCTCCCAAGCTTCCTGCTGACCTGGTTCCACCGTCTAAAAGAAGACGCAAAACCTCGAGCACAGAGAACAGGGAAGACTGTGCGGAGGCGTAGACACTTGTCTGGAGATGCACGGCTTTGTTCTGATGCTAATTCGAGTGGATGAACGATGACTGAGCACGATTTACTCAATAAGTTTTTCTATGATTTATGCTCTTAAAATCAACTCTTGGCCTATAAGAGTACTGCCCATTTAGTAAACATGAATTGATGTAATTACGTATGTTTTGAATAATCTCAATATAGCAATGTACCATTCTTTAAAACAGGAGTTCTTAAATATTTATTATATTATTATTTGCAGTCAGCCCTTTTAAGTTAAAAATAACAACCTCAGACCTTAAACCAGGTGCACTGTATCATATGAACATGTCCTAGTTTTAGTAAATAGCAGTTAGATTAAAGTTCATTTAAAGTGAGGGAAAAAAGTATTTGATCCCCTGCTGATTTTGTACATTTGCCCACTGACAAAGAAATGATCAGTCTGTAATTTTAATAGTAGATTTATTTGAACAGTGAGAGACAGAATAACAACAACAAAAAAAATCCAGAAAAAAATGTCATAAATGAGGGATTTTGTCCCACTCCTCTTTGCAGATCTTCTCCAAGTCATTGAGGTTTCGAGGCTGACGTTTGGCAACTCGAACCTTCAGCTCCCTCCACATATTTTCTATGGGATTAAGGTCTGGAGACTGGCTACGCCACTCCAGGACCTTAATGTGCTTCATCTTGAGCCACTCCTTTGTTGCCTTGGCCGTGTGTTTTGGGCCATTGTCATGCTGGAATACCCATCCACGACCCATTTTCAATGCCCTGGTTGAGGGAAGGAGGTTCTCACCCAAGATTTGATGGTACATGGCCCCGTCCATCGTCCCGTTGATGCGGTGAAGTTGTCCTGTCCTCTTAACAGAAAAACACCCCCAAAGCATAATGTTTCCACCTCCATATTTGACGGTGGGGATGGTATTCATGGGGTCATAGGCAGCATTCCTCCTCCTCCAAACACGGCGAGTTGAGTTGATGCCAAAGAGCTCCATTTTGGTCTCATCTGACCACAACACTTTCACCCAGTTGTCCTAGGAATCATTCAGATGTTCATTGGCAAACTTCAGACGGGCATGTATATGTGTTTTCTTGAGCAGGGGGACCTTGCGGGTGCTGCAGGATTTCATTCCTTCACGGCGTAGTGTGTTACCAATTGTTTTCTTGGTGACAATGGTCCCAGCTGCCTTGAGGTCATTGACAAGATCCTCCGGTGTAGTTCTGGGCTGATTCCTCACTATTCTCATGATCATTGCAACTCCACGAGGTGAGATCTTGCATGGAGCCCCAGGCCAAGGGAGATTGACAGTTCTTTTATGTTTCTTCCATTTAAGAATAATTGCACCAACTGGTCTACAATCTTGTCCCTGACATCCTTGGAGAGCTCTTTGGTCTTGGTCATGGTGGAGAGTTTGGAATCTGATTGATTGATTGCTTCTGTGGACAGGTGTCTTTTATACAGGTAACAAGCTGAGATTAGGAGAACTCCCTTTAAGAGTGTGCTACTAATCTCAGCTCATTACCTGTATAAAAGACACCTGGGAGCCAGAAATCTTTCTGATTGAGAGGGGTCAAATACTTATTTCCCTCATTAAAATGCAAATCAATTTATAACATTTTTGACATGCGTTTTTCTGGATTTTTTTGTTGTTATTCTGTCTCTCACTGTTCAAATAAATCTACCATTAAAATTATAGACTGATCATTTCTTTGTCAGTTGGCAAACGTACAAAATCAGCAGGGGATCAAATACTTTTTTCCCCTCACTGTATTTATGACATTATTTTACATTAATGTGACACAACAGAGCAATTGTGTAAGCTAAACTACTATACTATAATAATAACTATAACAACTATAACGACAGTAGTAAATACTACTTAACTGTTCTCTTCATCATCATATCATTAAACAAATGAAAAAAATCACACTTTAGGGGGGAGTGTCTGATGGGGTCGACAGGATTCAGAAGCAGTGATGTAAAATACAGAAAAATAACAAGATTAACAGAGATTCAATTATTATTCCACTTTATGTTTTACAGACATTTACTTGGTTTCTTCATTTTCTAATCTGTTTTTTTTTATTACTGAACCTCAGTAAATCTCATACACCAAAACACTTGAACGCCCTTTTTGTTGTGGTTTAAAAATGTGGAAAATAGATTATTGGTGGGCTGCCATTAAGTCCTTTCAACTCAACTTGAAAAAGAAAAGAATTCAGTAATGAATCCAAGAAAGCACGTGTTAACCCATCTCAGTCAATAGTTTCATGGCACCCAGTCATGGAAACTCCCCTATACTGAAATAGAAGAAGTCGTCCATTAAAAAGGCGTGTTGTACATATAAACTCCAGCCATTTTCAGACTTTTCAATACACAACAACAACAACTATACGAACAAACTTGCTGCTACACTCTCCGAAAAATATAATAAAAATAAAAATAGTACTAAACTGTACCTTTTCTTGACACAGGGGTGGTTCCCCAGGCTACATCTTTTGTACCTTTAATAAATAAATAAATTATATATATATATATATACACTGTATATATTTAATCTGGAAATGTGGCCAGAGGGTACCTTTAAAAAGTATGATTTTAAATGATTGAAATGGACCAGAATATGTTTTTAGAGTTACGTTGTACACTAGGTAAACGATTCACACTAAAGGTACAGAAGGTGTACCCTTGAGGGACCAATCCAGTGACAAGTGAACGGTTCAGTTTTTTTCTCCTGTATAGAGCATAGAGTGCTGCAGGGATGACATAATTTTGTAGGCCAACCCGGAATTCACCATCACCCTGGCTCCCAATAGGAGCCAATAGGATTTTTCCATTGGCTTTTGGATAATTGGAGAAAATAAGCTTTGTGACCAACAAAGGTTTATGATCCTTACGTGCTTTGTTTGTCTAGATAATCTTCAGAAATGAACACAACTTTTATAAATTTTGCCTAAATACAAACAATAGAAGTCAACAGCTAACTTTTGGCTATAAACGAACCACACTACGGTCCATGACTTCAACGTCACCGCCACAAAGCTTTCAACAGCTTGTTTAAACTTTATTGGAAAGACAATACAATTGGAAAATATTATACATTGATACGTTACAAGTTGGAACGTTTGAGTCCGAATAGCAAGTAGGAAGAGTATAAACACAATGATGCTGTAGTAGGTGAGTTTTCATGTTTGTCGTGATGATGTTTAATATCTCAGACGACCTCTGTAGTCCATTTAGCCACTTGTTAGCAACCGCCTTTTTCAGGGCACATAAAAGTTAAACAAATTGCTAGTGTGGTATTACTGACAGGAATAAGCGGTAGAAGATGGATGGGTATTACTGATGTATTTTACGTCGTAGAATAAAACGTGAAAATACCTTGCGCTTGTGTTAACCACAGTCTTTATTTCCGGCATTTAAACAAAAACCAATCGACTTCAGGACGATCGGACCGGAAGTGCGAAAATGATATCCGGGTTTTAGGACCAACTCCTGCACCACTCTATTTTTACCACATGGGGCAGGGCAAATGTGTTCTGGAGAGCATCTGATTGGACGGAAATGTGACGAGTACAGGATGATTCATCCAAAAGAAAAAAAGAAAAAAAAAGTGAAACTGTAAAATGAATATAAGAATGTCTACTAAACTCAATTTGTTGTCATTTTAGGGTTCTTTGTGTCAGCCAAGAGACAACCAACTAGAACACCAAGTTTGGTTTTTAACGGGGACTTTAAGAAAAGTGTTTATCGAGTGTGAATTTATAGACTCCTGTCAGGAAGTAAGTTACACATTTAACATTTAAAAAAGCAGTATAAAATAAAAATAAAATAAAGATTGAGAAACGAAGTGACAGAAGGGTGTGCAGGAATGTGAACCATGTCTAATGCTTGTTCTTGCGCCTCTCTGTGGCCGAGCACAATATTTCCCCGTTTGCTCCGCCTCATCTCTCTGACTATAATAGAGGAAATAAAACCGAAACGCTTCAGTCCTTCGTCTAACCCGAGGTCTGGTTACATCTTTAAACCTGCTGCCTACAGTCACTGCTTAATCCGGACAAGAGCCTTTACAATCGTCGAAATGGCCGTCAAAATACATATCATTTACTGGTAAGTCCACTACGGTGTTATTTATAGATACACCATATATGTACATATAAACCTGTGTTTCGTCACAGGTGCTGTTTAGGTTCATTGAAGGCAGCATTTTTGTACTTATTACATAGCTAACTGATATTACAACGAAACGCGTTTTTTATTTATTTATTTTTTTAACCCACCAAAAACAAATCTGCAAAACAGCCTATGAACATAAAAGTGTTTTATATTTTCATGAATTCATAACTGTGTCGTAAAAGAAAGCGTTTGCACTTGGCTTTATTTGTTATGGCTCTATGTAACAAATACGTTTCCGTATTCCAAATTTCACTCAGCTTCCTACATCCGCGCGCTGCTTTGTGATTAACGTCCTGTACACACTGTGTAGTGCACTGGGTGTGGCGTAGGGATTCATTTGGGATTGAACCTGAGAGCTGGATCCCTGAGGAGCCTTTATCCGTTAATGCCGTGGTTCTCAACAAGGGGGCGCAAATTGTTTTCAAGAGAAAAACCAGACAGGGCATCATTTGGGTACTCTGTGTCTTTGATTGCTTTTCAAATAGAAGTTGCATAAATGAAAATCTCTTTCCCTCTGTATTTACTTATTGCTGGGAGAGGCGGAGCTTAGCCTTCCTTTTATCTAGTGCAGACCAGTGTTGGGCATTTTAGCCACTTTTCAGACTTTTTTTTTTTTTTTTGATAATTCATGTTCCATACCTGTCTGTTATATAGTTATATAAAAAAATAACAATGAAAAGTAATTTCACAAAAGCAAAATCTACCAATCTATCGATCAAAACAGATTATAGATTAGGTTATATATAGATAGATTTGATATAGAATCATTATACCTGGTCTCCTCCAAAATGGGGGGTGTACCACATGATCAGGGAGGCTTGTGGGGCTTTAGTTACAAAAGGTTGAGAATCTCTGCGATAAAATATTTTTTTAAAGGGAAACTCCACCGTCGAACATGTTGCGTGTGATTTGTATAGAACTATTTGTGAGGTGTTTAGTAAGGCTAGTGCTTCTTTTGTTGGGTGGAGTTGTGTACTCGTTAGTCCTGTGAGAAGTTAGTGGTTGTGTACCGCGATGACGTCACAGGAAGACAGTCAGTACGTTTACATGGACAACAGTAATCCGATATCAACCCGATTAAGACAATACTCTGATTAAGAACCTAGCATGTAAACAGCGATTATTGATGACTTTAATCCGACTAAAATTATCCTCGAAGTAAACACTAATTGAATTAGGACGTGTGGAGTGTTCCTGTTTTAGTCGCATTATCAAAGTGCATTACAGACATGTACACACCTTAATCACATTACTAAATTTGTGTGGGAGTTTTCACCGCATTTTGCGACAGGACACATACACACACTTCGTCCGAAACCACGTACTTACATACTATATAGTAAGCGAAATACATGTATTTAGGTAAGTACCCGGTTTGTGACGCAGCCCACGGCTTCAAGTAGTTGTCTATTTGCACGTACAGCACGACAAATAATTAACTGCACTTGAAGCTTTCGTAAAATTAAAGGTGAAACACCAGAAACTGTATACGGTACCATAATGAAGACGAACTGTACGTCGATACCTGAAATTCTGGCTCGGCGTGGCGTGGAGACGTAATGACGTAATCGATCTATGTTCTAGAACACGTAAAACCTAAACATGAAAGGAATATTCTAAAAGAAACTCATGTAAACACCTTAATCAGAATACTGTCTTATTCAGAATAAAGTCAATAATTACATTACTGGTGTCCATGTAAATGTAGTCACTGATGGCACGGTTACGATGGGGTTTAACAGGAGGAATTTTTTGTTTTTTAACTTTGTTGTTTTTTTTAAAAGCAGGCCAACAACTATTCGTTTATCTTTTATTTATTTTGTCTTTCCTCAGTGGTGGATGAGGGTACAGGCCCAAGGTATGTTTGTTTATTTTCTTTGCACACATTCCAGCACTTGGTCCTGTATTTCAAGCTAGACTTGTTTTCTATATTTATTTTTGTGATCATAAACGTCTGTTGTCTTTGCCTTTGTTTGGTTTACAGGCCATCAAGCTCACAACGTTGCTTCAGGATGAATTTCCAGGCGATGTTGAGATCGTAAGTTCTTGTTACACTGGTAACAGCATTCAGTGTCCAAAGTGATATCCAAACAGTGGCATGCATTATGGGTGTTTTGCATCCTGTAGCTTGAATACTTGCAGGTGTAGGATTACAGAGTCAGGCTTTTCCAAGATGAGCTAAGAGCATGTCTAAAAACCACACCCTAATGCATAAATAATGTACTCGTTATAATCATGTCTGAAATCTCACATTATTTATGCATTAGGGTGTGGTTTTTAGACATGCTCTTAGCTCATGTGGGAAAATCCTGACTCTGTAATCCTACACCTACTTCTACACCTCCAGCTCCATTTCAGTACAGTACAATATTTACTATTTAAGAATCTACACAGAGTTGCGGGTTTGTTATGAAGACATACAACATACTATGTGTACAATTACTGACTCATGAGGCAGATCGTGTTTGACTAAATGCCTAAGGAGTGTACATACAAGTTATGCTTAGGTGTGCCCACAAACTAATGCTCATGTGACTGTTATCAAACCGCAGTGTTTGGACAACAGGTGTTAATTAATTTGCTCAGACAGTAGTTCTGGCTTTAAGGCAAATCACAGGTTCACATTAATGCGCTCACTCACAGGGACTTGCATAGCGGACACTCGCGTATTCCGAGATGAATTAAAAGCGTATTGTTGTTTAACAAAGAAAAAAAAATTATCGAAGGAGTCTCCAGTGTCAGCCGAAAAGTTTAATGTAAATGTGTGAGGACTTTGCAATTTCCTGTTTATAGCTGCTGTAATGTAATATAATAGGAACGAACTTGTTTCTGAGATGTTCTACAACATATATGTAACTACAAATGGATAAAAAGTATTACCTGTTGTTCTTTAATTAGGGTCCAAGCATCGCAGGTGTGTAGGGACCTGTTGTAATCATTAATCTTATTCTTCTTCTGCTTTGAGTCTAGGACGGCCCATAGAACGGTACTTTCAATAGGAAAGTTAGAAAATTTGGGTCAGAGATAGGGGACAGTCTGAAATGTTACCACCGCAAATTTGAAGTTGCTATCTCAAACCCTCCAGCACCACCAACAGCTCAAAGATGCACCCATGTATGCTAATAACTTTTGAACTATAAGGGGTAGAAACTAAATTCTCTGGCATTTTCTGTCATGAAAATTCTTCCGCCATTTTGAATTTTCTGAAAAACCAACTTTATCAATCTCCTTCTAGACCGTTTGTCCAATTTTCATAAAAATGAAATGGACGTGAGGTTATATCTCTGTAACGCTTTAATGTATTCAGACCGAACTCGTATCATATCATGACATATCCATCATGGCCGTTCGTCCAAATTTCACAATATTCTTCTCAGATGATCTTCAGACCATGCCAGCAATAAGTTGGATTTCATGTTGATGGCCAAAATTGAACAGGAATGTTCAATTCCTTCATGTTCGATGCAGTGCTTATCTCATACTTTAAATTTGTTGTGCTTTGCCTCTGTAGTGCTTGGGCCCCTAATTGCTGCTTGCAGCGATATTTAATAACACCTCTCTGATGATTTATATGTTGTCTGAAATTGGTGTAAATGAACAATTTGCACCATTAGTCAACTCAGGTTTTGTTTGCCTGTCCATCTTTGTCCCACAGACAAGTGAGGGCACTCCCTCAAGAACTGGGTGGTTTGAGGTGCAGGTGAATGACGCACTGGTGCACTCGAAGAAGGTGAGGACTATTCAATTTGCTATTATGTATACCTGTGAAGGTCACAGCAACATCATTTGCATCTGTTGTGGGCGGAGTCATTGTCTAAGAGAACATGCCCAGCCCATCCAGATAGAAATGTAATGGGTAATTACTGAGAAAACCCTATTCTAAAAACAGAGAAATAACATGATGAAAGCAACTGCAGTCATTGTAAGATAAAGTAACACTTGTCAATGCGCTAATTCTACTGTATTCTGAGTATCGACCTTTACTTTGAGGCAACATTTTCATCTCATTTCCTCAAGCAGAAAACCTTTTTATAATGTTTACATTCCTGCTTGTGGGCAAACTAAATTCTCAAAACCAGTGGATGGAAGCCACAATGTGTGGAGCTAGGAGATAGATAGATATAATCTTTACAGGAAATCAAGCATTTACACTTCTTTGGGGGTTGAGCATACAGAGTAAAAGATATACTCCATATTCTTTATAGATACCCACTTTACCCAGCAAAACTCATCCTCACCTGGATACTGTAGACTTGCATCTGAAAACTGCTGCTGTAATCATAAAGCATGTCCTGTGCTCATCCAATGCTACTGTATCTTTATCCAAAAATCAACAAGCCGTAATGGAAAAACATGTTTGGTTTTGACAGAATGGAGACGGCTTCGTGGACAACGATCATAAGCTTGCCAAGATTGTGAGTGCCATTGAGAATGCCTTGAGCAAATGAAGCTGCGCTGATGTCGGAGGTAACAAAATGTCACTGAACATGTTTGAACGCTTTCATTTTATTCATGGGGAAGAATTGTGAAAGATTTGAGCACAATAAATAACCTGAATTACTAGAATTTTTTTAAGACAACATGGTCGGTATGGCCATGACTCGGCATTTTCTAGTTGCTGATGGCTTGGTGTGGGGCGGGGGAAGAGAAATGTGATGTGATTGCGAGTGATATCTTTGTTTTGTTCAGTTTATCCCAAATCCCTCATTCGAGTGCTGTTCAAAAAGTATGGTATTAAATTTGTCCCAAAAGTATTGAACATAACTTTTCAAGAAACGAACAGATACAATGAGAGAGAAGAAAAACACACTGAAAACTCGGCGGCAAAAATTTAACACTGTCTGACACAAACCTCTCTTGTGGGTGGGGCTTAACAGAGATTTGCTCTCATTGGCTAGTGAGAGTTGGATCGACAGCTCCCTGAACCAGGAAGTAGAGACTTCAGTGGCATCAATTTGTGGAGAGCGTTTTGGATGCTGTTCTCTGTATACTTATAGTGTTTGTACTTTGTAGTGGAAATGACTTGCGTACTTACTTAGTCAGTACATTAGTTCGTAAATTAATATTTGAGGTTTGGGTAGCCTCATACGACTACCAAAACCCAATTTTTTGAAGATGAGATCCTCCTCAGCTGGACACTCGAGCTGTCTATCCAAACCTCACTAGCCAATCAGAGTAGACCACTGTTAAGCCCCGCCCACACGAGAGGTAAACCTGTAGAGCGTAAACGAAAACTCTGGCAGCCATGATTAGGGAAAAGGAAGCTTAAAAAACTGAACCACGAACACTGTTTATTTGAAGACCATGTTACATTTTTGCCATGGAATTCATTGTTTTCATATAGTTTTTTTCTGTTTCTTAAAAAGTTACATTCAATACTTTTGGCACAAGTTTAATTCCATAAAAAAGCAGGGAAATAGATGTTGCACTTAAGGACAAAGAAGAATTTCATCTTCTAAACCATGAATAAATTGAACGATAGAAATGATAACATTGTTCTTCTGACCAATCCGAATCAAGAATTCAGCTCACTCTCTGTTTTTCTCCTCAGTTTGTTCGTCTCTGTCTGTCGACCTCTTTGAAAGTGCAATAATGATGGTGACCTCCGAAACGCCTCTGGCACGGAAGTTGCTTGATGCTTTCCTGCTCTTTCACGGAGGAGGTTTTCCGAGTGGGCAAACTCCAGGAAACGGTTTTCCGTCATGTTAAGAGAATTGAACCTTTCTGTTTACTTCTAAACTTCTTGCTTTTCTTTGAAAATACACATATTGAAAGATTTGGAACATTCGTGCAATAATAAACAGAAAACAATCTCGAAAATGTGTCTCTTTTTTTTTGTCTTTATTAGACAAGTGAGGTGTTTAATTAGGATGTGTTAGTTTATAGTTAGTGGTTAACACATTTGCCTCGCGCCTCCGGGGTTCAGGTTTTCGAATCCCGCCTCCACCCTTTGTCTTTGAACTTTGCATGTTCTCCCCAGTCCAAAGACATGCATTGTAGGCTGATTGATTTGTCCAAATTGTCCCTAGTGTTTGAATGTGTGTGCGATTGTGTGCTAATTTAATACATGCAGCTTGTATGCAAATTATGCGAATTGATCCTGCTCGTGCACTGATTTCCAGTACTGCACACGCCCTTATGCTTTGTAGTCTCCATCAAGCAACATCTTCATGTTGGTAAAATATGTCTGGAGTTATTACAACAGAACAAGTTATTTAGTAATTTATCCTGCAGAAAATTTGCAACTAACTCAGAATTTGTTTAAACTCTGTCTTTAATGTTTATCCTCCCTATTATGGAATACATAAAGGCAAGTTTGATGTTAAATACTGCATAGGCAGTTTAAGATTGCTTCAAAATTAAAAGACTTAAGTCTTTTTGTTCCTGTCAACCATTAATTCCTCATTAACAGAAATCCTGCTTAATTCCCAAATGCCTCATTACTCCCCATATTAGTCTGGCACATAATGCATGAAAGAACAGATTAATGTAGTACACTTGCATGTACATGGCCAAGAGGAAGGTTACTGTACAAGGTGTTAAGTGAAGTTTAGCCAATTAATGCAAGCGACAGATTTATTCAGCTTTCATGCAAACGATACGTGTTCTACATACAGATTTCCATAAGCACAAAGCTCGCCATGAAAAGTGCACTTTGTGCTACTCTGAAGACTGCATTCACATTAACATCTACTAAAATACTGTACACTATATGGGCAAAAGTGTTTGGACACTTGATCATCGTACCCATGCGTGCTTGCTGAACATCCCCATTCCATATATTGTCTGTCTTTACTGTTATAATAACCTCCATTCTTCTGGGAAGGCTTTCCACTAGATTTTTGGAGCGTGACTGTGGGGATATGTGCTCATTCAGCCACAAGATCATTAGTGAAGTCAGGCACTGGTGTTAGTAATGCAGTCAACGTTCCAGTTCATCCCGAAGATGTTCAGTGGAGTTCAGGTGCAGGACACTTGAGTTCTTCCACTCCAACCTTGTCGAATGTCTTGATGGAGCTCACTTTGTGTCATGCTGGAACAGGTTTGAGCCTGTTCGTTTCAGTGAAGGGAAACTGTAACGCTTACAGCATACAAAAACATTTCCACAAGTTTGTGGAAACAGTTTGAGGAAGATCTTCCTATGGGTGTGATGGTCAGGTGTCCACAAACTTTTGGCCACTACATAACATCAGGTCAGCTGTAGAGAGGGATCTAGAGCGAGAAAAAGTCTTCAGTACACTAGCTGTGTTTCAATATAGTTTTTATTATTATTATTATCATCATCATCATCATCATCATCGAAATGGCGCCCCCTAGTGTCTGCGTGGCCATAAATTCTCGCGCATGCGCGTTTCAAACATTCTCTGTCGGTCTACTCAGCACAAAATTGCACATTTAAAAATAACAACAACGACAACAGTAATCGAGTCTTGCTTTGATTGGCGGTTAAATCAAAAGTTAACGGGTTGTCTAAAACGTACTTGCAGAAAACTATTTTGGAAAGGAAAAACAAAACAAAAAAAACAATCGCAAAAAAAAGCAGTTTAAGCCTGCCATCACGTGGTTACACGGCACAAATTCATTTTATGCAAACAATTCATCATTCCTGTCAACATTCAGGAAAGACAAGTTGAAAGGGGAGAAAAATCACATTGGAGGTATTTTAACAGCGCGTGAAAATGAATGGACATTAACCGTTAAAGATTAACAGAAACCCTTTGGGTTCAATCCCACACTCCTCACTACTCCCTATACTACAGTGCTACATAGGCTACGAATGAACGGAGCACGCGTCAGGTGTAGTGCACTACATATGCAGCAGGAGGTGATTTGGGATGTAGCCCCTGATACTGTATTCCGGAAGCGGTATGGCGGTGTGGTGGCACGGCCAGCTCTGGAGCTAATGAGCATTACAACAAAACACACACAAATAGATAGATATAAATATATACATACACATCAGATTTAACGTTTTATTGAAATCCGCATCGATGTTTTTGTAGCCTGTCTGCAAACAACAACAACAAAAAAGACGCCATGAATGAAGGCACCTGGGAGTCCACGAGATGCTGTCACTGAGCTAAGGAAGCACTCGCAGCGTCAAAATGTCGTTTTTCAGGCGGAAAGGTAAGGACGTGTCTCAGCCCAGCAACCCCCGAGTCGAAGCACGCGCTCACCGGGCTGTTCGGAACGTCTAGGCGGTGTGTCGAGCTGTCAGTGTGGGTGGGATTTCACACAAGAAGAAGAAACGCGAAGTGACTGTACACAGTGTCGGCACTCGCTAGCGACAGGAACAGGAGCAGCTAGCAACGTTAGCATCCTCCCGAATTCACACATTCAATAACAATAGATAATTAATAATGAATAATAATAATGCCTCATTATATGTGCATCTTAGAAGAGTTCATTCATAAAGATGTTAATGGCGGATGCGATTGAAAGAATCAAAGCACTAGCATTGATCACTTCTAATCATTGGATTACATTTTTATTTATTTATTTGACATTTTTTTGATGAATTAACACTTCTGTACACGCTTTCTTTTAAAATACAGGTTCTCTTTTTGCATGTTCTGCCTGGTTTTGTGCACACATTTGCAACACAAAGCGCGACACCCGTCTATCCATAGAGTCTTCTTCCGTCTTCCGGGTCTCCCAGGGATCTATTTCCGGGTTATGTATGGGGGGGGGGGTTATTTTTTTAAAAAATTTTATTATTGAAAAAAAAGACAAGAAGATTCAACATTATGGTTAAAACTGTCGGTTGAATTCAACACTTGGAAGTCTTCATCATGTTCCTCACACCATTCCTGAACACTTTTTGAGGAGCACCAGGGTATGAAAGAACCCAGGGGTAGTAAGGAACACCGTTGCTACGGAGGGGTGTACTTGGTCTGCAGCAGGGTTTAGGTAGGTGGTCGAATTTAACATTAAAGCGGAATTAAACATGAATGCCCAAACAGGACCGAAACCCAGAGCATCACACCGCTTCTTCCAGCTTGTCTTCTTCCCATAGTGCACCCTGGTGCCGTCTCTTCCCTAAGTAAATGGAAAATGGCGCACTTATTTGATCCAGAGCGCTTTACGCTGTGTCTCATTCACACACTAGTGTGAATGGCAAGGCAGCAAACTTGCCATCAGGAGCAACTTGGGGTTCAGTGTCTGAACCGCCGACCCTACGATTAGTGGACAACTCGCTGTACCACCTGAGCCACAGCCGCCCAAGTAAGCAACGCACACGCATCTGGCCGTTCACACGATGTAAAAGAAAACGTGATTCATCAGACCTTCCATTGCTCCATGGTCCCGTTCTGATGCTCATGCGCTAACCTTTGGTCCTCATGTGTATCAATGATCCTCGAGCACCCACGGCCCTGTCACCGGTTCACCGGTTGTCCTTCCTCGGTTCTAACCTGTGCAAAATGAGAACACCCAACAAGACCTGCCGTTTTGGAGCTGCTCTGACCCAGCTGTCTAACCATCACAGTTTGGCCCCGTCAGAGTCCTTACACTTGCCCATTTTTCCTGCTTCCAACACATCAGCTTCGAGAACTGACTGTTCACTTGATGCCGTATATAACCCATCCCTTGATAGGAGCCAATGTAATGAGATATTATATATATATATATATATATATATATATATATATATATATATATATATATATATATTATATATATATATATATATATTTGATTATATCTCGTTAATTGATATGGTGAAGGTTTCCGTGACGTTTACTGAAGGAGTCTCCAGACGTGTCGTTTTTTTCTTCTTCTCGTGATCGTTACAGTAACACAATTCAGGATGTGCTGTTTTTGGAAAATACTCAAATTTGGTGTAGCAGCTCCACTTTGTGGCAGATCGTATCACGCCACCTCGTGGTTGATTATTTTTCTATAAGTGCACACCCAAGTTGTTTTTATCCCTTACATAATAGCATGTTTTACGGCCCTGAAGTGTTTGGTTGACGTGACGTGACGCAACACATTGAGAATTTCCTTTGTGGGTTTTTTTTTTTTTGAGCCAGAAATTTTTTTTTCTGGTGCTGCGGTTTTGAAGCCTCTCCCTTATCTTTGTTCCTCATATAAGATCTTAACTACAATGACTGCACAGTCACAGGCAGGTTTGGGTTTGACCAGTCAAATGTTTCATAACAACATACTAACACACAGACTTGTACGCTGTACACCACATTGTTGATCTAGTCGTGTTTACATGACCATTTACGGAAGGCATCTCCGGGCTCGAGCACCTTGGAACAGTCAGAAGTAAAGTTTTCAGACACGGGGAACTAGATTGTTTTGTGGAAATTCCCTAATATTAAATGGATTAAAAAAAAAGTACGGCTTGCTATTCTTTAACAAATAAAATCGGATCATAATTGTAGGCACTAATTCCGCCATTGATTATTTTCCCATTACATCGTAACCCGTTGTTTTATTCCTTACTTACGGTCTGTCATAGTTGCATCTTTCATCTTAATTTAGTAACAGCTCACTCCCTGTGAAGTCAACCCTCTTGTGTTCTTTGCCCCACAGCCAAAGGAAAGGAACCAGAGAAAGCAGTCGATCCAAAAGCAGGCCGAGGTGAGTATGCTTTCTGCTGAGAATAAATGTTGCTTAATATCTCCTCCATCTTTGTCGTTACTCCGTGGCCGTCTTTTAGCAGAAGATGATGTGGTATCAGAAGCGATTATTTGGCGATTTTGTTATCCTGCTCTGGACATACTGATATATTTACGAACAGGATGGGGTGGAGAATCAGATAAACGCGATCATTTTTGCAGCACGACTGATTTTTATCTTTAAATGAGTTCACCGAGAGCTAGTCAGAGACATGGGCCGAGTTTCTAAAGGTCAGCTTCACACACAAGCACGCATACTCGGTTAAGTTGACATTTAACTCGACGTCCTTTGCTGGTGCACAGTAACGCTCCTATTTGCACTTTGCACATAATCAGCTTAAATTGACTTATCAGACCTTTTCAATCAGTATCAACAAGCAAGTTATTTTAGTGTGTTAAAAGATTAGTCGGAACACGGTTTGGTTTCTGTGTGTAGAGCATCGCCTCTCCACAACAACGTCGGTACGGCGATGAAACGGACAGCAACAGTTAAAGTTTTGTTGATCGTCAAACACCATATACAACTGTCACAATAAAATGATAACATTTGAACCTAGTAGGTTAGATAAACAGGATCCATGTAGTTTGAGCTCGTGTTCGTTATACATTCAACACTCAATTTTATTTTCCTCTCTGATCCCCACCACAGCAATCTCTGCAGTGTTACCCAACTCCCCTGCGAGGAATCACCATGCCATCCTGGAGGCGGCCGGGCCAAGCCACGTGGCCATCAGCGCCATCTCGGCTAACATGGACTCGTTCGCGCGTGGCCGCACGGCCATCCTCAAAAAGCAGCCCAGCCACATGGAGGCAGCTCACTTCGGAGACCTGGGTACGCACGGCACTTACACGATATTCTACAGCGTCTCTTACAGTTAGTTATAATATATAAAGAATTTAACAGCATTGTGTTATAATGAAGAAGCTGGTGCCGGGAAATACAGTGGTGCTTGAAATTTTGTGAACCCTTTAGAATTTTCTATATACCTCCACGAATATGACCTAAAACATCATCAGATTTTCAAACACGTCCTAAAAGTAGACAAAAAGAACCCAGTTGAGACAATAATACAAATGAGATAATATCATACTTGGTCATTTATTTATTAAGGAAAATGATCCAATATTACATATTTGTGAGTGGCAAAAGTATGTGAACCTCTAGGATTAGCAGTTAGTTTGTAGGTGAAATTAGAGTCAGGTGTTTTCAATCAATGGGATGACAATCAGGTGTGAGTGAGCTCCCTGTTTTATTTGAGGAACAGGGATCTATCAAAGTCTGATATTCACAACACAAGTTTGCGGAAGTGTATCATGGCACAAAGAAAGGAGATTTCTGAGGACCTCACAAAAAGAGTTGTTGGTGCTCATCAGGATGGAAAAGGTTACAAAAGCATCTCTAAAGAGTTTGGACTCCACCAATCCACAGTCAGACAGATTGTGTATAAATGGAGGAAATTCAAGGCCGTCGTTCCCCTGATTGTCTAACAAGGTCACTCCAAGAGCAAGACGTGTAATAGTCTGCGAGGTCACAAAGGAGTCCAGGGTAATGTCTAAGCAACTAAAGGCCTCTCTCACGTTGGCTAATGTTAATGTTCATGAGTCCACCAGGAGAACACTGAACAACTATGCTGTGCATGTCAGGGTTGCAAGGAGAAAGCTGCTGCTCTCCGAAAAGAACACTGCTGCCCTTGTGCAGTTCGCTAAAGATCACATGGACAAGCCAGAAGGCTGTTAGAAAAGTGTTTTGTTGAAGGATGAGACCAAAATAGAACTTTTTGGTTAAATGAGAAGCGTTTTGTTTGGAGAAATTAAAACACTGCATTCCAGCATAAGAACCTTATCTCATCTGTGAAACATGCTGGTGGTAGTATCATGGTTTGGGCCTGTTTCGCTGCATCTGGGCCAGGACGACTTGCCGTCATAAACGGAACAATGAATTCTGAATGATATCAGTGAACTCTAATGGAAAATATCAGAAAATCTGTCTTGTGAACTGAATCTCAAGAGAAAGTGGGTCATGCAGCAAGACAACAACCCTAAACACACGTCGTTCTACCAAAGAACGGTTAAAGAAAAATAAAGTTAATGTTTTGGAATGGCCAAGTCAAAGTCCTGACCTTAATCCAATAGAAATGTTGGAAAGACCTGAAGTAAGCAGTTCATGTGAGGAAATCCACCAACATCCCAGAGTTGAAGCTGTTCTGTACTGAGGAACGGGATAAAATTCCTCCGAGCTGACGTGCAGGACTGATCAACCGTTACTGGAAACGTTTAGATGCAATTATTGCTGCACAAAGAGGTCACACCACATACTTTTGCCACTCACAGTTATGTTATATTACATCATTTTCCTCAATAAATAAATGATCAAGTATAATATTTTTGTCTCATTTGTTTAACTGGGCTCTCTTTATCTACTTTAAAGACTTCTGATGACGTTTTAGATCGTATTTAGAAATATTGAAAATTCGCAATCTTTCAAGCACCACTATCGGTTTAAATAAATTTTTAGGTTGCATGTCTGTCTACCACTGGTGTAAACAGTCAGACTGTGTCTTTCGCCATTTGCGGTATCCTTGGCATGCTCAGTAAATCCTGACATGGGTGTTTAGATGCATGTTGTTGAACTGGTGTTGCAACCTTGAACAAAGGGGAATCCTGATGTGTAGAAGCCAGACAGCCGTTACTTCAGACAATCGGTCTTTCTCTAGAGAGACGCCCATCACAGTCTAAGCTGTCTCCCAGTCCTCTTCTTGCTCTCCATGATGTTGTGTGCTTCGAACAACAGAGGCTATTGTAGCCACAGCGCTCTCTGTTGCCATTGAGTCAGTCAGGGTTCAACCTCATATGACTTAACCGCCTTCCTGCTGGTGTCCAGCTCTGTCAGCCGTTAAAGGAATTTGCAAGTGCGTTCAAATCTTTTATGTCCATGCCCAGCCCGGTATACAGCATGGAAATGGTTTCACAGTGCAGGTTGGAAGAATTGTAACACGATCCAGGTGTATGGATTACATCGTTCGGAAAACAAGCTGGCGCACGCTGAGGATGTCTGAGTCACGTGTTTGGGACATGACATTCTTGACTTTTATTGGCACCATTGCCTTATTCTTAATTTTTTTTAAAAAAAGGTCAGCACCCAAATGTGATAATAATACCAAAGAAGCCAGAATGGTGATGACGATGATGTTGATAATATTCTCGCTATTTTTAACAAGGTAATATTTGCTTGCATTTCCACTTGAAGGTTACTCCAGCGTGAACTATCAGACCCAGGAGACACGTTCACGCCTCTCCAAGACCGTGGAGCAGGTGCTCCGTGACCCCGTGGCACTACCATACTATCTGCACTTCATGGTGACGCGCTCCGCCGAGCACCTGGCGCGCTTTTGCCTGGAGGCGGATAGTTTCCGGTCCACCAGCTGGTCCCGCGTGCGCGCTCACAGCCTCAACTCGGTGAAGCACAGCTCCCTGGCTGAGACCGCCTTGGCGCTGGGCTTCTCGACATCTCCGGACTCGCCCCCAGTTCTCAACGAGTCACCTGGCTTAGATGAAGGGGAATACGAGGAAACTTTTACTTCTGAGACGCCTTCCAGCCCGCAGGATGCTAATTCTTATTTTAGAGCGGGACGCCGAGACTCCGTTAATCACGAGGAAGGGTTGAGGCTGAGTCGACGCCCTTCTACTTCCTCGTTATCCTCCAGGACAGGAACTCCGATCAAAGGCCAGGCTGTGAATGCACTCCGCGAGCTGTCCGACAAGCTTATGAAGAGTAAGTACTGAGTGATGGGCACAATGTACATGATAATAGTATCACTTGCATAGGGAAAAAAACCCACTCGGGGACATGCTATTATAGGGAAATAATCAACGATGGGGTTGTGCGATGCAGCAAACCAAGTTACTTTTACCATCCCAGAGGTTGATTAATTTCCAATGATCGCTTGTTCCGAAGTGATTGATTCCTCTTATAAAGATTATATTCGCACTTGGCAAAAAAATACGTGGCAAAAAATGTGAGACTGTGATAAAGCGCTGACACTGGAGACTCCTTCCATAAATGTCTCCTCATACAGTCCCCTCTGAAACTACTGGATTGTTGTACTGGCTATGCCCAATGCTTGTGCAATGCCTCTGATTGATTTTCTGTCTTCCTTGGCTTTTGCTTTTCTCCCATAGACCGCTCTCTGCTCTTCATGTTGGCTTATCCTTTTCACCAAAAAATGCACTCTTTATCAACAAGATTAGATTAAAAACCAAGAGTAGATGTTCAGAGTGTTTTATTGTTTAAACAATCAACGTAACACTACGCACCTGGTGAACAAGGAACACCTGTCAGTCACGCTCCAGTATTTTTGCTCGCCTACAAAATTTATACAAAATGTGTGGATTTTGATGTCGTTTAACACGTCTTCATACCTGTAAATACCAGGAAGTAAAAACAGAACATTCTGAACTCTCTTTTGTATATTCACCTTGCCGTTCCAATAGTTTTGGAGGGGACTGACGGTAAATAATACACACTTTTAAAAAAAAATGATTGCTCGTTGATGACGTGAGCATCCGTCACATCAGAGCTGCTGTTCGAGAAACTAAATCGACATCTGACCAATCAGATTCAAGAGCGCTGTGTTGCCGAGCACGTCATGTACTTAGCTTTCTTCCTACTACGACGTTCCGCGCGGTTCTTCCAGCATTCACACAAGAACGACAAACATCATCTCTCTTAGCAGCTAACGACTCTTCCTGTCTTCAGGGCTTTGATAATGGCGCTCGTTTTTGTTTCTGAAGAAGAAAAAAAAATCTTTCATTACGCTACGGAGAATAAAGCTGTAGGGAAGTCAGAGAGTGGAGCAAGTCAATTGAGCTAAAAGTCATGGCATTAACCTTGCGAGAAGAGGCAGATGCTATCAGCCTAGGGCTTTTAAACAGTCAGCCCCTCAACGTACGAGCATAAAAACTAGCCAACTCTAAATCTACATTAGAACAGGGCTATAAACCGCAGCGTGAAACCGTAGTCAAACTGCGCGTCAGCTCTCTCCGTGTCACCTTTGTGGAATTGAAAGTGTTTTTTTTTTCTTTTTTTCTCCTTCTTTTTTTCCCAGGAACGTTTCCCACGCAGCATTTAATAGCTTTATAATGTAAAAAGGACGTTGAACAGTTCTGGATAGTTTGCAGAACTGTGCTTTGATTTAAGTAGTGTCTTACCAGTGTGATTCATACATTTATTTACACCCCCCCGCCCCAAAATATTTCACTGCATCCCTTTCTCTTTTCCTCCGCCAGGTATAGAGAGGGACGCCGTCAACATTTTCACCAAATACGTGTCTCCAGATGCTTCTAGGCCTATCCCGATCACCGAGCAGATACGAAACGACATTGTTGGTAAGAAAGCCTCGTCCTCTACGTAGTTTTCTTCCTCGAGCCTCTATACGTATTTAAAAAAAAAATAAAGCTTAATAAGAATTTTGTTATGGCAAACGTCATTTATCTGGTATTAAAATCCCCAAACAATTTTGTCTGTATAATTACTTTGTCAAAGAATAATCATTACCTTACTACGTTCTGTGATGCATTGCTTTGTTTTGTTTTTTTTTATCACCATGCAGCGATGAATTATAATTATGTAATTATCTCTTTTCCAGCTAAGATCTGCGGAGAGGACGGTCAGGTGGACCCAAATTTTTAATTTTTTTTTTTTTTTTACTGCTTTGTTATTGTTCGGTCGGTGGTTTTTACAAAAAGAGGGGGGGAATTTATCTCTTTTCTTTCCCCTCCTTTTTTTTTTTTTTTTTTTTTTTTTTTTTTTTGTGTGGGGGGCCACTTTTATTATTGCTCAGTGGGTGGTTTTTACAATTATGGAGGAGGATTTTGTTTCTTTCTCCCTTTCCCCTTTTTTTTTTTTTTTTTTTTTTTTTTTTTTTTTTTTTTTTTTTTTTTTTTTTTTATGTTTCCATCAATCCGCTATCGGTGCCCATTAATCGGCAAAACCGATCGATTTCTTGCCCTCTATTTGGCATACTGAAAACTTGTCATTTTTTTTATTGTAATATAGTTAAAATTAGCATACAGAGCCTTGCGTAAGTATCCCCCCTTGAAGGTTTCCATGTTTTGTAGTGTTCCAACCTGACATTGAAAAGGACATACAATGTCTATTATTCGACGTACATTTGAAGGTGAATTATTTATTTATTTATTTTTAAATCATGACATGGAACTTAACCAAACATAAGCAGATATTTGTTGGTTGCATAAGCATTTACCCTCTGGGTCAATCCTTGGTGGAAAACTTTGGCTGCAAGTCTAATGGGATACGAGTCAGCTTTGCACATCTGTATCCTGATCATCTGGTTTGTGGAAAATTCCTCAAGCTCTGTCAGTGAAGAGCAGTTTTCTATTCCTGCCACAGATCCTCAATCGGAGTGAAATCTGGGCTCCGATTCACGCATTCACGTTTGGGGCAAATTCTTGCGCAACCACAAGTTTAACTTTAAAATTATTATTTGTAAATATTTTATCTAGATTTCCCCCTTTCTTTTAGTATAATGGACTATTTTTGGAGAGTCATGAGATAAAATCCAGTTAAGTAAGTGTAAAGGGGTGTGTGTGAATACTTAACACAAGGCACTGTAGACACACACACACACACACACACTGCTTAATTACAATTTCAGCACTTGATAGTTGAGCTTGTTGCTTGTTGCACACATGTTCAAGACACTCTTTAAAAAAACAAACAACAAAAAAAACAAGAGTACTCAAAGCACTTATAATAATTCTTCGTCTTCCCCAGGCACTTTAGTGAGTTCTTGCGGAGCCATTATTTTTGCAAGTACCAGATCGAGGTGCTGACCAGCGGTTCTGTGTTCTTGGCAGACATCTTGTTCTGCGAGTCCGCCCTATTCTACTTCTCCGAGGTGAGCACCCAGTTGGGGTTTATATTTTAAACATCGAATTACACCCTAGTACAATTTTTTTATTTATTTCTTCTTCTTATTATTATAATTTTTTTAAACATATTTTTGCCACTATAATCATAATATTCCTCCTTATTATTGCTATTTGGTAAAGACCCCCCTCCCATCATACAGTATTTAATGATGTAAAAGATGCTGAGTATTGAGAAAGATTTAATATAAAAAAGTGCGAGCGTGCAGAAAAGTTGTGTGGGGAAAGAAAAAAAGTTGTTTTAAAAATGTTACTGAAAAGTGCTGAGTGTTTGGTGTAATGGCTGAATTTGGCTGTTGTGTGCAGTACATGGAAAAGGAGGAGGCAGTAAACATCCTGCAGTTCTGGCTGGTGGCGGATAACTTCCAGGTTCAGCTGGCTGCTAAAAAAGGACAATATGATGGACAGGAGGCACAGAATGACGCCATGATCCTTTATGACAAGTAGGACATCTTGGTTACACCAGACATCCTGATGCTTTTTTTACTTGTTTTTTTTTTAAATGCCAACACTTCCTGAAATGTTTTATTCCTCTTGTACAACAGCAATTTGCCATTGATTTACAATTGTTCATTTATTAAAGAGTACCTTAATGTGCTTTCTTGCTAGACACACTATTCTATTTCAACACATATTACCTTAAAACGTCCGATTCCACTGATATATTAAAGTACCGGATTTCAAGCATGTGCATGCATTTTGAAAGCCTAATTGAATCTTATTAGTAATTCTATAGTCACCACGGATTTCAGCCCTCAGTGAACAAATAACGGCTTGGATAACTGTAGCTTGATGAGATTACCCCCACTCAGTGGGTATTTCTTCTAGAGGTGGACCGGTACTGAAGAAAACACCACTCAAAGTAAAATAGCTCTGAAATTTATTCGGAAAATAAACAGTACTGACTGTACTATTAAAAAAATATACTGTACTTTTTTAAATAATACATCTTAATTATTAATAAATATGAAAGTAAATAAAAGACAAACATCCAAACTGAAGCAAAAAAATATCACTCTAAATATCAAATAAAAATAGACATCCCAAAAGTAAAAAAAAAAAAAAAAAAAAAAAAAGAACACTTCAAATATCACAACAAAATTTGCCTTGGGTAGTTTTTTTATTTTGCCTCTAGAGGCTGCTCTCGTACTGTATAATGACCGAAGCGGACCCTTCTCGGTCGCTTCCGCAACAGACGAAACCAGGAAAATCTATTGCCATGCATTTTTTGTCCCCGGTAAACAACAGTTCCAGCAATCAGTTAACGGCGCCGATTGATTGGCAAAACTTTCTTCCTGTGTCTTTATTCCTTTTTCCCAGGTGTAATATTGTACTTCAGTTGAATTCCGTATAGATTTGCAGTCATATACGAAATGGGTGAATGCTTTTTTCACACTGCTGGGCTACGTGATAGCGTGAAATAAGTGTTACCCGTTCGCAGGTATTTTTCACTCCAAGCCACAAATCCGTTGGGTTTTGGCGACTCGGTTCGGATGGAGATCGAGTCGAATATCTGTCGGGAGGGCGGCCCTCTGCCCGACTGCTTCACCACTCCACTACGTCAGGCCTGGACCACCATGGAAAAGGTCAGTCCGTCAGGACCTCACCAACAGCCGGAGCACAAATTAGTCCTGGTATTTTGTAAAGCAAATGTGATAGCTCTAGTTTTAGAGATGAAGGGTTTTTAGGCTGTTTAAAAATAAATGATTATTATTAGCATTTTCTTGTGAGGCCATTGTCATTATTATTATCTAAGCCATGCGTGACATTAATCAGAATGTATTTCAGATTTGTTGTGACGCCTACATTCCCACTGAAATTCATTCTGTGAAAATAAAATATTAAAAAACCACCATAGGTGTATTTCTTATGCTAGCAGTGTGGCGTTGTTGAAATTATCCCTGTTTTCAGCATGTTTTTTTTTTTTTTCCCTCTCTGTTGTTAACCCCAGGTCTACTTGCCAGGCTTCCTATCCAGTGACCTGTACTACAAATACTTGAGCGACCTCATCAATTCCGTACGGGCGGACGAGTTCATCGTGGGAAACTCTGCGGTGTCGGGTCATGGCGCGGCCGCGGACAACGAACGCAGCTCCGCCAACTCGGACGGGTCGCAGACCCAGGTGACCTTTCAGCCACATGCTTGATCAGATCCCTTCGCTCTCATTGGCCGGCCTTGGCTTATGGCATTTCAGTAAGCCGCGATGACATTTTGTTCACGGCAGAGGAGAGGGCCTTGTGTAAATGTTACTACGGTACAAGGGTAATTGATAATGGGAACTCAAGAAGTAGCTTTCTATCTGACAGTTGTTTGCCCAGTGGGCTCTTTATGATCTCCAACGGAGCCCCAGGTACCTAGTGAGATATTCTATTGCTGCTGTACTAATAAGGCTTTAGAAGTGTATGGTATTTTACCAAGTCATAAAGTCATTAACTAGTTAACGCAATGCTCCAGGCCCATGTTGTGCTTGCCTGGAATTACAATTAGCCCGGCTAAAAAGTGGCCACTAAGGTAATTGAACTCAAAAGCATGACTAATTAAGTGCATTAATATAATAAACACTGGAAAATAAGTGCGCACTTGTATCCCTAGACATAGTGTTTATCTTCTCCTGAAAACGAAGTACGCCTTGATGTGCCTTCTGTGGTGTTCTCTAATTGCACATAAAGACATTATTGGAGTCTGCTTAGCTCTTCGTTTCCACGTTACAATGTGCTTATTTACGTCATATCCAGAAAAGAGTAGCATGCGCCGCATCGTCGAATGAAAAACCGACAGCCCGGACACATTCATTTGTTTTTCTGACGCAGCAGGGCTCCAAAAAGGCGGCGGTGAAAATCCTGAAGAACTTTGACGAGGCGATAACCGTGGACATTGCCAGTCTGGACCCCGAGTCTCTGTATCAGAGACCGTACGCTGGGTGAGTTACAGTGTCCGAGAGGCGTTTATTTAGGTGTTGCCTCCATTTAGAGTATTCCCTTTTCTGTAGGTGGTTTGACATGAATTGTTGATCGTGTCGTGTAATGTTAGGGGTTATTAATAATATTAAAAAGTTATTCGATGGGTATTAAGGGGTACGAAAACAATCTTTTAACAGACAATAGATATTCAGTATGTTCAGAATGAAGCCTTGTTCAGTCAAAGCAGTTTTGCTGACGTTTTTATCCATTAAGAGATACTGTCTCGTCTTCCGTTCAGAAGAATGACCTTCGGCAAAGTCAACGAGCTGGGCCAGTTTATTCGGGAAGCCGAGCCAGAACCGGACGTCAAGAAATCAAAGGGTATGAAGAAATGCACAACACCGTGATCGTTAAACCAAAGCTTGTTCATATCGAGTCCAGTTTATAAACGAGGACCGTCTGTCTTTCGGCGAATGTTTTCTGTCCTGTCTGTCTGCTTGTCTTATCTGATACGCACGCCGGCACGCGCACTGCGCTGCACACCGGGTGAATCGGCTCTCGACTCATGCTGAAGTGCTCTTCAGGCCTGGGTTTGAGTGACTTGAATTGTGTGTTGCCATGGCAATGAGAAGACCGTGATTTGCTGTGATTACGATGAAGATGAAAGCAGAAATCTTTTGCGCGCTCTCTCTCCTTCTCTCTCTCTCTCTCCCTCTCTCTCTCTCTCGTTGTTTCCCCCACTCTCATTCTTTGTCACGTTTCTGTGCTTTGGATAACAGTTTTTTGAGATCGACTCAAAATGTAATTCTGAGCCGCTGAAGCGCAGCGTGGCCACTCGGGCGTTTTCTGTCCGTGTGGTACACAATCAGAGTTCACCACTTCTGATCCTACAGTAGAATTCACACTGGATCCAGACACTGTTGTGGAACCAAGGGCAGCTCAAACCTCTCTCTCTCTCTCTCTTTCTCTCTCTCTCTCTCCTAGGTTCAATGTTTTCCCAAGCAATGAAGAAATGGGTGCAAGGAGAAACCGACGAGGTGAGCGTGTGAAATATTGCAACTGAAGCTTATTAAATGAAATAAAACTGAAAGAAGCCAGAAATTGTGACGGTTTAAAATACAACACTTCCTGTAGTTCTGGTTAAACATGACCCAAATTGCACATTGTGTGTATATTGTTTAACGGTCATATTTGTATTTCTGTGACCACTCATTTTTAGGCTCAGGAGGAAATGGCCTGGAAGATCGCCAAGATGATAGTCAATGACGTCATGCAGCAGGGGCAGCAGGAGAGCCCGTTACCCACATCCAGTCAGGTACGATAACGGTTGCACTGAGTTCTTTGTACAGCGGGGATTCATTGGATAAATGTATGCGTACGGAGAAACCTTTTCCCGTGGTCAAATGTGGCCATCTAGTCCACAGGACACAGTAATAAGTGAATTTACACAAATGAACCAGTTCAAAAGTTTACACACGCTACGTTTACACAATACCGCGTGCTGTTTCTTGGACGATCGACAACCGTTTTTATGCGTGACAGTTGTTCAGTCCCACTGTTCTTCAGAAAAGTCCCTGCGCATTCTTCTGCATATTTCACCCCCCTTTCCAACAGATTTTGAGATCCGACTTTTCACACTGAGGACATCTGACGGACACAACTATTACAAAATTGTGCAAACATTCACTGACGCTCAAGAAGGCACCACGATACAGTAAGAGCCAGGGGTGGGGTGTAAACTTTTGAACTGGATGATCGGTGTAAATTGTTATTATTTTGTTTAAAGATCTTTTGTTGTTGTTGTTGTTGTTTTTTTTTTTTTCCTTTAGTGCCGCCTTCCAGAAGCTACATAAGACATGTTTCCCAGATTACAGAACTAAACAATCACTAAACCATGAATCTGTGCTGTCTTTTAGCTATGACTTTGTGCGCTGATGAAGAGGGAAGACTCGCTTCTGCTCTCAGCATCCCCGCTGCTGCCGTCAGAGCCAGAAATCCGGAGAAAAAAAACTGCACACGGCGGTTCCCCAACGCCGGGTTATGTAATAATTAAGCTAAAACTAAAAAGTGCTGCAGTTACACAACCTTCTCTGAAGTCGAGTGTGTGTGTGTGCGCGCGCGCGTGTGAGAGAGCGTGTCAGGAAGACGTGTATGTACACTTGGGGTCATGTGACCAACATTTCAAGCATTATGAAAGTTTTATTTTAACCTAAAAAGAGGGAAACCCCCCCCCCCCCAAACACACACACACATCCCCCCAAACAAAAAAAAGCAAGCATGAATGGAACCAGTTGTACGAAAGAGGTGGACTTCCAGAACAAAATCCCAAATGGACAGTGGGGACAGTGAGATGAAGACGGAGACAAATCGAGTTGTACTGTTAACCATGCCAAGCGCATAAAAACCTGAACAAAGTCACTATAAAGCCCGAGTTACTCCAGTCCCTTACCATTTCTTATCTTCCCTTTATAAGCTTCTTTCCTCCATTTTTACGAGGACGGTTACAAAGAGCCGTGTCTCTTTCATTCTTTTTCTTTTTTTCGTTCTTTTTTTTTTTTTTTTTAATTATAGTGCAAAGATTTCCCTGTGGTGGCTATGTACAGTTTTATTTGCAGGCGTGTACGCATCGCTGCACCGTTAAATCGGACGACGACAGCAGGATTTTATCACCGGGTTTCCGAGAAGCTGAACGGACCAATACGTTGTTAAAGTTTAAATTGATTTAAACTGACGGTTTAACCTGCAGTTTAAACCCCTCCCCTCCACGTCGACTCCAGAATCTGCTCTTTCTCTGTAGTCTTACTCCAACATGGACAAGTACTAGTGCAATGTTAAACCCCTGCCCACATCTCCAGTCTATGATGTAAATTTCTGGTTTCGATTAATGTAACTTTTTTTTTTTTTATGGTGAGTGTCTGTTTGTTTTTCTTTCTTTCTTTTTTTTCTTTTTTACGAGTTGTCAAATGTGTGTGTCTAAGCGAATTCCAGTGATGCCTGTTCTTTGGGAATAGCGTACTCTGAACACGCGACGATACTGCTTCGGACCTCGTCGAGATGTGGAGAAGAACCAGAAACAGATGGACTTTTGGTACTATGTACCATTATTATGTTTTCTGACATGTATGTGTAATCTATAATATATTTAAATTGTGTTTGATTTAAATACATATATTATTGAAACGTCTCTGTATTCCTTTATTGGTAAATCGGGCACTTTATTCGGAACACCCGTACCCTTGTACAATCATGCAAATATCCAGTCAGCCAATCATGTGGCGGCAGGGCACTTCATGAGATCATGCAGATACAGGTCAAGAGCTTCAGGTTATGTTCACATCGAATATCATGTCAGTGACTTGGACAGTCATGTTATGCTCTTTGAGTTGCTTTTCTGCTCACCGCGGTCATAAACGGTGGTTATTCAGTCCCTTGAGGATTTTGCGGGCGCAGAAATTAATACAAGATCAGGGAAATTTTTTCTAAATTACCACAGATTTGGGCCAAGACGCATCGTGTGATGTCATCACAATGCTCCAACTCGCCGTGTTCAACTAAAGATCTCTTCGATTTATGCGTGTAAAACATGAGTACAGCTAAAAGCTCTCGTTGACCAACAAGCATCACTGCAAATGATTTCATGCAGTTGCAATTTAGCCAATTCAAGCAAATTTTGAAAAAATTGTCGCAGCAAATTCGAGCATTTTTGGAAATGCTGCATGCACTGGGTATTTGAGTTACCATTGCCTTCCTGTCGGCTCAAACCAGTCCATCCATTCCCCTCTGACCTCCCTCATCGACAAGGCGTTTCCAACCATAAAACTGCGACTTGCTGGATTTGTCGTTTGTTTTTTTCACACCATGACTGGTGCGTGCGTGTGTGTGTGTGTGAGTGGAATTCCCAGCAGACCAACGGTTTCTGAAACGACTGAACCATACTCAAACCATCTGGCACCAACAACCTAATGTTTGAGTTTGAATTCTTCAATCTGCATGATTTTATGCACTGCACTGCCGCCATGTGATTGGCTGATTGCACGCATGAACAGGTGTACAATGCCAACTGCAGCTACATCATATTCACCAAGATATTATGTGGAAAAGCAGAAGGCAATCCACATGCATCATGGAAAGCAAAAAATGGAGTGCGTATGAATCTTTGCATCATCCTTACTGTGAAGATGAACGATAGAACAGAAAATGTCCAATAGAGGGCAGTAGCACCCTTTCCTATTTGAAATACTTCCCATCGCCTCCTGATTGAACATATAAACAGCACTCAGAATTACCAACAGTTGACGACTCCTATTATTCTGCAGCTGCAATAATTAAATCGCACTGTCGTTGAGGACAAGAACAGAAACGCCATTTTGACATGTTGCACCCAAAATTTGCAGTGACAGCTTATCATCTGTGTGTGCCAACAAGTTAAATTTAGAAACTTATATAATGAGAGGACAATGCCAATGTCATTGGCTGTGTCCCAAATCATACACTACAGTACTGGTTAAGCACATGTACTGCATTGATTCTCAAGAAGAAGGCTAGGTGTTGACATTTACACATTAACACAAGATTTGAAACAACAATTGATGCACAGCAAGGAAAAACTCCCTGAGAGGACATGAGGAAGGAACCGGATTCCTGATAGTTTGATAATCCCTCATTACTTTTCTACAAAAGTCAAACAGAGCTAAATATGTCCAAAGGGTGTTTATGAAGAGTCCTGGGGTGCGCACAGGACAGACTTTATGATTCCACCAGCAGTTCTTGGGTACACATCAAGGGTCCGGGTGAGATTATGCACTGATGTAGATAGAGATGAGGGTAGAAACTGGTTTTGTGGAGCGCAAACATTCAGAGTGTCCATGTAGGAGCAGTAGAAAGCGCAGAAGCAGAGCATCATGATGAATCAGCCAGAGCAGTCGAAGTGTATCAAGATACATCAACAGTACTCAATACTCCATCCATCCATCCTCAACCGCTTATTCCTTTTCAGGGTCACGGGGAACCTGGAGCCTATCCCAGGAGACATCGGACACAAGGTGGGGTACTCAATACTCATTGCCCTAATACAGGGGTTCTCAAACCTGTCCTGGAGGACTGCACATTGTGTATGTCTCCCTTATCTGACACACCCAATCCAGGTCTTGCAGTCTGTCCTAATGAGCTGATGAGTTGAACAGGGTGGGTTAGATAAGGGAGACCTCCAGGACAGGTTTGAGAAGCACAGCCCTAATAAATACTCATATTACACAGCAAACAGACTCGTACCCTTGCTGTTCTGAAACCCTGTTTAGTGCGCTAGTATGCGGTTTGGAGGGTTGCCATTGAAAACATCTCGAGGCGACGCCCACCGGCAGCTGACGCGCGTAAAGCCGCGCGCGCACGCACGCACCCGCACGCTCAGACGCACACGCGCGCCCTGGAGAGGCGCTCCGTAACCGTTCACTAGTGTTTACGCCCCGTGTGACAGCTGGGCAGCTTTCAGAGCTCTGGAAAAGACCGATTTGTTTCAGCCCGCGTTTGTGTTTTGAATCATGTGCACTAGCTGTGACTGAGAGCGCGCGCGCGTCCTGCTGGAATACCGCGTCCTAGAAGTAGCGCATGCATGTCGGGATTTACTCCACTGACGTGTGCCTAAACTTCGTGGCGCGCGCCTTGCACCTCCGCGTCCTCTTTCTTTCATTCTTTTTCATTGTTGACCGGATTAAAGGCTAATATTGGTTTCCAAAAGGTCTTTATGTTCGTTTCCACGTACTGCGCGCGCACTCCAGATGCATGTACTGTTTGACCGGGACAGGAAAGAAGCCGCGGTTGGCACCGGCACCATGTTCAGCTGTGTGGGCTGCTTCTGGCTGCTGCTGTCCGCCGCGCTCGTTGCGCTCTGCAGCTTCAGCTTCATCTCTCCAGCGTGGATCGTGAAGGAGCAGCAGCACGACAGGAGTGGCCACTCGGTCAGTTTCGGCCTGCTCTGGCACTGCTCCGAGTCTCTGGACCATATGTACACATGCTACGCGTTTGGGGGCATTGGGAGGTTTGCCGAGATTCCCTCCAGCTCCTGGCAGGTAATGATGAAACTACTACTTTTACTACTTCTACTACTACTTCTACCACTATTACAACAACAACTACTACTACTAATAACATCAATAATAATAATCAAATTATTACATAATAACAATAATAATAACTTGCATACTTGGTGGGCATACTTGTACTACTACTACTACTACTACTACTACTACTACTAATAATAATAATAATATAATAATAATAATAATAATAATAATAAGAGGTAACTCAAAAAGCACCTTCAGTGCTTGGACCCCTAATAACAATAACAACTTACACCAAAGGGTGGGCAATATGGCAAAAAAATGAAATCATGACGTTTGCCTCACACCTCCAGGGTTGGAGGTTCGAATCCCGCCTCCATCCTGCGTGCGATGAGTTTGCATGTTCTCCCCGTGCTTCAGGGGTTTATTCCGGGTACACTGCTCTCCTCCCCCTGTCCAAAGACATGCATGGTAGGCTGATTGGCATGTCCAAAGTGTCCGTAGTGTATGAATGGGTGTGTGAGTGTGTATGTGATTGTGCCCTGCGATGGACTGGCACCCCGTCCAGGGTGTACCCCGCCTTGTGCCCGATGCTCCCTGGGATAGGCTCCAGGTTCCCCGTGACCCTGAAAAGGATCAAGCGGTATAGAAGAAGGATGGATGGAAATTGTCCGTAGTGTGTGAACGGGTGTGTAAGTGTGCGTGTGTGATGGGTTGGCACCCTGTCCAGGGTGTCCCCCGCCTTGTGCCCCTAGTCCCCTGGGATAGGCTCCAGAAGAGTAAAATCGAACAGTACCAAGTGTGATCAGTCTGAACAGACTGTGGATGAAGACTCCTGGGATGAGTGCAGGACAGTGTTGAAGAGTTGAACACAGTAGCAGCTCTTACATACTGTACAAGTAAAGAGTATTCAGGTGAGATTATTCTCTCAAGCAAGGCTGAAACTTGGGCAGAAACTGTTTTTAGGACGTGCAGATCTTGATAGTGTTCATGTGGGACCCTTTTTAGAGGAACAGAAGGGGAATCAGTAATGCAATCAACACATTAGCGAGTTTTCACTGCGCAATATTGTGTTTTGGTGGCTTTTCACTGATTTACTGATTTACCAGCACATTTTTGTGTAATATATCCTGAGCGAAAGCACCTTATCGTTAATTGCTTGTATAATACTTTTATAATACAGTATATAGCTTGTATAATACAGACTGAGAGATGAGTCCGGTCGCTGCAACACAAGTATTGAGACTAAAGTTGAAACCAAACCGACAAACCCTACTGACTGTACATCATCGCTCATCACTGAGATGGTACCCTCAGGGGTAGATCGTTTGTATCTTTTATATATCATTCACCAAGGAAAAAGGGGTGTTTTGTGCCTTTTAAACTCATCTAAGAGATATAATTACACTCTAAGGAGTAATACTACCCTGTATACAGTATAACAGGATACACAGAACAATGATACGGTATAGCAGATTGTATGTCTCGTGAGAGTGACGAATGACACAAAGTGAGGGTACTTAGATCAGTACTTATTTTTGGTAAAAAATAAGACCATTTTATTATTATTACCTCTTAAATTGAGTAACCACTGACATACTGTATAAAAGCACTGATACCTGAGAATATTAGTGATATTAAGAAAAGTTTATATATTGCGATATTGATATAATATCTTTATGTCGGCCATTTATTGCGCCATTTATAAAAAGTGCAATAAAAGAGTTACAAATATCCAAATAGTTAATGAAGCAACAACGCTGTAACAATATGAACTAAAAGTAAAAAGTAAGTGAAAGACAAGTAAAGAGTTAAATGATGTGTCAGGGCATGCTGTTACAGGGAAATAAACTATGCTTGATGCGGCCCAGCGCAAAGCAGCGTTCGTTACCACCCTGAAGTGTTTTATTCCTCTGATACGACAACAATTTGGCAACATTTACAAATGATATTTAATTAAAGCACATTTAATTCCATACTCTTTATCTGTTTATAGTTACAGTAAATGTTGTGGAACGTAAAGAAGACAAGTTCTTGTTATCATGTACGTAATAGCGGCTGTAAACAGTCGTTCCGTTACTGTCCCTTAAAGTTAATAAGTGAAAATAATAATAATAATAATAATGCAGCTTGTTCTGTCATCAGACTTTCCTGCGGTGAAATGCTTAAAGGAACAGCTTTATCTCTTATCTGTTAGAAAGTTCTGACAGTAGAGACTCCTTTCAAAAATGTTAAATGCCTCTTGTTGTTTCACCTTTTCTTTCCTAATAACGTTTTGTTTATTTATTTATTTTACTTTATTGCACTATAGAAACAATACTATAGCAATGATAACGTATTAGTAAGAGCTCATTAACTACCGTCACAGCTGGTTTTATAGAAAAAACCTTCGGACACATCTGAATCGGGAATTGAACGACGCTGTGGTATAACAATAATCATTTCAAAAAACAACAGTATGAATGGAGGCTAATATAAAAAGATTAAATGACCTAGCAAACATTTAAGGGCTTCCAAGTGGTTTGGAGATCCAGCATGTTGTGCAATGTGGGGTGCCAATGAATATTCATTAAAGTATTATGGTAATATTTTTTTTTAACCACTTGTACGATACTTCTACAGTTTCTCTACAGACTTATGATGCTAATAATGGCAGATGGAGAAAGTTTTTAAATAATAATAATATATATATATAAAACACTGTCATATTCTGTGCCACAGCCTATAGGGAGATGTGTGATTAACCGTCTTTTAACACACTAAATTCAGCTCCCAACTGAATCAGATGTATGAAAGGAGGTACAATGATAAACTCTGCACTGCTGGTGATAAGTCTGAACTGGTGATACGTTATAAACTGAGATGTGTAATGTCCTAACACAGATAATTAGTTGCAAGTACTGGTCCTGTCTATCATTTGGGAATAGTTACCATGACGCATACTAAAAATAAATAAATAAATAAAAACGTTCACAGTGCAACTGGATGGATGTAACAGTAAGTTTGGCAATTTTGGCCAGTAGAGTCAACACGCACATGCCATTTTTCCATGAACGTGGGGAGGTTGGTGTTTTTGTTGGTGTTAGAAATGATCCTCTGTTGCTCTTAGTGGTTTGTTGAGGAAACACACTGATTTTGTGTGGAAAGTGTGATGGTTGTTTGTGGGTTTCTTGTCTTCTGAGTTGAGTTTGTGGAAGAAAGTGGCTTCCTGGCCGTGTGGGAATCGTGTGGCGATCGTTTCAGCTCCTCCCAGCCGTTGTTTCGTCCAGCTTCTTCTCTGGCCAGTCATCCTCTCTGCCGTGAGGACAATTCTCCAACGATTGTTCACCACACAGGAATGAAAGAAGTGAAGAAGTGGTGAAGGTTGAGCCTGAGATCATATTACACTAGTTGAGAATTTACTTTATTTTATTTCCTAGTTTTTTAGAGCTGTCCCAAGATGTGTCTTGAGATCATCTAGTGCTAGCCTTCTCCACATTCCACATACGAAACATAAGATGGTTTTAACACTGCTATTTTGTTTTTATGCACTAAAGATCTTGAACACATTTCCAGTAAACATTTCCCTGGCTCCATCTATTACTGATTAAAAACAAACAAACAAAAAAACTGTTAAGAATGTATTTTTTTAACTAGCTTGTTGTCATGAATTCCCCTCTCAGCATGCGGTGAGTGTTTCCCAGCGCAACGAATGGTTCTCTTGTTTGTTTTTGTTTTGAGTTCATGTCATGTCCTTTTGTTTTTGCTATAGCCATGTGGCTTTATTTTGGCTTCAGTCCTGTTTTAGTCTTGTTACCCAAATGTGTGCACCTGTTTTGTGTTAAGCCCTTAATTAGTTTGTCCATTTACATCTTGTTGTTTAAATTTTTTTTTTGGTCTCCATGTTTTCTGCTTTGATCCATGTTATTGACACTGATAATGATCTTCACGTTGCCGACAATGAAAACTATTCCATTTTTTTTTTTTTTACACACATTCATGATATATTTTTATATTTCATACTGTTATTTCCTTCTTGCTGTCACTGCAGTTTTGTTTCTGCAAATATCTTCTTCTTATTATTATTATTGGAAGACAAAAGATGATGGTCAATCTGCTCTGTTACTCTTATCACTCTTCCTCTTATCTCCAGTTGATTGGTGTATGCAATAATGGATTCACTTTATTACTAAACAAATCTCAGGCTTTGTCTGCTCTTAATTTACTCTCTTTGTGACGTAACGACAACAAAGTGGCGACCCAGTGGTTTGATTTGCCACAAAGCTGAAAGAGCTACTATATTTATACTGTACTTCTTTAATATCACAGACAGTTGTGGCTGCAGGAACGAAGCCAGCAGCCTGGAGGAACATATTTTGTTGTCGATTATTTTGTTTACAAGCTATGAGAGCAGTCTTTATTTATTTATTTATTTATTTATTTGTAATGCTGCAGGATATACGGACTCCTGCGCCAATGTCGGTGTTTTGGGGGTTGACATTTCATGGGTTCTATTTTAAAATCCTATTGAAAGTAATGCATCTGGGGAAAAAAAAACAAAAAACCAACACATCTGTAATGTAGTTAATGGCTACATTTTTTTCTTTTTTTCTTTTTTTCCCCAGCGGAAGCCCACCTAAGCTCTTAGAAATAATGTGAAATGTGTTAGGAATATTTTTTGCACCCTGTCTTAACTTAGAAGCAAACATTTCGACAAAAATGTCAAAATTCATTTGAATACACTGTGAAAGTTGCCACAATAGTTCAGCTTCAGACTTTTCCTACACTCAGCAAACATTTAAATGCAGCTCGCATCCCTTTCCTTGTCGTAGGCTGAAGACATCTGTAGGAGTGCACACATATTTTTGGCACTAAGGACGTGTTTCAAATGGGGAAAACTTCATAGCTTTGTTTTCAGTGTTCAAGCTCCTTCAGTATTAAAAAGTTTTAAATAGCATTTCAGTCACTGGCTGATGTTCGAGACGCACAATTAACTGTGTTTTATTCATGATCACAATTTCGTAAGCGATCACTTAAGTAAGGAATAATTACCCTTTGAGGCATTCTGTTATAGGGTGATATAACACTGCAAAAACTATTTCTTTCGGTGCCACAGACAAGAACTATAACATCCACTTGCCTAGTGCCTCATAGTACACATTAGTAGTTTAGTTTTTCATCTGTATTAGATCTGATTGTATTTATAATAGCTTTTAAAAGATGAACTCATTTACTGTGACTAAGGAGCATTAATATAGGTTTGTACTGTACCGTTTATGTGAAGTAAAAAGCCACTGTTCTTTCATTTAAAATGATGAAGTGCTGTAAAAGTACTTTGTTTGTTAACAAGTGGGATAAATAATTGCCTGGTTTTCTGTAGAGCCACTTTGTGATTTTATAGCACTATACAAATAAAATAAAATTGAATTCAGTATTGAGCAAAGCAGACATGATTGAATATATATATATATATATATATATATATATATATATATATATATATATATATAGCCTTATTGTGCAGCACTAAATGGGGTCTAAAATTTTTGTTAAATCTGTCAAGACTATTATAATTATAATATATAATTTACTTGATTATAATTTATGCACAGAATGTTGCTGTTGCTTGTGTCTAGTGCACTTAATACAAAATAAGTTTGTAATACTAAAATGAATTAGTAAGTTATAAACAATTAATACTAAATATTTTTTACATTTTTTTGGTTTGACTTCGTGTACCTTGTGTACGTACATACAGTACTAACAATTAAGCGCGTTAACAGATGGAATAAATAAACACACACCTTTTATGATTTCACTGGCCGTCTACCGGTGAGAGTTATTTTACACAGCTGCCAATACTTAAATAGGCTTTTTCCCCCCTCATTTAAGTCTCTACCACAGAAAGCAGCTTCATTCTTAGCCCCCTCCATGGCATAAAAGCACTTTCTTCACTCAGAAAGCACCAGTAACCTCAGGAGTTATGACTTATGCATGAAGGCAAAAAAAAAAAAAAAATGGAAAGGAAATTAACATTTGAAATTTATTAATAAATTGCTGTGCCATTCTTTTTGATTTGGTGGCATTTTTTTTTCCAAGACTGGATGAAGTGATGCTTGCAGGACTAATTACGGAAAAGGACGAATTGGGTCGAATGTCGTTCTGATATAGAGTGATATTTTTGCATGCATAGCTGAGTGTGCTTGGCAGTTATGCTAGTGCATTACTTATTAATGTGCATTGTTAGCATGGAGTGAGTGCAACAGCTTCAATCTGTTTGATGTGGGTTCTTTTTTTTTTTGTAAATTGATTTAGAATAAATGAGGTGCAAGATGAGACTAGTCCTTTCGTCTGAAATCCTAAAACGTTTTGTTCATTGGTTTGGTTTAAACACTTCTTTAGGCTTTGCACTAGATTTGGGTTGCAAGACTGTCAGTCCTGTACCGTCAAGTGATAAATATGTTGTCTTTTCTCTATACCACCAGACAACCAGACATTGTGATTATGGAAGACCCATCCTAAAACGAAAAAAAAAAATGCATAAATGAATGAAATCAGATGAAAATTTGTGATGGAGATTTGACTTTTACACAGATGTTGCTTCCCTTTGGTCGATGCAATGCCCCCTACCACCTACTCCAACAGAAGCCATTAATAAAGGTGAGGGGGTCATTAATTTTTCATCAGGCTTGCTTTACAGCCTTCTGACACGACTCATTGGTGTGCAGATTATTCCAGTGATGCTCCTGACTCCCTGCATTGCACACACACACACACACACACACACACACACTTTGTGTTCCACATTAATACCAGAGCATTGTGTCTTTGTGAAGATGACAGATGATCTGGACAGATTTCATATGTTGAGACTCAGGTGGCTTAAGCTCACTTATAATAGCTCAGCAGACCCTCTGCCAGGGGTGTTAGACAGGCAGGAAGTGGGCAGCTGTGGCCAAAAACAAGCTTAGTGGACCAACTAAGATGGATTTGGATAAACAGGATTGGAAAATGGTGACCATTTTACATTCTCATGTGGTCCTTCTTAGCTCAAGGGAAGTTTCAGAGACAACTGAACTATTTGAACACCAAAGGGATCATAGGTGACTTTTGAGCATGGAAATTGCCATAGACCAGCAACTGCAAACATCTGAGCCAGATGTGCATTAATTATAAGTATTTACTAAACAAATATTCACCATTTATGCCATAGAAAATCTATACACATATACAAGTTTTCACGATTTAATAATATGCTATGGTATGAATGGTAGAGTAGGATAGTTTGATAAATCAATAGCCAAAAATTTGGAAGTGAGAGTTTTGCCCATAATTCCCACCTTCTGACTGGGAAAAACCATTTGCATCAACATCCAAATGGGAATTATGAGCAGGAATCTGCCATTATGAGCAGGAAGCTGCCACATTAACAATGTTAACATTTGTGGTTGAAGTATTTAATTAAAGCTGATATTCCAAGAAGCATGCAAATGTAGGAAAGGCTATATTTGCCCAATAGTTATAGATTTCTCATATTTCTTTTATTGCTCTGAAGCAGTTCCCACAGTGATCAGTAATCTGGATAAATTCAGTCTAGTAGACATTATAGTTGTATTACAATCACTCTGGCCATTGTCCTGGTTTCCTACTGCGTATCAATGTTCTACTTTAGATTGTCTGCCTTATCTGCTTTTCATAGTGTGCCATCTGAACTGCTATAAAAACAGTGTTTGTGATTACACGGTGATATAGTGACCCCCGAGCATGCTGGGTAGCACTCAGGCACATCCATCCGGTCCCATATGTGTATCCTTGTGTTCTCATGTGAATAGGATTGAGCCAGAAACTAAATTGTTTGCGATTGGAAAAATGCGCCTGCTTAATGTAGTCTATTGTTATTGTCTTTTAGTGAAAATGGCAGATTCACAATACAGGGTGGAGTGTGGTGTAGAGTGGAAATCATTCAAGTACAATAGGTTCCCTAAGAACATGCATGCCTACGTGTAGTGCCAAGACAAAATTATTACATTTTGAACACATTATTGCAATTCTATACTGAGGTAGAAGAGACTCAAGGACACTTCAAGTTAGGGACTAAATTAAATGTGAAATATTTGACACTCTCTGTGTGAATTGTGTACATGACAGGAAGTGAAAGAAGAATTTCTGGACCACTCTGGACTCTCTGGAATTTCTCGTCTTACTCTGTCTCCGTTCTTCTTCCCTTTTTCGTAATTTTCTCAGGACTTTGACTATTTGGGATGCTGGGAGGTATGTGGTATCTCAAGGAGACAGCTGTCACTTCGTCTATCTAAGCCTTTTAGGGGTTTTGCTTATGGAACCAGGCTATAATTTGTCCTCTCTCTCCTTCAAGCTCTTGCTTATTCTCTGAAGACATTATATAGGTCATCAGGTTGAGCAGTACACAATGCTTGGACCCCTTTTGCATTTGTACATGCAATGTATAGGCTTGCAGATCGAAGCCACTCATGGCACAAAGCTTTTTTTTTTTTTTTTTTACCAAGGTAGATTTATAGCCTTTGAGTTGGAGATCTGCAGACTCTCTCTCGCCACACAATTTCATTCCCTTCAGTAATGTGTGCTGAATAGGATATATGTGCCTGATTGGCTAATGGAAAACCTCCACTGTTAACGTGTGATGGAGGGTGGGTGGTGTGCAGCGTGATTCAGCCGTTTGCCCTGGGGATGGGGATTACTCAGAGGCGAGAGGGAATTTGAAGAAAACAAAGTCTGACCTGATTCTTGTTGTCAGATCTTTTTTTTTTTTTTTTGTATGGATGGAGACCTCGCATGAAGTGATGATGACTACAATGTGAGCATAATCAGGGCTTATAGTGGAATTTGGAAAGTGGTGGAACTGCAGGAGGTTGCAGTTTTTAAGATAGCTCTCACGCCAGTGATGAGTGAGTTGACTTGCATTAACATTACCGTAGAGCTATTCTACGTAAATTATATTTTGGCAGGCTAACATTAACCAAATCAAATTAAACATTGCAGTAGAATACGGTTTGTGTTTATTTGCCAGGGTTTCAATTAATAGCTAGCAGTTTTCACGTGTCTTGAATTGAATCTGTTTTTATGAGATCAGATGACACTATGGATTAGCTAGCTAGCTAACCTAATCACTAAGCCAATAAGTTAGTTACAGGGGCAAAATGAAAGGTATCATTAGAAGTTTGGTTAGTTAACATGAACAGCTAACTCAGTAGCCCCATTAAAATAAACTTGATTTGAAGTGATTTTAAGCATTGCTTAGCATTTATGCTATATGGGAAACGTCTGTTAATGATGATGCATGATTAGCTTGTACCTTTTCCCATAAAACATGATTGGGCATTTCGGTGATGCAATGACTGTGAGTTTGTTTCCTGCTGTCCATCACGTTGCAGGAACAAACAGATAACTCACATTTGTACTCTCTTCAAGTTACTAATTGTGCCAGAATGCCGCTCCGGATCATTCCAGATTGTTCCGGATCATTCCAGCTTACTTGAACGTAATTAACATGGATGTCTGCCGGGTGTGAAAACAAAATGAACATAAGGAGTAGAAAAGCAACCTGCAGACATGAGTTCGGCAGACGGATGCATCCAAAACTTCAATTACAGAGCGCACCAGCAGAATGAATGCTTAAGCAAGAAGGATAAGACCTAATATTTTATAGAACATTTTTTGACAGCTCGCCTTGTGGGAAATCAGGTCACAATGGCCTCCACCAAGAGATGCCGCCTTCTAAAGCAGGCTTTCCAACTGGCATTCGCAAGCAATGGGTTCTTAATTGAAAAGCGGGATTAGGAATGCAGACAGCGGGCTGTTGCAGTGCCAGCGAGAAGACATCAGGACACCAAGGGAGTGAGTTTGTTTTTCTGCAGCTCATCTCCATCAGTTTTAATGAATCGTTTTCTGGCAGAGCATTTATGTCGGTAATATGTAACTTTTATGAGAATGGCTTCGGAGTCCATAGGGAGAAGCAGGGCAGTGGAGGGAGCTCATCTGTATCCTTGTATTTCCCATAGCAATTCTGGACGTTGTTGTAATCCGTAATCTCATTTTAAACTCACATTTGTGAGATGGATGAATGGACAGTAGCAGTACACACGTAACAAAAAAAAAGTGCTTATGCTGTTTTACCGTGAACCTCAGGAGATATTAGCCTCCCATTGATAGAAATACACCATATAGCTGTTAAAACCAAGGGCCGCTGTGCCATAATCTTGATATCATCAGATGCAGAATTTGATATTTTACTGAATGTTTGCTTCCCTCTTGATATCCAAGTAATAATATACTAACAATTAATTCTATCATACAATACAATTAACTGTACTATCAGCACTACTATCAATCAATTAAATACCCCTTATCCTACACAGGGTCATGGGTGAGCCTGGGCCTATCCCAAGGAACTCTGCGAACAAAGCAGGGGACACCCTGGATGGGGTGCTAACCAATCTCAGGGCTCAACTGCACACACACACACTAAGGACAATTTAGAGATGTCATTCAGCCTACAACAAGCATGTCTTTGGACTGTGGGAGGAAACCGGACTATCCAAGGGAAACCCGCAAAGGACGGGGAGATCATGCAAACCATACACATGCAGGGCGGAAGCAAGATTCAAACCCCCAACCCTGGAGATGCGAGGCAACGTGCTAAACCCCTAAGCCACCATGCCCCCTTATAAACACTACTATCTGTACAAGACAATCTTTTCACATTTTGGTCTGTTGCTATTTTCATGGACTCAAGCAAAACCCTGGCGAGTGAGGGGAAAGGAAGTGTTCCTGTCTATGTGATGTCTATTAGTGACAGACTACAATACCACCTGTTAAACCTCTGCAGTGCCATCATTTGCCATCTGTTATATGAGAAGCTTTAAAAATGGAAAAAGGTTACTTCTCTTAATGATACTGTTCCATCATAGACTGTCTTTCAAGGGTCCTCTGCGGCACAAGGCTAACCAAGGATGTCCCCGCCAGATTTTGCAAAGACAATCCAATCTGAGACCAATTTAGTCTGTGCTTTAGAGAGAAACTGCTGCATTTGTCACACAGACTAAACTTGTTGGCCATGGGAATTTAGAGGCATTCCATTTGGCTTTATTTTGAAAGTTCTCAATCCCAAGTGCAGGTCCAGCTGCACTCCACATTTTTACCATCTTATGTTATTTTTTTTAAACACATTTGACCAAGATAAGAATGGTTTTAATAAGTTTTTTTACCTCAGACCTGAGGTCGTTTGAACTGAGAGTTTGGTCGAATCTGAATGAAACAAGTCTCACCCTGGGGTTCACTTCAGGTAAACTTAACTTGTCATGCAATTACAGCGATGAGTTCACTAGGCATGTCTCTGGCCATTCTACTCAATTCCTCGGTTTGCCTGTCTAAAAATTGTTTTCAAGTCATTTTGTCAAATACTATGCAGCCAACATGAAGGCACCTGGCTTAGTGGTTAGAACGTTTGCCTCACGCCTCCAGGGTTGGGGGTTTGATTCCCACACCATCTCCCCATACTTCGGGGGTTTTCGCCGGATAATTTGGTTTCTTCCCCCAGTCCAAAGACATGCGTTGATTGGCTGATTGGTATTTCCAAATTGTCTGTAGTGTCTGAATGTGTGTGTGATTGTGCCCTGCGATGGTTTGGCACCTCGTCCAGGGTCTCCTGGGATAGGCTCCAGGCTCCCCTGTGACCCTGTGTAGGATGAGCAGTACAGAAAATGGATGGATGCACTGAAAACTTGACTGATTGACCCAAATGAACATCACTAGTGAAAACAGTATATGTTCCTCAAACAAGTCCAGAACTGATCCCGCCCTGGGATCTCAAAGTTAGGTGAAAACACTCGTGCGAACACAGACATCAGCCAAAGAGATAGAGATGTAATAGAGGTGGCGATGGAGGCTCATACAAGAACACATTCTGTGACCCTGATTTATGAAGGATTTGTGGGAAAACCTAAAAAAAACTGGTATACAAAGTTTTGCATCTTTCACATAAGCAGATGTTTGACAAAAGCAATAGGTACAGGGTGGAGTCAATGCAAAATGGATTTATTTAGCACACACAATGTGTGATTTACCACAGCCTGAGAGTCACTTAGTTATAAATTATAATGACCACTACTAGGGAACAATGTTCACAAGAGAAAATGATATTGAAATTAGGACCTGCACAATCAAGGTAAAGTTGGTTTTATATTTGATATTCGCGGCACGTTTGCATCTTCAACACCCAACAGCGTTCAAAGAGAGCTGGTGAATACCTTATGAATGGAGCACACACACTCTTCTGTACACCACACCACGTTATTTTGCATTCATGGCATCATCTCTCTGTCTTTAATCAGTGTAATGCTTAATGATTAAATTACGCATGTGTGTGAAGTTTCATCCGTGAACATAGGCTTTCGGGACACCTCCTTGTGTTTGCAGATGCAAAACTCAGATACTGTTTCCTCACCCTAATTTGCATACAATGTCATTTACAAGATTTTTATTTGTAAACCACTTGCAACCACAAAAGTACACTAATGTTTTTATTTGTTGCTATTTTCACTATTGAAATTTTGCCAAATTATGGACATTTATGGAAATGGCAATCAAAATTATTCAACCCCCATTGCAAAATCAAATCAAATTTACAGACTTTCATCTGTTTGCAATGAACAAATCAAACAAAAGCAATTGAAATAGTTCAACACAAGGAATGCTTCAAATGGTTTCCAGAAATTCAACAGAAAATGCAACTTATAATGACTTCTCCAGTCTCAAAATTATTCAACGCCTTCGTGGCAAGCATCTTTAATACTTAGTAGAGCACCCTTTTGTTGTTAAGACCTGCTGCAAACTAGATGCATAGCTTCTGGCATGGTTCCTGAGGAACCTTAGTTCATTCCTCATAGCAATGACCTCTAGTTCAGTAATATTCTTGGGTTTGTGTGCTGCAACCGCCTTCTTTAAATCCCACCAGAGATTTTCTATGGGGTCAGGTGACTGTGGTGAAGAATCGTCCAGGACTTCTTCTCCAACCAAGCCTTGGTGGAATTATAGGTATTCTTGGGACCATTGTCCTTTTCGTAGGTCCAGTGATGCCCAAGCTTCAGCTTCTTCACAAACGGCATGAGGTTTTCTCCTAGGATCTTGCCTTCCACACGTTGCAGGTTTCCAGTGCTAAAGAAAGCAAAGCAGCCCCAGATCATCAGAAAGCCACCAACATGCTTGACTGTGGCCGGAGTGTTCTTTCTTCATTCTTCTTCCTCCAGACATACCGCTGATCCATCGTGCCGAAAAGTTCTAGTTTTGTTTCATCGCTCCACAGAACAGAATCCCAAAACTTTTCTTGTTCTTTTGGGTCAGTAGTGGTGCACGTCTTGGTGTTCTGGTATGGAAACCTGCCTTATTGTGCTCACTGAAACCTCAGTGCCTGTTGCCACCAAGTCTCGCTGCAGGTTTTTTGGAGTCACTCGAGGGTTTTTCACAAACTACCTTCTCAGAAATCTGGTTGCAGCCGTTCATAGCTTCCTTGTTCTGCCCCGTCCAGTAATTGCATATTGTATTTTCTAATGTATTTTCTGCCTTTCTGCCCTTAGCCAGTTCAGATATTTCATGTGTTCCAGCTAAATCACACCTGCTGCAACTAATGAATCCCATGATTAGTTGTATCAGGTGTGCTTAAGACAATGCCTGTTTTGCATATTTGTGCTGTAGTGAGGGATTCTATTCAGGGGGTTGAATAATTTTGAAACTGGATAAGTCATTGTAAGTGGCATTTTCAGTTGAATTTGGGGAAACCACTTGAAGCATTCGTTGTGTTGAACTATTTCAATTGCTTTTGTTTGATTTGTTCACTGCAAACAGCTGAAAGTCTGTAAATTTGCAATGGGGGTTGAATAATTTTGATTGCAACTGTACGGTATTTATTGTCATTAAATCATTATTAGGAGCATTCAAATATGTAACTATTTGAATGACATATATGGCATAAAAAATGATTAAATATTTTATTTTTCACATGCAGATTGCTGAAATAATGAAATAAACTGACAGGGCTGTTCTGCATGAAGAAGCTGCATATAAATCTGAAATGCACAGCAACGGATTTGTATGATCTATAAGCTAGTGGGAGGAAAGCTGCCGCTGTATCAGCAATATTTTTCTCAAAAATAATAAATAGCTTAGATTTGGTGTTACTTGTCTGCAGAGTGCACTTGCACAGTTACAGCAGGTTACGACAACGCCCACGGAGTATCAGCTTCCCATTGATTTTCCTCTGCCATGGTGACATTCAAGACCCTGTTAGCAGCACAAGCTTCCAGGGAGGAAAAAAACAACAACCCAACAGCTTACGAAAAATAACAAGGAAAAAAAAAGAGAGAAAGATGGAGAGCGTTTGTGGATTACTGACACTGAAAAAGTCTGGAAGGTAAAAGAACGGTCAGGACTGGAATGAGAAGACGATGACAAGAATCAAGAGAATAGCAGATGGAGTGGAAGACAGTGATTGAAGGAAAGAAGGAGCAGAGAGGGAATGCTGAGTCGCTTCTTTGGCTGCAGCCGCTGCCCATTCATTAAGCAGTTTGTCAGCTCATCTCGCACTGTGGATAGTTTATGTATTGATTGAGCTGCAAGCCCAGAACCATTTTTTCACCCCTTTAGCGCAACTTAGAATGATGCATAGTGCTTCTACCGTAAACTATGGTAGTTTACACAGTCACAAACAGGTAGAAATAAAAATTCCCAGTAATGCCTCTTTAAATTTTTTGTGAGTGCTGGCTTGAGTTCAGGAAAGAACCTGACAATTGGACATTTTTAGTTCTTCGCTTTTGAATTCTTAAATCTGATTGGTCAGAAGGCTGCAAAGAGGTTGGCGAGGGAATGACTGTGTTGATGTACTGTAAGTAATAACAGGAAACTAATTTGTTTCGCAGACATTCCACAACATTAAATATAACCATAACTTCTTTAAAAAAGTAGAACACAACTATGTTGTTGATTGTTCTCCTATAACAGCGCTTCCCCATGTTGTTTGATTCCTTAAATAACTGCATAATCATTTGATCAGTATTCCAGTAGCACGTCTCTGACACAGCATTTTGACAGGATTTGTATTGTTGCAATACCCAACATTCTTTGTGCAAATATAAATCATACGATTAGCAATACGCAATACTGTAATCCCAGTTTTCCTACCAGTGATGGGAAGATCAGATCATTTTACTGACTTGGATCTTTGAATCTCGTTCAGCAAAATGAACGAATCTGTATTCAAGTCATTTGAATGGAATTAAATTTATTTTCATTGGCCAAATTCCCCCAACATGTCTGCTTACACAAACTGTAATCATATCCCGAATATGGAAAAAATGCAGCCAAGGACATATTGTGGGAAACAGAAATTATTAATTTACCACTCGACTGGGTCTTTCATTCTTTTGTTACGTGACAGCTGCATAATCTGAGGTTCTGAAAAGTCAAAAGAATGAACTAACTCTTTATTACCAGATTCAGTGTTGTGGAAAAGAACCATCATGGCAGAAATTCACAAATTTATAAATTGTAAGAAATAAAATAAAAAAGAAACTAAAATTTGTAAAAATAAAACCATGCTACCCGCTTGTTTGTAAGGAAGGTTGGGAATTCTGAACAAATTTCTGCATCCAATACAAAATATGTGCAGCTGTCCCGTCGCGTGACAAATGAATGAAAGAGTCGGCCCGGAGAAGGGACTTGGGTGCTGAACTAATCATTTCTGTTTCCTGTACAAATCCTATGCGTCTGTCACATTACAAAAGATCGAGCGAATCGGACCAGAAGACTAGGGAGGTGAATTAATCATTTCTGTTTCCTGTACAGAGCCTACAAACGGTTTACAAACAAACGAAAGTATTTTGCGCATGTGCGGCCAACACAAAATGAACGAATCATTCTCTGAGACAACAAGTCATATAAAAGATTCATTCAAAATGAACGAATCATTCATGAATGACACATCACTATTTCCCATATGAAGCATCAGAGCTTGAGTTCTGGACATGTCAGTCAATATAGCATGTCTTCACGTCAGAACATCTGATTACATGCCAGTCTAAGTATTGGCACACTGTCAGCCCCAATACTGATATACAGCTCGAACGATTCTGACTGCAAGCTAAGATTTACAGTGTAGCATTTAACTCAGTCATAATGCTTGTGAAATAAGGCGGTCATTTTCTTTATCAAATATTACAATTCAGTACAGGGGTACAGCATACAAAGAGGAGAAAGTTGCTGCTTTTTGATGTTTCGATGAATTAGCTTCCTAATGAGCTTTGCTAGTTAAAGAAACTGTACTATACTATACTCACTGTACTATATTTGTGTATGTGATAATAAAGGTTCTTCTTCTTTTCTTCGTCTACAAATAGTTAATAGCAGTCACAGCAAAGGCTGCTAGTAAGCCAGAGACAAACTTGCTAGCTAGCTTTAATTTAACCTTGCTATATCAAGCTAGTTTTAAAAAAACTTTCCCTTTCATTTAACAATCACTATGTAATTATTTTAATGTTTAATACCATTTTATTACACATACATTTTTGTCTTTGACTTTCCATATGTTCAGAAAGTTGAAAAATGACTTCTGGGAAGCTCACTTTCCAAAACAAAAGTGTCTGAACATGCCACCCATTTTTCTTTTTCAAGTAGTGAGATCTGTACACTTTTCACAACTCTCTCTCTCTGTTTCATCATACAGCAGTTAGTAAGTGTGTATTTATGGGTTTTATATTATATATATATATATATATATATATATATATATATATATATATATATATATACAGTATATATATATATATATAAATCATGATATTCCATGCTTGGAAATCAAACAAAATCATGCATATTGACGATTTGTTTGTTTGTTTTAAAGCAGTGTGTAATTAGAGTAAATTCTAGCAAAACTGTGTGTATGTAATCATTTAAACGATTCTTCTTATAACGTAGCAATTTGCCAAGAGTAAAAACATTTTATTTATTAAAGAATGACACCTCATAATTTTTTATTAGTTTAAAGTTACTTTAAATGTTGTGAAACACCCATGGAACATGTTAGTTCCAGTTACCACTTATGTTATAGCAGCCATAAACAGTCGTTCCCTTACCAGCCTCAATGTTAATAAGGCCATAGTACTGAGAAACAGTAAAAATAGCCTTTTTCAGTGTTCGAAAAACAGCCTTACCGTGGAATATTACAAAACCCTGACATTGAAGACTACTTTCAAACTTTACAGAAAGCTTCATCATAGAAACAAACAGTTTTCCTTGTTTAATTACAATACAGTTGTTTTTTTCCTTGTAAATCTGTTTATATTAGGTGGTGCATGTGCCATAAACGTTCTATGAATAAGTTGTTACTATAGAACCAATAACTTGGAACGAACGAGCGCATTAATATAAACCTGTGATTTGTATTTCAGCCAAAATTACTGTCACACAAGTATCATGCGTAGCATTATTTTACAAAAGTATTGATAGCTGACAAAAGTCCACATTACATTGGTTTAGATGAGCTCTTTCTGAAGTCAGGAAACTTTTTAAAATCTGTGTTAGTGGGTTGGCATTGCAATCATTAAACATTTAAAACCCTGTCTCTGATGCTTACGCTTTACATAGCGGAACCACTGAGAGTTAATCGACTTGCTCAAGTGCTCTTTAACACTCCTAGGCTTTAAACGCAGAACTTTCTGGTCCACTGTGCAACACGCGTCAATTTTCACTGCATTAAATACGGATCAGTGGACTGGAATAAATGATGTGTGGACTCAAATGCAACTTCACATCCAATGTTGACGAGCACCAGCACATTAGGGAGTGTTATTAGCTTCTATGATCTCACAAGGTCATGCACACATGGCCCGAGTTTCTGTTAATCCTGCTGGTTTATGTTGCTGTATAATAAATACAACTTGTAATTTGCCCTGCTGCATGCACTTGTTGTTACACAGATGTCACGTCCCTCACAATTGTAGCTCCAGGCCATAACCGAGGCCTTTTCACTTATTAAAAGTCACATTTTAAGAAATTCACTTGATGAAAAAGGCATTGTGTAACGTTTTTTTTCTTCTTTTTTTCTTGACTCTTGCATTATTTTTAATGAATGATGCGACGACTGAGAGAAAGCTCAAGGCTAGTTGAGATTCAGGAGATGCTGAGCATCTTTTTCCTCCAGAGCAAGTCATTATTTTCACAATTTGCCTGATGCAACTTCAGCTCAGAGGACAGCAATTCAGTCCATAATGGTGTCGTAAATTGATAATCCAACTTCTTAGATGCACAGACCCATGTAGTGACGGGCTTACCTTTAAAGCACACAAAACCAATTTCCTCTGTAGGGGAAGATGTTAATAGGTTCAGTTTTAATATGCATTTATATCTATATATATATATATACACACACACACACACACACACACACATACACACATATATATATATATATATATATATATATATATATATATATATATATATATATACAGTGGTGTGAAAAAGTGTTTGCCCCCTTCCTCATTTCCTGTTCCTTTGCATGTTTGTCACACTTAAGTGTTTGGAACATCAAACCAATTTAAACAATAGTCAAGGACAACACAAGTAAACACAAAATGCAATTTGTAAATGAAGGTGTTTATTATTAAAGGTGAAAAAAATCCAAACCATCATGGCCCTGTGTGAAAAAGTGATTGCCCCCTAAACCTAATAACTGGTTGGGCCACCCTTAGCAGCAACAACTGCATCCAAGCGTTTGCGATAACGTACGAATGAGGCTTTTACAGCGTCCTGGAGGAATTTTTGGCTCACTCATCTTTGCAGAATTGTCCTAATTCAGTTACATTAGAGGGTTTTCGAGCATGAACGGCCTTTTTAAGGTCATACCACAACATCTCAATAGGATTCAGGTCAGGACTTTGGCTAGGCCATCCAAAGTCTTCATTTTGTTTTTCTTCAGCCATTCGGTGGTGGACTTGCTGGTGTGTTTAGGATCATTGTCCTGCTGCAGAACCCAAGTTCGTTTCAGCTTGAGTACACGAACAGATGGTCGGACATTCTCCTTCAGGATCTCTTGGTAGACAGCAGAATTCATAGTTCCTTTTATCACAGCAAGTCTTCCAGGTCCTGAAGCAGCAAAACACCCCCAGACCATCACACTACCACCACCATATTTTACTGTTGGTATAATGTTCTTTTTATGAAATGCAGTGTTCCTTCTACGCCAGATATACTTGGACACACACCTTCCAAAGAGTTCCACTTTTGTCTCATCGGTCCACAGAATGTTGTCCCAAAAGTCTTGGGGATCATCAAGATGTGTTGTGGAGAAATTGAGATGAGCTTTGATGTTCTTTTTGCTCAGCAGTGGTTTTCTCCTTGGAACTCTGCCACGCAGCGCATTTTTGACCAGTCTTTTCCTGATGGTGGAGGCATGAACGCTGACCTTAACTGAGGCAAGTGAGGCCTGCAGTTCTTTGGACGTTGTTGTGGGGTCTTTTGTGACCTCTTGGATGAGTCGTCGCTGCGCTCTTGGGGTAATTTTGGGCGGCCGGCACTCCTGGGAAGGTTCACCACTGTTCCATGTCTTCGCCATTTGTGGATAATGGCTCTCACTGTGGTTCACTGGATTCCCAAAGCTTTGGAAATGGCTTTATAACCCTTTCCAGACTGATAGATCTCAATTACTTTCTTTCTCAATTGTTCCTGAATTTCTTTGGGTCTCGGCATGATGTGTAGCTTTTAAGGATCTTCTGGTGGACCTTACTGTGTCAAGCAGCTCCTATTTAAGTGATGCCTTGATTGTGAACAGGTGTGGCAATAATCAGGCCTGGGTGTGGCTAGAGAAATTGAACTCAGGTGTGGACAACCACATTTATAGTATGTTTTAACAAGGGGGGCAATCACTTTTTCACACAGGGCCATGATGGTTTGGATTTTTTTTCACCTTTAATAATAAACACCTTCATTTACAAATTGCATTTTGTGTTTACTTGTGTTGTCCTTGACTATTGTTTAAATTGGTTTGATGTTCCGAAACACTTAAGTGTGACAAACATGCAAAGGAACAGGAAATGAGGAAGGGGGCAAACACTTTTTCACACCACTGTATATATATATATATATATAATATATCTCCATCCATCCATCGTCTACCGCTTACTCCTTCTTCAGGGAACCTGGAGCCTATCCCAGGAAGCATTGGGCACAAGGCGGGGTACACCCTGGACAGGGTGCCATATATATATATATATATATATATATATAGACTAGTATCGACTAAAAGGGTACCAATAATTGTTGCACACCTATATTTAACAAAGGGTTTTTTTTTTGCCTTTGTTTATTTATTCATTCTCATATGATTAATTTACATGTGATTCATTTACATATGATTCATATTCATGTGATTCATTTACATGTGAACAAAGATTTTTTAAATAAACCTCTGTTTTATCTATCCATGAAAGCACAGTATTTTAGTGATTTTTTTTTTAAACAAAAGATCAAAAGGTTAAATAATAATAAAGGATTTACCAAGGATGCCAATATTACTGTAGGGCACTGTGTATATATGGTTTTATGCTTACAGTATGTGTATATGTGTAGTGGTTTCGGGAAATCCCATGGTATCTCATGGTGGCTGAATTCTGAGTAAAAAAAAGAAGCAAAAAACCACAAACCCCAACAATCCCCAACAAAAACTAAATATATTTAGCAAAAAACAACACTGTGACACGACCTTTGCTCTGGTTGAAAGCAAGATGGAGGCTGAAACACAAGCTGGAACAAATTGAAACAAAGAAAAACTTAGTCAAAAGTCTAACACAAACACACTCCACATTCCTTAGAATTTGCGGGTTAACACAAGAATTTACCCTGTCTGTCCATCTACTTATCTACTTGTTTGTCTGTCCATCTACTCATATACATTTGTGTCTGTCCATGTACTCATTGGACTGTCCATCAACTCATCTACTAGTCTTTCTGTCCTTCGACCTGTCTGTCTGTCCATCTACTCATCTATTTGTGTGTCTGTCCATTAACTCTTCTGTCTGTCCATCTACTCATCTACTTTTGTGTCTGTCCATCTACTCATCAGTGTTTCCATCATCTCATTGTCTCTCAATCTATAGACCGACAAGTCTATCCATTTATCCACTCATCTGTCTTTCAATCTACCCGTCTGTCTGTCCACCTGCCAACACAAATATTCTGCTTTAATGCCGTTGAGGATTGTTTACTTGGAGTTTTATCCTGAAGACTATAATTTACGTGCTACAATTTATGCATAAAAACTCCAAACACTGTCGTTCCCTCTTTTTATTTCTCTTGATCTCTTTCTCACCCGGCGTGTGCTGCACTCTCTTTGAAAAAGCATGGGAGCGCTGCATTTATAATCTCTCTCATTACACGCCACTTATGTGTACACACACAGTTTATTAATGTCCCGCACAGGTGCTGTATTTTTCCTCGCGCTGTGTGATCTGTCATTTGTTTTCCCTCCACCACATGAATGAATCCTGTGCCATTTTTCATTCGCCCCGTTGCGAGCGTGCAATTTCACTCGGAATACATTTCAATGCATTTATAGTCATTTTGCTTGTAACCTCTCACAAATGGTTTGGACGAAAAAGCAATAGAGAACACGCAGGCTGTCACAGCCTTTGAGTCCACTTCAAACATAGTACTGCTTCAGCGGCAGTAATAATCTGACACAAATAATCCTTGGTCCCATTTATGCAAGAGTCTTGCTCAGGTTGAGACTTGATGTCATTATTAGCATGCATAGAAATTCCCCCCATTCCCCCAAACGTTTCAGTTTTATGTATCATACAGCTCACATCCAGAGTTCGTAAATCAGGGATTGGAAATGAAAAAGTCAGAGAGTTTGTTTGTGTTTTCTTCTCGTCTTTTTTTCATTCTTAGCTGCATGCTAGAGCGTCACAGAGTATCTCCATCCATTCAGTACCATGTGAAACCTTTTTTATTTTGGTCAGCATTGAGTTCTAGCAGGAAGGAGACGTCTGTCCACAGGCTGGTTATCTTGATTATCCCATACTCACATTGTATATCTAAGTATCTCTCTATGAAACACAAAGGCCTAGCTTATGATTTACATACTGTAGTCGGCGTGGGTTTTTTTTTTTTCTTTCTTTCTATTTTTACGATTATTCTCTATGGTATACTTTCACATAACCTTTCCAGCTTCTTATTTTATTCATTTATATATGTATTTATTTTCCGTTGAAAGAAAATAAGAAATTTGTTTCGACTGTAATTTTTGTAAGGATCCGTGGCTTGGACTAGGGGGACCGCTTGGGGTGTTGGGGGATAATCTAGGGTCAGGTTGTTGTTTTTTTTTTGTTATGTTTCATGTGAAGAATCTGGGCAATCTGTATCTGACCTCCTTTAAATAAAACCAATAAAAAAACTTGATCACACACACACACACACACACACACACAAAACAGAAACACAAAGGCCTTTCATAGTACAGAAAATTTTCCTCAGGTTTCTAAAAAATATACCTTTATTATCAAGATCTTTCCAAACGTTATACTAACACAGCTGTAAATAGCTTGTTTCATTGTTTTATTTTTATGACAATTATTGAAATGAATGACAAAGCTTCTGTTACGTAATTATTGAAAAGTGCCAGGCATTAACAACGTCGCAGTAGTAGCGAATTAGTAAATAAAATATTAGATCTAATTTAAATTACAGAAACAAATAGACTGCAGCACCATCATTTTATAAAAAAAAAATAACAGCACCAGCTTGAAACATGCCACCAGTTTTGTGCTATTACTTTTAGTTTTCCCTTAATAATGCAGTTTTGGCATATTGTATATCATTTTATTATTTCATTATGCCGGTGTTTATGGTGTAGTGAGAATTATGCTTGTAGGCGCAGCATATTACAATACCAGTAACACTGACTCCCAGCTCATTTGCATTGGAGCACGGACAATATAATAACTTATACCACAGCACCGTTGAATTATTGAATCTGACTGGTCAGCAGTCAGAAGCTGCAAGGTGTATATTCTAATACGCCATTGTTTCTGTAGTAACAGCTCATTCACAGGGACTCACAATCGAATATCAAACACATTCAAAAACGAATACTTTAAGTCTATGAAAGTCTAGGGTTACTGCAAGGCGAAATCTATTTACCGTTGATGGAAGGAGTCTCCAGTGTCAGCACTTTGCAACAGTTCCTTTGAGTTTTCCAACAAGTCTAAGGACAAAGGTCATGTGCGTGTTGTAGTTTCATACAGATTAATGAAGTGTACTGTAATTAGGATTAAGTGTAAAATCACATTTTAAAGCTGTGCAATGTGTGAAATTGAATGACGTAACAGCATTATGATTTTAATTTTGCTTCTCAAAAGTACTATTACATTCAATAAACCTCAATACTGTTAAGAGAATAGTTTTGCACGTCTGCTTGGCAAGTGCATTAGAAGTGGGACTTTGGCTGTGTTTGAAGATAAGTCAAAAGTAGCTGACTTAAAGGCACTTAATATAAAATGTCAGGCAGTTCTTTAAAACAGAACCAGGCTTGTTATGTAACTTTTATGAAAGTATGGAGCGACAGATGAAGTGTGTTCTGTCAGTGTGAAAGTGTTAAGTGATGAAAAATGCTTTTATAGCTGTGTTTCTAGTGAAATATGCCAGGATCAGAGTATCAGAGTGCGCTGTTGACCACTTGAGCTCTCTTTTATCCCCCCTATTTTTTATTTGATCTCTATATCTCGTTCTATCCTGATTTAAGAGCATCATGAGAGCAAGCACTCAAATTTGTATTTCATATTGCACACAAGTGCAAATTATTATAATATCCAGCCAATTTGTCTAACATTCAATTGCGTATTCTTTATAAGCAGTGTTGTTGTTTTTTTAGGTCATCTGTTCATTCTTCAGTGTTTAGGGACATCAGATTCATACAGGCGTGATCCTGTTTCTACTCCTGCGAGCAGGCTTTTTGAAGAACGACCAAAAATAGCTTACTTCCATGCCACTGATAACTCTACCTCCCGCTGTCATAGTCTCCTAAGAGACTCTTGCGTAACTCACATGGAGTGTGTGTGTGTGTGTGTGTGCAGCTTCATCATGAACTAACTGATACATCAGCATGAGAACTGTGCCTTAATCTGCTCCCCACCTGTAGTTATATACAGAGCAGCAATATGGAAAACATGTGGAGCGTGCTATTTTCTGTTTTAAGCTGTATTGTCCAGGATATGTATTCCTTTTATTTGAGATACAGAACCTGAGTCAGAGATTGTTTCTGAATTATGTTTGATTCCTTCTTTATCAGTACTGAACAACAGGACAAATTAAAGGCAAAAACATTCATTCATTATAAATGTCTACTCAAGATAAAATGTAAATAATTTAGGAATGCTCCAACTTGCCAATAACATGCTGGTAGGTGGATTAGCTACTCTAAATTTCCCCTAGCTCTCTCACGGGGCAAGTAAAATCTCCAGCATGCTGCCCAGTGTCATGTTTTGGTTGCCTGGAAACTGACTAGACTAACAAGAGATAGCTAACTTAACCCTTTCTAGCAGTACACTGGAGTTCCATCCTGCCGCCGGAATGGAAAATGTCTTATTGGGCATAAATAAGTGAATTAGTTATTTGCTTCAAGCCTGTTATAAGTACGGTCAGGACACACAGGGTTTGTGTGTATAGAGTATCATGACTTTGGTGAGCAGGGTGATGGGAAATGGGAGGGTTGTGAGCTCCCTGCTGGGCAAACAATTCACACCTCTCTATAGTAACATTGGTAACATTGGTATAATTTTATAACAATAAAATTATATAACATTTGAATCTAGTAAACTAGGTAAAAAAAAATAATAATGAAAAACTGCAAATTCTTAAATTCATATAATTCATATAATTCATATAAATTCATATTCATTAAACACTACTGTGGAGTATGACATCACAAGTAAAAAGTCTTGGTGAAAAGTCATCAAGTCTATGGTCCATATTTTGGCTATGAGGTGTTCTGCCTTCGCATCTCACATAAAATATTTTATTCGAGGCTTGCTAGCCTCCCAATGTTCTCAACGCAGCATAGGAAGAGTTATATGATAGTTTTGAACATTAATCTACTCAGCAGCTACTGGGCGGCTGTGGCGCAGTTGGTAGAGTTGGTGGTTGTGGCACAGTTGGTAGAGTGGGTTGTCCACTAATCGTAGGGTTGGCAGTTCGATTCCTGGCACATGCTGAAGTGTCCTTGGGCAAGACACTGAACCCTCCTGATGGCAAGCGCCTTGCTCTGTTACCAGTTTGGGTGAATGGTTGAATGAGGTGCTTTGGATATAAGTGCCCATTTACTCCAGTTTATAGCATCAAAGAAAAAAAAACAAGAAAGAGGAATTCTGATAATGAGGAATTTACCATCGATGTTCCACTTTCAATGATCTCCAATAGGACACCTTGACTTGCATGCTACCCCATGTGTAGAGTTTATATTTTCAATTTGAAGTTTCTCAGATGGAAGTTCAAGCCTGGAAGTTCAGTAAGAATCAGAAGCAAATGGATTTTTTTGGCATCAACTCAAATATCACGCTACGGGCCCTGGGTCCTTCATGCAGGAGCCCTGTGGTGCTCAGATGGCTGTGTTTTGATCTCTGAAGAAGGGAAAATGAGGGACTGGTCACACAACAGATTTTTTTGCATAGTGGAAGTAACTCAAAGCTTTCTAGTATGGTGCTTTTGGCAGGTTTGTCTATCTCATGCTGATTATCACACGAGCGGCTTCTAGTGCCTTCAATCTCCTGTTGCCATACACCCACACTCTCATGAGAGCAGTTGCGGTTTAAACTAAAAGGACATCGGTCAGGCAGAAGAGAGAATGCTAACTCAACGGCATGAGAAATAAAAGAAATAGAAAATCAGACAGACGTGAAAAAGAACAACATCCCAAGAGAATCAGAAGTTCACCCCAAGTCCTTCATATCAGCTTCTACTGAGAAAATACGGCCGGGTAATAGATTCTTGTCATGTTTTGATTAACTTTATACCACTGTATACGTTTACACAGAATAAAAGAAGCTGAGAGCGTTCCTGCCAGGCTCCTTAGCATGAGAAAACAATGAACAAAAAGAGCCCGTTTAATGTTACCTAAACCAGACTCTGAATGGGAGGACTCTCCCTAACTGGGAATGTTATAAGAGACTCCTTATCCCTATAAAGGAATTTCAGTCCTTCCCAACATAAACATGGGAACCTGAATCTGCATTCTTAGCCCTGACAGCCATCATAGCCATCAGGATGAGGCAATTATCAAGTCACAGAATCTGTCAGGCGAATTGAAAAATGGCTCGGCTAATATCGGACATCAGTTTTCTACTGATGAGTCATTTACTGATGTCGTAATTGCAGCAACATTTGGGTTTAATGGTAATTATAGCTTTAGGATTACAAACTCTCTCTCTCTCTCTCTCTCTCTCTCTCTCTCTCTCTCTCTCTCTAAAGAATGGCTTAGATTGCTATATCATCTAAAGCCGAACACTGACATTTCTTTGGCTTTACCATGGTCCTAATCACAATACCAGCCAATTTTTACCGTCCGTTGACATATCACTTGTATTAAAGCAGGGGTTGTGAACTGATGGGAGCGTTGTATGGACTTTTTATATGGATTTTCCTTTTTATTGTCTTTTTCCTTTATTGATTTTTTTCTGTATTAGCAGAAGTCTGTGCCTGTTGTGAAATATCTAGTTAAAAGTTTTTTCAGACAACACATTATGCGCAGGACAAACTACTCTAGTACTTCTATTCATGAGAAAATTTATGTATACAGTACATAGCAAAATTACGGGGGTGGATAGATAAACAACGTGGTTTATTCATACAAGAGCACTTTATCACCAAACCACAGAACAAAAAAATTTAATTAAAACAACCACCTTTAAGAGGATCTTGTTTAATGACTGTGTTTTAAAGAAAATAAATGTACTCTGTTCGCTAACACTGATTTGGCAGAGGAAATACAGCAGGATGAAAGTCCAGGATGAAAAAAATTGTGTGTATGTATATATAATATATACACATATACACAATTTTTTTTCATCCTGGACTTTCATCCTGCTGTATTTCCTCTGCCAAATCAGTGTTAGCTGATATATATATATATATATATATATATATATATATATATATATATATATATATATATACTGGCTCACTGCCGCTTGTGCAGTGTTAATCCAGTTTTATTAAGCCCTCTTTTGGCACTAATGTTCTAACAGTGATTGGGAAGAGAGCGAGACAGAGAGCAGACGTGACAGGTACGGGCACTTACGGTGATTAGTATTTCTGCTGCCCTGAATAGAAGATGAGAGAGAGGTAGGAGCTTCAGAGGCAACGCAGGTTATAATGAGTGATGCTGCGTTAACTGATTACTTTTCCTCTGAACATTTTAATCACATCGACTGCAAAAAGGCTATTTCTTGGTTCTCTCTGTCTATCATTTGTCAAGTACATCATTGTCCAATGATACACTATAATTACATAGTCCTGCTGTCCTGCAGTGTGTGTGTGTGTGTCCAGTTCAATATATCTGTGGTTCAATATTTCATAAGAAATGAGAGGCTGGCCAGTAGCTCCCAATCATCACTGCCCTTCTGTTCAGTGCAGCTAAACACACACACACACACACACACACGGATAGCATGTTCTGTTATATGAGAAAATACTTTACCATGGTAACAAGACAGATTCGACCCTGACTTTTTTCATCAGTCTGTAATTCTTGTTAATAAACAGCTTTTCTCCATATATTGCACTGCACACTAACAACCTTTAAAAAAACTCTCACAGATGGTAAGACTGCTGTTCGTTACACGTATCTTAATGCGATGATTAACCCATTGTACCTCAACCACACTAGCATGATAAGCTAAACTGAAATATCTCTTTTAGAAATATCTCAATTAAAATTAAAACTCTCGATGCATGGTGTCCTTTAATATAGACTCCAACATGCTGATTGTACAATATGGTAGCCTACATTCTAAATTGTTTCCTCCGATTCCCAGGGTGTATTCCGGCCACGCACGTTACTGAAGATAAATTTATGTAATGGTTGCGAATTGCTGTGGTATAAGAGGAATAAAACAGTTCAGGATGTGCTGTTATAGAATAACATTAACTCAAAATGAATGAATGTATGTTGAGACATAAAACTCCCAAACCACAGAACGGCGTACAAACATGGCTGCCGACTATAACTCCCAAACCACAGAGCGGCATACAAACATGGCCACTGACTATATCTCCCAAACCACAGAGCGGCCTACAAACATGGCCACCAACTATAACTCCCAAACCAGAGAGCGGCGTACAAACATGGCCACCGACTATAACTCCCAAACCAGAGAGTGGCGTACAAACATGGCCACCGACTATAACTCCCAAACCAGAGAGCGGCGTACAAACATGGCCACCGACTATAACTCCCAAACCACAGAGCGGCCTACAAACATGGCCACCGACTATAACTCCCAAACCACAGAACGGCCTACAAACATGGCCACCAACTATAACTCCCAAACCACAGAGCGGCCTACAAACATGGCCACCGACTATATCTCCCAAACCACAGAGCGGCCTACAAACATGGCCACCAACTATAACTCCCAAACCAGAGAGCGGCGTACAAACATGGCCACCAACTATAACTCCCAAACCAGAGAGCGGCGTACAAACATGGCCACCGACTATAACTCCCAAACCACAGAGCGGCATACAAACATGGCCACTGACTATATCTCCCAAACCACAGAGCGGCCTACAGACATGGCCACCGACTATAACTCCAAAACCACAGAACGGCCTACAAACATGGCCACGACTATAACTCCCAAACCAGAGAGCGGCGTACAAACATGGCCACCGCCTATATCTCCCAATCCGCAGAGCGGCGTACAAACATGGCCACCGACTATATCTCCCAAACCAGAGAGCGGCGTACAAACATGGCCACCAACCATAACTCCCAAACCACAGAACGGTGTACAAACATGGCCGCTGACTATAACTCCCAAACCACAGAGCGGCCTACAAACATGGCCACCAACTATAACTCCCAAAGCACAGAGTGGCCTACAAACATGGCCGCCAACCATAACTCCCAAACCACAGAACGGCATACAAACATGGCCGCTGACTATAACTCCCAAACCACAGAGCGGCCTACAAACATGGCCACCAACTATAACTCCCAAAACACAGAACGGCCTACAAACATGGCCACCAACTATAACTCCCAAACCACAGAGCGGCCTACAAACATGGCCACCAACTATAACTCCCAAACCACAGAACGGCGTACAAACATGGCCACCAACTATAACTCTCAAACCACAGAGCGGCGTACAAACATGGACACCAACTATAACTCCCAAACCACAGAGCGGCCTACAAACATGGCCGCCGACTATAACTCCCAAACCACAGAACGGCCTACAAACATGGGCATCAACTATAACTCCCAAACCACAGAACGGCCTACAAACATGGCCACCGACTATAACTCCCAAACCAGAGAGCGGCGTACAAACATGGCCACCGACTATAACTCCCAAACCAGAGAGCGGCGTACAAACATGGCCACCGACTATAACTCCCAAACCAGAGAGCGGCGTACAAACATGGCCACCGACTATAACTCCCAAACCACAGAGCGGCATACAAACATGGCCACTGACTATATCTCCCAAACCACAGAGCGGCCTACAGACATGGCCACCGACTATAACTCCAAAACCACAGAACGGCCTACAAACATGGCCACGACTATAACTCCCAAACCAGAGAGCGGCGTACAAACATGGCCACCGACTATATCTCCCAATCCGCAGAGCGGCGTACAAACATGGCCACCGACTATATCTCCCAAACCACAGAGCGGCCTACAAACATGGCCACCAACCATAACTCCCAAACCACAGAACGGTGTACAAACATGGCCGCCGACTATAACTCCCAAACCACAGAGCGGCCTACAAACATGGCCACCAACTATAACTCCCAAAGCACAGAGTGGCCTACAAACATGGCCGCCAACCATAACTCCCAAACCACAGAACGGCATACAAACATGGCCGCTGACTATAACTCCCAAACCACAGAGCGGCCTACAAACATGGCCACCAACTATAACTCCCAAACCACAGAACGGCCTACAAACATGGCCACCAACTATAACTCCCAAACCACAGAGCGGCCTACAAACATGGCCACCAACTATAACTCCCAAACCACAGAACGGCGTACAAACATGGCCACCAACTATAACTCTCAAACCACAGAGCGGCGTACAAACATGGACACCAACTATAACTCCCAAACCACAGAGTGGCCTACAAACATGGCCGCCGACTATAACTCCCAAACCACAGAACGGCCTACAAACATGGCCGCCGACTATAACTCCCAAACCACAGAACGGCCTACAAACATGGCCGCTGACTATAACTCCCAAACCACAGTACGGCCTACAAACATGGGCATCAACTATAACTCCCAAACCACAGAACGGCCTACAAACATGGCCACCGACTATAACTCCCAAACCAGAGAGCGGCGTACAAACATGGCCACCGACTATAACTCCCCATCCACAGAGCGGCCTACAAACATGGCCACCAACTATAACTCCCAAACCACAGAGCGGCCTACAAACATGGCCACCAACCATAACTCCCAAACCACAGAACGGTGTACAAACATGGCCGCTGACTATAACTCCCAAACCACAGAGCGGCCTACAAACATGGCCACCAACTATAACTCCCAAACCACAGAGCAGCCTACAAACATGGCCGCCAACCATAACTCCCAAACCACAGAACGGCGTACAAACATGGCCGCTGACTATAACTCCCAAACCACAGAGCGGCCTACAAACATGGCCGCCAACCATAACTCCCAAACCACAGAACGGTGTACAAACATGGCCGCTGAAAATAACTCCCAAACCACAGAACGGTGTACAAACATGGCCGCTGACTATATCTCCCAAACCACAGAGTGGCCTACAAACATGGCCACCAACTATAACTCCCAAACCACAGAGTGGCCTACAAACATGGCCACCAACTATAACTCCCAAACCACAGAACGGCCTACAAACATGGCCGCTCCCAAACCACAGAACGGCCTACAAACATGGGCATCAACTATAACTCCCAAACCACAGAGCGGCCGCTGACTACAACTTCCAGGCCACAGACTGGCCAATGCCTAGCCATCACACCCTCTCTCACGTTCACATTCACCCTTGTTCTGATTGCACAGCAGCTGGACTCAATTACACAAGCACAGCCACATGACTTAAGGACTCTCAGTTCAACTGCACATTGCGAAGTATAAGATCAGTATCCCGAACCTGGCGATATCAAGACTTTTGATTCTTCGCTAATGTTTACAACTACGCTAATGGTTACAACTAAATTTCTGGTTCCTGGTTCCCAGTATGCACAAGTATAGTTGTTTGTATATCGTCTTACTTCATGGAACTTGACCTTTGTTTGCCTTTATTTTGAAAATGTATTAAACTGTCAGGCGTCTCCACTGCCTGACACAGAGGCCATAATAAACCAAAAACTCTCATATTTGGTCATTAAAAATCCACAAGCAAAAGCACGGCAGCAAAATATTAAATAGATCCCACTGAGCGAGAGAGATGTTACATTAGAGATAATAAGAAATTAATTAAACGTAACCGTTTCACATCATCACAGTGTTTTGTTTTTTTTCTTAACCATCATCAGTCTTGTAATAAATTCATTTCTGCCCTATGAACATGATTATCATAGTTTGTACTGGGTTTGCCGACATGCAAACTTTTCTGCAAAGTGAAAGATTATACAGTAGGTGCACTATGTTATTGTTCTTGTTAATAGGCATTCATTAGTGTTTCTTTTGCTTGGCACTACTCAGATAGGATCCGTTCCAACCTTTCATAGCCTACACACAAATAATTATGGTTCTTCACTTGATTTATCTTGGAAGTGTTTTTTTTTTTCTGCAGATCCCAACATGTTCACATGCCATTGTGAATTATGAAATATGAAGTCATGTGACAAGTTCAATCACTCACATTATCTGCACCCCTGGGAGTGAATTGCTTTTTTTTTTACACTCACTGCAGTCCAATTCAATTAAATCGAACCTCAGACCACAGTTTTCCGCTGCACCAGATATCACTAACCTCCGAACCATACCCAGTTTCAGATACCGCTTTAACACTCAAACAAAGAGACTCGGGTTAGGAATTATAGTGCTAGTGTCCAAAAAATCCCAAAAAACACACCCTTAGAAAGAGGCATACATTTTAAATGTCTATTCGTCAGCAGGGATTTGGAGTTACTTTTGACCACACTCACTAAACGAACTGTCACCCAATATGAACATAGTGCTCAGTATAAGATATTACTAGGTACTACAATACAATATAATATCATGTGATCACTAATAGAATCATTGATGTTATTAGAAATATGATTCGCTTCTGTTACATGAACTCTGTTTCATATATTTTACGCCCTGATTACATCCCAGAATATTTTGCGTTTGAGTGAGCATTCAGCACCATTTGACCATGAGATTCATAGTGAAAAATGAAAATGCACCCGCGCTGATGGTGTTGTTGATTGCATCGGCTGGTCTCTCCACTGGAGTCGATTGTTCTGGCTCGACATTGACCTCACTCTGAACTGAGGTTATCTGCTGTCGCTTTGAGAGGTATACATTGATATTGCGGTTGATTTGTGGTGCAGCTTCCATCTCCATCTCCCTTTCTCTCTCTCTCTCTCTCTCTCTCTCTCTCTCTCTCTCTCTCTCTCTCGCTATATACGTCTGTGGGATAGCATATAAGAGGTGGAATAGAATGAAAAAATGACAGTATGATAAACAAACAACCCAATAACCCAGTTTTTCTGTATATTATAGTGTATTTATTATTTATATAATATATAAGAGTAGTGTTCTTTGTTAGTTTAAAACAATAGAAAAATAAAATATTTGTTCTTCTCCTGTTTTCAAAATCCTGCATTTAAAATATCCTCTATCTTGGAATATCCATCCATCCATCCATCCATTTTCTGTACCACTTATCCTAAACAGAGCCTGGAGCCTATCCCAGGGAACTCCAGGCATGAGGTGGGGGACACCCCTACCATCATAGTTCACAATCACACACACACATACACACACACCCTTTCACACACTACGGACAATTTGGAAATCAGCCAACAATAAATGTCTTTGGACTAGGGAGGAAACAAGACTACCCGGAGGAAACCCACAAAGCACAGGAGAACATGCAGTCTCTACACACACAGGCCGGAGGCGGGATTCAAACCACTAAGCCACTGTGTCCCTGATCTACACAAACACACATACACACACTCACTTACCCACTCTGATCAGCCATAACATTAAAACCAACATTAAAACTTTGATTATCTCATTACAATGGCACCTGTCAAGGGGTCAGATATATTAGGCAGCAAGTGAACAGTCAATTCTCAAAGTTGATGTGTTGGAAGAAGGAAAAGTGGGCAATTGTAAGGATCTGAGCGACTTTGACAAGGGCCAAATTGTGATGGCTAGACGACTGGGTCTTAGCATCTTCAAAATGGCAGGTGTTGTGTGGTGTTCCCGTTATTTAGTGGTTAGTACCTACCAGAAGTGGTTAATGATATGATTTGTAAGTCTTTTAATCGCTGTAATATTCAAATTTTACTTGAGACCATGGGCACAAAATGGTTTGGAGTTTTTCATTTTCCCACTGTTTACTCATTAAATAGTTCTGGTTTTTTCTTTTTGCAGATGTTGAATCAGAGTTGGAGTCGGAGGCAGATGCGAATGCAGCTGGTTTATCAAAGAAAACAGAAATGAAACATACGAAATTAAAGCAAGAATTGTAAACAAGAGCTAGGACATCATGGCATAAAACACAACATATACTAGACTAAACAAGCCAACACGACAAAATAGTGTTACTAATTAAGCGAACGGCGAACAGGTGGGAGTCATTACAAGCCATGTGATAGTCATGTGATTTGCGAGACTGTTGGGAAATGGAGTCCTTGTTGGCCATTTTGCATTCAAAACCAGCGCTGACGTGACAGTTGTCATGAAGATATTGTGATATGATTTTCTGTGCCATATTACCCAGCCTTACATCACATCCCTGCTTCACTTCACATCCAGTATTACTACTCATCACGCCTAAGCCACTCCTGCCACGGGCAGATAAACAATTAGCATCCGTTCATAACCCCTTTGTAAAGTGCTCGTGGTGTCAGAAGCTAATTTTCTGCTAAATTAGCCTCAGCTAGGAAAAACACACACATGCAAACACATCGAGCTGACTGGTGGTACTAGTGGTGGTGGTGGTGGAGTGGGAGTGTGTGCTGTTGCATTTATCTCTCAGTCTTGTGTCCCTGTCTAATCTCTAATGATAATGACTGTGTTCAGCAATAATATCGAAGCAGTATGAAGCATTATCGTTCATGATTTATGAACCGGGCTGGAAATAAATAAAAAAAAGCGAGCATCTTCTAGTCGTCAGTGGGTTTATTGGCCTTGTGAGTTTGAGGAAAGCTGAAAGTGTCGGAATAATTAAAGAGACCGATTGATTTTGGTGCAGTTTGCTGAGTCTCTGAAGACGGTGTGATTTAGTATCACGCTGTTATGTAGGCTGCAGCAGATCAACTTGACTCCAGCCAACAGATTGCGTTTAATGTAGGGTTCAAGAGCTGATTCTACTTCATCTGTTGTGGTTATTCGTTTGTACCACAGCGATTTTCAAGTGAACATTTTTTTATTTCTAAAAGAATGACATGTCTATATACTTGTTTGTTTAGAGTTACATTTCATGTTGTGGAGCAGCCACAAAACAAATTAATAAGTTAATAAGACAAAACAAATGCAACCTGTCATGTTACAGATTAACCGCAAAGCCCGTCAGGTGTGTTTTGCTATTTTTTCAAAATGTTTTTAATCAATTTATGTAGCCACTGTAAACTTTATTGTTGCATATTGTGTCATAATTGGACAATGCTGTCGTATTTTGTGAAGGTAATTCGCTTGTTTTATTGCAAATAAAAAAGCCTGACATTAAGTTGCAGCATAATCCAAACACATAACTGAAATCGAGATGAGTAAACATTCAATTTCAACAAATTTACCGTCAGCTACAGATGTTGCGTCCTCGATGCCACCATATTTTCGTACTGAAACTTCAACAACTCGGAAACTCGGAATTCAAAGAAAATCCAGAGTTACCCGCTTGTAATTACGACTTTGTGGTTTGGCGTTCATGTGCGGTTGACTCGTAAATATGATCTTTCCGACATGGCTTGAACACACCATTAGCACTCCCTCCAAAAATGTTAAATAACCTTCACCATATTGACAAATACGAACTTCTTCTGACCAACCAGATGCAAGAATTCCACAGAAGCATATATAAACATTGCAATCAGCTGGTAGTTTATTTTCTAGAACACATTATTATTATTTAAAAGTTGTAGCTGAACCAGAAACCACTATATGAACTTAACAAAATGACACTTTACAAGCACGATGTCAGCATTATTTTATTAATATTAATAAAATTCAAAACGTTAAGTTGATAATGTATAACCGTCACGTTTTACTTTGTGTAGTACGCTTAATTCTTACTACATCTTTTATATTATTTCTTATAATATAGCTATAAATATGTTATATTTCACCATGCTGTGCAAATGTCTTAGCACTTTATTTTTTATGTTTTTTTTATGGTTTTCTGGCAGAAGTGTGTTAACAGAAAAAGTCAATTAAAACTTTCTGGATATAATTTTTTTTATAAAAATACAAGTTAGAGAATTTCATCCAAACAACCTAGTAATAGTAATTCAGATGGACACGCGTGAGAGAAAGCACGCAATTTAAAATGGCAGATATGAATTCTGTTCATGTTTAATGTTTTTTATTTTGAATTTTATTATATTTAACAATGTTTGTATTTATTTTTTGGAAAGCTTTACAGAAGTTGACATACATTATAATAAGATTATAATAAGATCTAATATTATTGTACATTAACATGAAATGGTATCATGTGTATAGATTCTTATTATAATATTTCAATATCTTCAATATTTCAAAGAATAACATTCTACATATCAGTTTGTATTATGTTCCACAAATAATAAATACAGGAAGTTTGCGGCAGCGGAAACTCTGCGTTTCGATCTTACTCTACGTCGTAATGTTATGATCATTTCCCTCGTCATCACAGCTAACTGCGTCGTACTGCAGCGTAATATAATATCCCGTCTATTTTGTGATCTTGCTTGCTGTGATATATATGCGTGTGTATTCTATGTAAAGAAGCGCTGAAGCGTCTGTGAAGTAGGAGAGATCGGAAAATGGTGTCAAGATTGCAAGCCATTTCTCCTAATATATGAGTCCCATTTGGAAGGGAATGGCTCCTTACAGTAGGAAATATGTTGAACCGGGCGCGTCTGCTGGGTCTATCTTCCCATATTACTTTGCGTAATGTTTTTGGAATGGGTGCACGCCGTTATTGTCAAGCACTTCATTTCATTCTTCGATGGCGCCGTCAACCGTTGGAGTGTAATTATTAGAAACATTGCAGCTGTTGTTTCAGATACAGATGTGCATGTCTTTGTCTTTGCCACTTCCTTTGTTACGAGGCCTCGCTTCAGAGTACGTCCCACCCCCCCACCACCACCACCTCAACACACACACAACGTAATGTTTATCATTATTGCTTTCATCATTACAACCAAACCACAGGGGCTGTGAAGCAGGTGTTAGTTGTGGGGTTAGTTGTGTTTCTCTCATTAGACACTCTTAATCACCTCAGGGCCCTGCTCTACACTCGGCGTGTGAGTGTGTGTGTGTGTGTGTGTGTGTGTGTGTGTGTGTCTGATTGCTTATCAGATTTTACTTTTTGTATGCCACTGTGTGTGTGTGTGTGTTTGTGTGTGTATTGTAAGTTTTATATGCTCGTATAGGTGTGTTTCACTGTATTACATACATTTAGCTATGATTTATGTTCCCAAAGTATTATATTGACAAACATGTGATTATCTGGGCAAGGCACAGGAAGAAGAGTATCAAAAGCCTGGGAATAATGAAGAAGCTTAGAGATCACGTTGCCGGATAAGGAAGAACACTATCAGCTCCAGCGACCACAGCTCCATGACCTACACCCTGGGGACTCACACCCCGGACACTGAAACCCAACAGTGTCCGGACTAATCTTATAACAGACTTGTGGCGATAAAATAATTCATTTTCTTGATATAATTATAATTAATCAATATCAGGGTTATATATATGAGGTCATATATTGGGTCAGTGGTAGGGCAGCGGTTAAGCCATAGGCTTAATGATTGGAAGGTCGTAAATTCAAATCCCAGCACTGTCAAGCTGTCACTACTGAGCCCTTAAGCAAGTCCCTTAACCCCCATATGCTTAATTACGGTATATAAATGAGATAAATGCAAGTTGCCCTGGATAGGGGAATTTATGCCAAATGCCATAAATCAGGGTGATATGATTTGTCCCATCATAAATGTTTCATTCCTCTTACACCTTTGTCAATTTTTAATTTATTAAAGAATGTTATGTAATACATTTAAACATTTATGGTTACATTTAATGTTGCGGAACAACTATGAGACAAGTTAGTTTTCACTGGTTTCACTTATGTTACAGCAGCTGTAAACAATTGTTCCCATACCAACCTCTTTTTTTCCTCTCTTTTTTGAAGTTAATAAGACAAAATACTCTGTCCTGCCTGCTGCGAAAGATTGAGACCCTTTCCACAACCAGTACTGGTGGAACTATTGTCAGAGCTGCTGTTATAAAAACATACAGCGAGTCGCAGCAACGAAGCAACCAGAGACCGTTCATTTTCAATGAGAGTTGGTGACTAGATGTGGAAAAGTTGAGAAAAGTTTGTGCAGCAACTACCAATGGGAGTGAAGACAGTCGAGCGCACGTGATCCATGATCCACCCTGCTGCCTGCAAGTCTGAATAGTTTCGTGGACCCATACAGTCCGGCGCTTGCGCTTTCACCATAGATAGATGGTCAAAATGGCAAAGAGCACACGCTGCTTCTCATTCATTTTGTAGGAAATGATGCATATATATACACTGGTGAATTTTCTACACAAACGCTGTCCCTCCAGATCGTTTCATTTTAGTTGTCAAAAGTGGAATGCTAGTTGCACACCCAGTAGTAGGAACGCCTACTGGCGACCGTAGCTTTACTGTTGATGTCAGGTATCTCATTTTGATGAAATTGATGACCCTCAGAAGGCAGTTTGATTGGACTAAGTAAAAACAGAATAGTATGGCTATCTCATGTCACCTGACGTCTATTTTCATACAAATAAAATTACACTCAATTAATAATGATAGGACTGTGACTTTCCAGTAACATTATAATTATACTGCACACTAAGGGAGCTATGCACAGAAGAATAAAGTCATAGGTCAAGTCAAGACATATTTATATACACATGACATAGACATAGACATGTGACGAAATATATATCTGGGAGTTGAAATATTGTGCTTGTCTGAACAGCGTGCAGCATAAAAGACAGTAGAGTGTCGAGGTAAAGTGATGCAAGTCAAGGGTCATGTACAGCACTACATTGCAAAGTACAATAATTACAGAGAACAGCCTCAATAAATACACACTACTGTACAAACAGCAGTAAGTATAAGCATGCAGACTGCCTTTGTGCAAATTACATACTTAAATCATAAGCATTATCATAAAAGCATAAAGCACATGTAGAGTATATAGATATAAGGATGACATCAGGAAGAACATTTATGAGGGGTAAAGGAGGTCATCCCAGAAAGATATATGCAATAAAAGTGCTAGTCCGGATAATGTGGGTATTTTTTCCACACAGCAGGGGGGCCGAGCCTGTGTGCTGGGTGACTGGGTTCATCCACAATGCTGGAGGCCTTCTGGACGCAGCATTTGTGCTAAATGGAAGCGGAAAAAAAACAAGCCCCCAATAACTTTCTCAAACATTTTCAATTTCTACTCCAAGGCCAGCTGCATTTCCCGTACCAGACAATGATCCAGCTGGTCAGGACTCGCTCTATAGTACCACTGGAACACTAATAATAATAATAATAATAATAATAATAATAATAATAATGTAATCTAGCCATACTGCAAGGTAAAAATGCCAAAAATAATGCAGTGCACCACACTTTGGGTTTGTATTGTGTTGTGCTTGCAGACAAGCGCTGTGCTGTGCTCCGGAGGTTGCGGGCTCTTGGCTGTCAGCTCGCTGCTGGCCATCATCACCATCTTCTTGCCCGGTGGAAACTGCGAGAGGAAGATCTGCACACTGGCTGGATACATGCAGATGGCTGCAGGTTAGTACACAGACACCTCCTCTTTACTCTGCTAGCTGTATACAACAGAGATATATATCAGAACTTTTTTTTTTATAGCTAACAGAGAATAATTAGCATTATGCAAATCAGATAGTTTTGGAGGGTTATTTGTAGCATTATGACCTGATAAGGACTGGACAGATTTTTTATTAGTTGTGGGAAATAACTGCTTTGTGAATGCAAATGTATACTTTATAGTGTAACAGTCTTTTAGCAATCTGTGCTCCGTGCAACACGCACATGGTGCTGTCAGCTCTTTTCAGGGGAAAGTAGGTAATGCATGCGCAAAAAGTCACTAGAAGTTGCCAGATGTTGTCATAGACTAATATGAATATTCATTGAATCAGCATGATCATTTGCATATCAAAAAAGTTGCATGAAGAAGGATTTTCTTATAATCATGGATTATAACTTACAAATTATCTTTTGATGTATTTACATGATACTGAAACTTCTATACAGAATGCAGACAAAGTGAAATAGTAGTAGGAAGGAGTTGGACATGAGTGAAATGGCCATGGATGGAATAACTCGCTGTAACAAACTTTAAAAATGCGCAGGGAGAAGGCGGGAACCGGCTGAAAATCAACGTAAAGTTTAATCATGAACCAAACTCAATCTTAACAGAAAACACATAAATGAAACACAAAGCGCGTGTCTCTCGCTCTCTCCCCCCTCTGGCATTTCCAACCACTCCTTTATCTCTCTCTCCCACTGTTCTCTCCCACACTCCTCCGCGGCCAGATTCGGGTTTCCGGCCTGAAGTGCACCCCCCACCCTTTTGGGAGGGTCCGTCCTTTGGCCAGCCGGCGCCGCATCCTGCGAGGATGAGGAGAAGCAAGGAGAAGAAGAGGGGAGAAAGAAAGAGTGAGCAGGAGAGACAGCAAGAGAGAGAGAGATAAAATACTGGTTCTCCAGTCCCCAGACACGCTGTTATCTGGTCCTCAGCCAGCTGGGAAGTGCTCCTCCACGATATTGGGCGATGGCACTAGACTCCCTCCTCCTCGTCACGCTCACTTTTTTATTACTTGTACATTTTGACAAGAAGAGACTGTAAAACAAAGAACAAAGAACTGCACTGGTCGGACAAACAATGGTGATCAGTGATTGGTTGTAGAGAACAATGGTACTCAGTGTTTGGTCCTTGGAAACAATGGTGATCGGTGGTTGATTGTAGGAAAACAATGATGATCAGTGATTGGTTGTAGGAAAACAATGATGATCAACAATTGGTCATTGGGAAGCAATGAACAGTGGTTGGTTGTAGGGAACCAGTGATCAGTGATTGGTCATTGGGAGCAATGGTGTTCAGTGATTGGTCTTTGAGAACAAGTTTATTAGTGATTGGATGTTGGGATCAGTAATTACTGGTTGGGAACAATGGTGATCAATGATTGGTCATTGGGAGCAATAGTGTTCAGTGATAGGTCTTTGAGAACAAGTTAATTAGTGATTGGTTGTTGGGAACGTGGGCTTTTTTTTAACTGAGATTGTACTTGGGTCAGGTCACTGGTGGTGAGTTGACTGAACCCACTCTCTCAGCTTGTATAACCAGCAGCTATGATGTGAGCCGAAGAGCCATATTGAGCGCAGAACATTCTCTAACATCTGCTCAAGAAGTCACTAGATTTATTGAAATAAAATGTTTGCAATAAAGTCACTGAAGTGGTAGGTCACCTAGTCACTAAGGTGGCAATACTGTACACAAAACTCTAGACACAGTAGTGGTTTGTGACATTTGTGACACTTAGCATTGATTTATAATGTTGGAAAATTATCAATTGATTTATAAACACTTCAAATATGCTGTAATATATGCCAAATTCAATCAGAGAAATTTTCTGTTATTGGACAGTAAGGCACACTTCAACGTCACAAGTGAAAAAAACAACAACATAGTACCCCAATCAAGAATTCTAGCTTTTGCCACAGAGGTTGGAAATTTTCATCCTTTTCTGCCGAAGAACCAGAGCACGAACTGGCTCCTTTCACAGGAAAAGGTGTTTGATTTGATTTTAAAGATGCTATGTCATAATTTTTTATATATTTTTTTGCACTTTTTAGTTCCCACTTGGTTAAGAAAGTTTAAGTGAACAGGAGTGTATGAGACAGAGGCAAGGAATAACATACCACTGAAATATGGGTAACTCGGTTGTTTTTACTTTTATTTTACACACTCTAAGGCTGATACTACCTCCAGCCAGCATCCTCTGATTGAATCACAATGTTCTCCTTTCAGTTGTCCAACACAGGGTTGTAATATGATTAGACATGATGTTCTGAACTGGAGCCCTGGTCTAGCTTGTTTTTCAGCACTCTGAGAACAAAGACTTTGGCAAATAAACTATGCCATTACCAATCCAAGCACAGCATCTTGCACAAATAAACAAGGGCTTGGGATGAGTATCCCAGCCATTTCACCACCGAAGCACTTCATTTAGTCTTTGTAAATATCATTCTGACACGCAGAACTCAGCAAACCCGGCCTTCAACTGAAAAGACGACACACAGCTCTCAACAAAGAGCGAAATTATTAAATAAAGGCTGAAATAGTGGCCGTTGATGACTGTTGCCAGGAGACGAACGTTGGCGACACATTGAGATGAAGCGGCAAGAGCTCAAATGGCTACTGTAAAAAAAGACAATTATGGACCCTTAGAATAGGTCACAGGTTCACGGGTCAGAACGGGGCTTATTGAGGCGACAGTCTTCATTAAAGAGGCAGCTGGACTCAAACACCCACGCAAACATCTCTGAATTTTATAACCATGATAATAAAGGCCAGTCTTTAGCTCCTCTTGTTTATATGTGACTCATCTATATAGGACATTCTAGCGGAAATTCAAGTGCAAAGGATTTAAAAGTGCCTGCACTGTATACTGTTTAGAGTTTCGATTTTAAACGCCTGCTGTTCTGGCTTTTCTCTGGCTGATAGCCATTACAGTGCCACTGTAGATCATGTTAACAACAGGGAGTAGGTACTCCCTCCTGATCTATTTCCTGGAGCTAATTAGAAAATAATGATATTGCTGTAAAACTGTTATAATTTAAAAAAAAAAAAAAAGAAGAAGAAAAAAAAGTGACCGCATCTGGCTGGGGTATCAATGATAGAACAGCACTATAGTTCATTGATATCCAGTGATTCAAGGTTAAAAGAGGCAATTGAAATCAATCTTACACATGCATAGGCACCAAACAGAGGACCTTTCATTGACAGAAAACCATCCAAACTCATACAATTCACTTCCAAAGACAAGAAATCCTTAACGTTGTGTGTAAAAGGCTGAATTAAACTAAAATCCCTGTCAGCTTTACAAAAGTTTTTATTTTCGCCATACTCTCACGTACATGTTGATAAATTACCAAATACATTCAGGGCACAGCTGATCTGCACTTAGCGACGCCCACAAAACTCCATAAAAGGCAAAGCTCACAGCGAGCTGAAAACATTCAAATGACGACTAAATGGTCGTCATTCGTGCCTCCTAGGCAAGGCATTGCGCTAAATCTTCCAGTAATTCAGCTTAGCTAATGCATTGCATTGGCTAATCTAGACACACACTAATTATTTTGCTCGAATTGAGTACCTAGACTTATTTGTCTTAATGTATAGATTTCTTTTCGCTCTGTTTTTTGAGTCATAAAAACGACCCAGTTTCACAATAATTTCGTTAAATTCATGTGTAAAATCGCAGAAAACAAGCTTTTTAATCTTAACAAAGTAATCCCTCTATAAAATTGCAGTAACTCATGCTAATTATATGATTTGAAACCAATCAATTGAAGTCCACATTAGTGAGTCTCCTTATTTGCTTATATATCTCCTGAGCTCTTGTAGGATACAAACCTTTCCCCTCCGGACGAACTGGATTTTAATTTCTTGAGTACATGCTCCTATGAACAGTTTACAAATAAATGAATTCATATACAGTTTGATAAATAAGTCCATTGTTTCCTGGATGATGTCTTTTTCACCATCGTTAGATAAAATTTGGAAATGTACGTCTCAGTGGGTCTTTTCTGCTGCGTTGATGCGCTGAGTGAAAAGTGGGTGTTAAATAATTCAGCCTTTGTTTTGCTTACTCTAAAATATTTCCCGCTATGCTTTTTTGTTCTGAGTAAATCTCAGCATATTTTCTTTTCTTTTCTTTTTTTGGTAGATGAAGCACAACTAAGGAGTTAGCTGGTGGATTGTTTCTATACTTTCTGTACTGTATTGATTGGCTAGTTTCTCCAGCTGTCTCACTGTATCCTTAGGGAGTCTCTCACATTTCATCCTGATACCCAGTCCAGTAACTCATATCATTGTTAAAAATCAATGACTTTTGGTCACTGAAGTAGTGCGTATGCCATTGTTTTGGAAGCTGATGAAAAACTGATGAAGCCATGTGGATAAGCGGCAAATTGTCCAGACAAAGGATGATTGAAAACCCTTCTAGATGATTCAGGCGAGACGATCAGATGCGATTCTCTAACTGCCCCCCCCACCACCACCACTGATTTCATCCTGCAGACAACAATGAATGAGAGCAGACTTTCTATAATATAACACCTCACTGTCGGTTCCCTTTGTAGGTGTCACTTTTATCAATATTGGTCCTTTTTTGCATCCAAAATGACAAGCGCAAGTATTTTACTTCTATTTTTTTCCCCCAGCATGACTCCAGTGCGGATCATTTGAAACTACAGTAAAGGTAGTGGGCAACTAGGAATGTAAATGGTAAATGGAAGCTTTTCGGTTCTTCTCAACAAATTTTCAATCTTCAAACTGGGCTGTTGTGACAATTTTGACCATGTATGGACATTTGGCTTGTCCACATGAATTTTGAAAACTCACGAGTTTTTATTTAAACAAATAACATCAACATTAGTCCCATTAAATAGCTACATTGATAATTATGTCAGTTGAAGGTCCTCACAAGGATATTAAGACAAATGTGTGTGTGTGAGTGTGTGAAAGAGAGTGGCTGGACTGCAAATGAGTTAGTAATGTGTCAAAAAAGCACGAGGAACTGATTTCAACCGAAACTAAAATTGAATTCATCAGCCAGTGACCTTTCATATTTCTTTTTTTCCCCCCAGTGAACCAATTTTGTCTGTTCCTTGTCCTGAAATTGTGTGAGGGTTGAATAATATTCATGGAAATTGGAAAAGAAATGAATAAGCCACATCTGGGGGATACAGTTTGTCTCTTGAGTGATTCATTTCTATCTTTCTTTTTGTGCTTATGTGCTTCTATAACCTGACAGTGATAACATGTCTCTTCATACTGCAGAGGGGGTGGGTTTTATGTGCAAGCAGCCTTCAGACACTTACTAGTGCCCTTCTGGTGCCTTTCTAAGACCCCTCGTGCAATTCTCAGAGAAAATGCTTGCGAGAGAGAGAGAGAGAGAGAGAGAGAGAGAGAGTGAGAGATGGAGTGAGGAATGGAGAGAGAGAGAGAGAGATGGATGGATGGAGAGAGAGAGTGGGATGGGGAGAGAGAGAGAGAGAGAGAGAGTGGTGGGAAGTTCATGGGTTCATATATTCCAATGAATCTTTCAGCATGAGTTGGTAGGATTCACAACATGTTGAGATGTGCGCTCTCTCGCTCTCTTTCTCTCTCGCTTTCTTCTTCCACACTCTCTTTCTACATGTATATTTTATTGGTCTGCTTTTTTCCCCCCTCTGGATTCGGGCCAGTGGTGGCACGTGTTTCCATGGAGTCTGAGTACACCGGATTCGTTGGGCAAGGCCTGACACACACTCACACACACACACACACACACACACACACACACACACACACATTTGTCTTACTATCCTTGCAAGGATCTTCCTTTGATGTAATTATTATGGCTAATTTCTGCTATGTTGCTCCTAAATCGAAACCTTACCTTAAGCTTTAGTAACCAAATGGAAACCAAACAAAAGCTGCAGATTTGTTTAAAAGGATGTTTCCCCTCACCAGCCAAATGTCTTCACAAGGTCAAACCTGTCAGAAATTCCTATCCTTGTGGGGACACTTGGTCTCCACCGTGATGTAAAAACATGCCCCCACAAACAGTGTTCATTTCTTCAGACAAATTGCAGCCATAACTCTTAATAACCTAAGTTAGCAAGTAAACGTGTTGAAGCCTGAAATATATCGCACAATATATCAGAGCATAGACCTCTGGGACATGAAGGCAATAAGATAAAACAAGTCACATTAAGGCTGTGCTTTTTCTATTAGACATATCATGTTGTGCAGTCACTGAAAGCGGTGCATGCACAAAGTGCATACTATACTTCAGTTTTTGCAACATTTTGTTTTTCAGAGAGCAGCAAATCCTCAACTATACTCGTTCACTTCTTTAATAAATGAGTGCTATCGATATCACAGAGAACAGCAGCCTTTCTCGAATCCCAGACCATGTAATGAAAAGCATCCCCTCCTTCTGCCCTTTGCAATCCCAATTAATTAAGCATATTAGTTTTAATTAGTTGCTCTTTTGCAAACGTCAGGTGTTTTGCCATGTTGCGCATTTGAGTTTACTCTTATCAGAAGTGATTTTTAGCTTTTCTCCTCCAATGATTTCCAATTTGCCCCAAGTAAGAGAAGCCACGAGAGCTAATTAGTACTGTGCTGTACAATTCTCTTCCATCTCGCACTTGCTCTGTTGTATCCCTCTCTACACTGGTTACCTTTTGTCTTTGAAATCATCTCCCAAAGAAATTTATGGATTCCGTTTGTTCTGGGGTTTTTTTTTTCTTTCACTTTTTCCGCACTTCTTTCTCCTGCAGATTGTCTCGACTGAAACGAAACAGCATGTACACTGATCCATATATCCGTCCATCCATACTTCCTACACAGGGACGCAGGGTTGCTTGAAGCCTGTCCCAGGGAACTCGGGGCACAACCCATCACAGGGCACAATCGCACATACATTCACACAGTACGGACAATTTGGAAATGCCATTCAGCCGACAATGCATGTCAATAGACTGGGGGAAGATCCTGGAGTAACCGGGAGGAAGCCCTAAAGCACGGGGGCTTGAGGGAATACATCATCATTCGTGATTATAAATAATTTCTTTTCTATTACTGTTTATTATAAAGTCAAGTAGTGCGAAGTGTGTTAAAAAGTCTATCGTGTAAGACTGAAGTTATCAACTTTTTTGCAGCCACTTTTGCAGGACACTGTTGGGTTTCTGTGTGTAGAGTATCATGAGTCGGTACAGCTTTTTCGATAGTAAAACACCATATAAAACTGCCTAGAGAAAATTCTACTTATGAAAAACTGCAAATTTGTAAAGCCCAGAGTGTCTAATTTCATATGAGCCATTAACCACTGCTGTGGAGTGGTTAATGGCTCGTATAAATTCAGTGCCGAACATTTCCATTTTTTGGCCTCTGGTAAAAAGAGTTTTAAGGTATGGTACCATCCACAGTAAACCTATCATGATCATTAGGCTATCCATGTGGGGCCATCTTCAGCAGCCATATCAGTGGCCATTTTATGAGTTTAGGAGTCTACCCAGTGGTGGAAAGAGTACAGAGAGTTGAGGAAAAGTACTGCTAATGTAGTGATAATTCACTTGAACAGTGGATCAAGAGTTTGGTTTAAAACTACACGTGTACAACATACTACACAACTAATCCAAAATGAGACAACAGGATATCAGAGGAATACATTTTTGAACAATTATGCAAATTAACCGTGAGTGAACACCACCTCGATTGTCAAGAGTATGTAGACAGATACTGTTGGGGTTTCAGTTTCTTGGTAGATTCATTAGCTAGCTCACGTTTATTCATACATGTTTCCATCTACATAGTTCGCTATCTAACAAAGACACCGCTTACACATTATCCTGTAGTAGCATTTGGATATATTTAACACAACAAGCACTACTGAACATAGAAATGGCATATTACATTTAATTCAGGGTTTTCATACATCACAAATAAAACATCAAAAGATCTGGCTAGCTAGTCTAGCTTAGTCAGCTAGCCAATGGTTTACATGTATACATTTCTATAGATTGGATGTTGAACTGTGAAATGCTGATATCACCACAGGATAATTCGCAGATCATTATCAGACTGTACTGTACCTTTATAAATCAGCAAACTGCACTTGTATGGTACATGAATAGTTGGGGGAAAAAGCTAATTCAGTTGTTTTCAAGTTCCATTTTTGACAAACTGTTTAGAGAATTGTTAGCTAACGTTTTCCAGCACGTCATAAAAACACAAGTCTTGTTACTATTAATGGATGTGAGGTACAAGGTCAAAAGTACGTGGTGCTAGTTAGCTGACAAAGCTACTATAATCTAAACAAAACATGTAGGGAAAAATAACAGCAGGTTTACGTCATGTGCAGTAACAATTTACATACCAAAGTTACAGTAGGATTGAATTCATGATTCATTAGTGTGATAGATACCAAAAGTTATCATTAGCTGCCTTTCACTTGTAGACTAGTCGCTAGCCCCACTAATCACGTTCTCCCCTTTTAAAATATCTTTTTATATTTGTAGAATGCAAAATATTGTACTTTGGGTTAATTTTTGGTTGCTTTCAAGGATAGTAAAGTATCATCATCTTCATTAAGTAGTTTATTCTGGTTTAGCATTGTGTGAGAGCTAGACAAAAGGCAGGAATACACCCTGGATGGGATGTCAGTCTATCACAGGGTGCACACACATTCACACACTCGTTCACAACAACCGGCTTGTTATTTATACATATATATATATAGGTGATACATATATATAGGGCTAGGTGACCCTGGAGCCCATTTTGTATTATGCAAATACAAGAAAGCACATTTTGGTTTTGTCCATCACAGACCGTCAGAGGTGCTACTAGTCAGTGAAGCTGACAGTCACCTGCTGTTTTCTCATGCTCATTCACTCAGACGGTGATTGGCTGAGAAGCAGCCTGATTTGCATCCAAAGGTAAAGATAGGGAATAATATTTATCATGTTGGACCGGCTAGTCCCTGCTGTGCATCATGAAGTTCTGAAGCAATTGGAGAGATTCTCTTGTCTACTCTTTTTTTTTTTGCAGTCAAAACACAAGCACACACATCAAACAAACATACCCCCCCTTTTCTGACTTCCTACCTCGCATCTTCTCCAAACTACAGGATAATCATTTGTCATGCTGTTGCAAGCTCATTTCATCATATGCAGGGCACACAGTCATTCAGCTGAATGCACACAGACGACAAGGAGCTGCGCCTCCAGACGTATAGATTCGGTACACACACACGCACACACACACACACACACAAACAAACACGTGAGCCATCTTGTAGATGTAAAGAGCGATGCTTACAGACATTAGCTTTAACCACATCTGTAGCAGCATTGTGGGATGGGATTCATCCACGTTGTGTTTTCCTTTTTACCTACAGTGTACTGTATGTGTACAGGGAAAGTATACATATTGTGGGTAGATTTGACCCATACGTTTGACTCTGGGGTTGGGGGTTCGAATCCCGCCTCCACCCTGTGTTCATGGAGTTTGCATGTTCTCCCTTTACTTTATTCTGTTTTAGCATTATGTGAGAGCTTGGGGTTGGTGTTGGGGTTGGGGGTTCGAATCCTGCCTCGGCAGTGTGTTCATGTAGTTTGCATGTTCTTCCTTTACTTTATTCTGGATTAGCATTATATGAGAGCTTGGGGTTGGGGGTTCGTATCCCGCCTCTGCCCTGTGTTTTTGGAGTTTGCATGTTCTCCCTGTGCCTCGGGGGTTTCCTCCAGAGACTCTGGTTTCCTCCCCCAGTCCAAAGTCCTGCATTGTTAGCTGATTGACATTTCCAAATTGTCCATAGTTTGTCAGTGTGCGATTGTGCCCCGTGATGGATTGGCACCCCGTTCAGGGTGTCCCCTGCATTGTGCTCTTAAGTTCCCTGGGATAGGCTCCAGACTCCCCCGTAACCCTGTGTAGGATAAGCGGTATGGGAAATGGATGGATTCCTGTTATTTATTTTTGTATTTCTGTACATGCGCTGTATATGAGTCAATCTGGGGGGAAAACAGTGACGTCTAGCATGCATCATGTTGCAAAAACTACCACTGTTGTTATTTGATGCTTTAAAAAAAAGTGTTTATTGTTATTGTCTTTACCATAGCCTGGTTGAATTCTCCATTCTCATTGCTCAGGATGTGTCGATTAATTCGCTATAACAGCAGCTAGCTAGCAGGCAAGATACGATCTTGTAGTTATGTTAATTGCTCATCACACAGGAGAAAAATCTAACTGCAGCTTAACATTTGTGTTCTAGTAATACTTTTGAGACCATAGTATAACTGACTGATCCTTCTTGATTAGTGTGCTGTCAGACAGATATTGTATATAGAGATAGCGTTAGCTATCATTCACCAGAACACTAACATCCGGCTCTACTTCTTGTCACTGAGAAAATGCTGACAAATAAAAATATCTAAGAGAATTAATGACTGCTAAATATATATATCTCCAAGTTTTGGAGAAGATTAATGAAAAAATGCCAACAAGAAAAACATTTCATGGAGATTTAATTTTAAAAAATGCAAACACAAAGTTTCTCCTGAGAATTCTTTAAAAAAAAAAAGAAATGTTTCTGAGAGAATGATAGAAATAAATGCCAAGAAACAACAAGATGGGAATTGATCACTTACTGCTAACAGCCAATTAAGTACTTTATTGCTTCTTTTAAATGAAGCAATCAAGTTAAGCTCTCTCTTTACCTCACCTTCCATCCTTACAACCACAATCAGGCATTTTACTACTTTACTACTACACTTTAGGAACTTACAGGGAAACCTGACTATGAAGACTTGTATGGCTTATTAGATTAATGCTGACATCTGCTGTATAAATTTGATATTCAAAAACACTGTAGATGTGAGTTTAAAAAAATTCCTTCACTCGTACGCTGCCATTGCTGTTTACGTAGAGCATTCTGGGTAATGACATCAAATGGTTGCTACGGTCTTGATTCTCCAGCGATCCTATTCAGCCTTTTCAATTTGAACCCGAGCGTAAAATAAGTGAGGAGCCTAACATAGATTACATTACCCAAAATGTACATCAAACTGAAGACGATCTGAGAGGTGAAGAGGCCAGAGTGGGGCAAAATCCACGGTGTCTGTGCAGCAACTGCAACCAAGAGTGTTTGTTCAAGGTAAGCATACGGATTACACTATTGTTTTACGATGAAAAATATTCTAATATCAACAATTTTGAAGATTGTCAGCCATCTCGCCATCTCATATACTTTAACCTGTTAAAATTCCAACTGCCTGCCTTCGCCATGGGATGAGCAAAGCTATGCTATGTACACAGCTTCCATGTGTACACAGGTACTCAGGCGATATGCCTTTGGAAAGCTAAGATTCTTGTGATTCGATTGATATAAACTGTTTGAAAATACAATGACAACAGCAGCTACAATCAACGTCTCTGTCAGACCACCGATATACAAAACAAACAGTTACGAAACTGAGGCAACTCACCTAATAAGGAATCTAGTTATCCACTGATCCATAAAAAACAGTCTTGTTACACTGGCAAAGGTTCAAACAACCCAATTATGTAAAAAATATTTAGTCCAGCTTTCAAGAGACTAAAACCATGCATATACTCCAAATGGTTCAAGAACACCTTTAATTTTACTTTGGAAATGCCTTGACTAGGCGTTTTAGGCTAATTTTACAGAAGCTTGACGTTATGAGAATATACAGAAAAAATGCACTAACAAGATGCTTACGGGTTTGATTATATTTACAGATATCATCCGTATCACAGCAAATACAGCTGTATCACAGCACAATGGAGTGCTGAAGCGCAACCATTTTACGAATCAGAGTGCATTGCCCATGTAACGTAATGGCGGCCTCCAAAAGGTTAAAATATGTATTAAATATTAAGGATTTTTCAAATAATGAGAAAATATTTAATGTGTTTCCAACAACGTATTTTAGTAAGAGAGGGCAATTATTGCGTGTTAAGACCAAAAAGTCTTCATAATCGGGGTTCATTTTATGATACGCAAATGAAAATGGCAAACAGAGGATGATGCTTCGTTTGCATTTTAAAAGCACAAATACCTTACAGTACCTTAGGTACTGCATAAGTATTTTACTGCATAGTATACAATAAGTAGGTGAATTGGGACACAGTGTTTATGGTGTTACAACCTGGAACTGAAATGGACTTAATTTGGATTGTGTGTCACAAGTCTACACATAGTTACACAACATTGCAGTGGGTGGAAAAGTCAGTATGGTTTGCCCAATTATTTACAAAACAAATGACTACAGTTTGTGATTGCATACTATTCACCCTCATTATGGTGGATTAGTTCTGGTGCAACCACTTGCCATCAAAATTCATATAATTAGTTGAATTGAGCTTGTTCCAGAACATGCCTAAACATGCCCAAGTTCTGGGATCAGGGTTTGGTTATAAAAATATCTTAAACTATGAACAACCTGCTGAGCACCATTATTTCAATTTGCATCAAAATTTGGGGGAAATAAATAAATAAATCATCAAATAGTAAAAATCTGTCTGTTTCAGTTCCAGCTTGAAACATAGGGGTGAATACTTATGTATGGCACTGTACAAACCCATTAGTGGCTTGGGTCTTGCATCTGACAGACAATTGTCCTCTTTCTTCCTCTCGGTTGATGCTCAGATTTTATTCGAAAAAATTTCTGGTTGTAGCATTAAAGTCAACCTTTAAATCTTCTTCATCATTTCACTTTGATCTCAAAGTAAAAGTCCAGCTTTTGTTTTTGACTCACTGGCTAAAGGAAACTCTGTGGGGATTTTACCTCAGCGTGCGTTTGTGTTGATTTGTGTGTGTGTGTGTATGATTATGTATATTTCTGCATTTCCTATTCAGAACATGTGGTGTCAGGTGTTTGGGGAGGTCTGGCCCGTGTTTGATGTGTGTGCTTTTTGATCTCAGACTGCTGTTTCGATGGTGATCAGGTGAAACGACAGAATTTATTAGTTCTCCAGTCAATTAAAACATTCTGTTCTACATGCTACACGAACGCCTCAGCTTATCTTGGTTTATGACCCCTTCTTTATTTGACGAATTTGTCTTGTTTCTTACCGTTGAGTTTCTTTTTAAGCACTTGTTTTTCGCCCATAAAAAAAAAATTCCAGAAGCACAACATTGATAATGTACCTAAAACTGGTACGGGAAGTGTATACCCAACACTAGTTGTTGGTCGTTTTTTGTAATTTGGGACATTATTCATAAATAATGTGTCATGAAGAGGTACAAGAAAAGACAACATCATAACGTTACACATTTGGTGCCTATTTAGTCACTAGTTCATAGCTTGCCAGCTAATAGGCTTAATTAGTGGTTCATTAACACGCTCTTCTAAGCCTGCCAGAGAGCAGATGCCACCCTAGTTTTCATTCCACTTCTGCACAATTGCCTTTATTTATCAAAGTCGTGTAGAAACAAGCGCAGAATTGAGCGTATGGAGCAAAAGTCTGGGACCACACTGAGGATCTGGAAATTCTGTGTATTTTTTTTTTTTAGAAATAAGCAAAACCTTTCAAATTAAAAAAAAAAATACATGTAAACAATGAATGTTCAGTGTCTTGAAATATTAATTTATAATTACAATTCTGAACTGTTTCAAGGTCACTATTTAAATGTAACCCTTTACTGCATGGTGTTGCCAAATGGCAAAAATTCATTTATCTCAGATTTTTTGATAGTCAATAAAACAAAACTACAGTTTTCCTATGTAACTGGAAAAAGGGTGGCTTTAAGTTTGACAAAACAGAAAATAAGCCATGTCACATGACCAGGAAATGAAGTTTGCACTTCCTTTTCTGTAATCACATGGCATGGAGAATGGCATGGCATGGTCATTTATCAACATTTATTAACATCTATTTTTTCTCATTTAAACAAGGTTATATACTTTGAGTATTTTGCAATTACACCTTATTTTCTTCAATGTTTTGTGTCGATAGAAAGAATTAAGAATTCAAGAGAAAGAACTAAAAAGATACTTCACCCCAGAAAAACTCTGAAACTTATAGTCTGGAAAATGCAAATAATATGAATCCATTAAAAAACAACAACGTTTTTTGGAGCTCACTGTAGGAATCAAATCAGGATCTAGTTCATAAAACTATCATACAACATCAAAAATCATAGTACACAAAAAGCTAGCATCTGATTCTAGCACATTAAACAGCAAAGCTTAGCGTGTCTCAGCCATGATGTTTAGAAACATTTTTATTTCCTATTCAGCCTGAACTCTGAGCTGTGATGCTAGCTGTAATGTGAGCTGAGCTGAGGGCACCTCAGTCTGTTCTGTCACTTTGATTCGAGTTTCTCTCCCTAGAGACCAGTATTTCAACCTAACAGGAGGGACACTTAGCCAAGATGCTAGCAGCGGTTTGAGTCGGAGTCAGCTCAGCGCTATAAATAATGGAGCATGAGGAGGCAGATGCTTTCAGCCGTCCTGCTGCTCTCTTCATCTTTCCTGTTTGGGGATTCAGCAGAAATGTTGAAGGAAGGCATGATACATTGTTGTCTAGTTTCATTTCTCAGCCTTGAATGTGACGTTTTTACCCAGAAATGCTACCGTAATGAACGCTAGTATGGCTAGCTTATGCCTTTTATGGCTAAGTATTGGCTTTCAAATTTCTGTTTTGTAATGATAATATTTCTTCTAGAGAATGGATACAGCCACACTTGACATGATTAGCCTGATGTTTAACGATGTGACTGCTTTTGAAAGGTATGTATTTTTTGCTAGCAGGGGGATCACACCCTTCCCTTTCCCAGCACCCTGCTCACAAGCAGTCACCATACTCTATACACAGAAACCCAACAGTGTCCTGACTAATCTTATAACAGACATGCGGCGATAAAATAGTTCATCTGTTTATGCTGATTGAAAATGTCTGATAAATCGATTTCCATTGAACCCCAGCGTCCTGCTAGAAAGGCTAACATATCTATCTCATTTTTCATGAACAGTCACTGCCTCAAATTGATCACTACTCCACTATGGAGAGCTTTTTTGACACCTATAGTTCAACAGGCAATGATTTACTCTGACAGGCTCACTAATGACTAAATGCTAAACACCATTGACAGACAGTCATCATGTACACTCAATTATAGCTATGGGGAAGATACTGGAGGTCCAAACAGTCAGCACTTTGGACTGAATCCTGCCACAGCAGGAGCGATTATAAAGAGCTTCATACACATTAATGATGACAGGATGATTAGCCTGTCAGCACGGAACAGTGCTTCTCAACACAATTTTGTAAAGAGGAACTCCAGCCAAGCTGTAATGTGAACACTATCCTTATTATTGGGCGTGATGGACAGCTTTATTGCTTCTGGTTTTGGAAGGAATGTTGTGATTGAGAGATAACGTCACAGATTAAAAGGAATGCCATGTTCTCTTTTGATCTGTGGGGTGATGGTAGTTAGGATGTCAGCACCAAGAGCACCTGCGATAAGCCATTCTGAGCTTTTTTTTCCCTTAATCAGACTAATTTCAGTCTATTTCAGACTCTCTGATTGGACTGAGATTAGCTGGTGGATTCAGGTGGAATACTATCCTGGATCAGTATTCACTTGAAGGTTTTAGAGAGTGGATATACCGCATCATTTTAGATAGATAGATGATGGATGGATGGATAGATGGATGATTAGTTAGTTAAACTTAGGTAGTACAGTATTTCTGTGTTTGTTGTAATACGTTATCATTTCCGTAGCAACAACTAACACAGTTGGATGCTCCACGTTAAAAAAATGTTTTGCTTGTTGATATGGTGAGATTTTCTGAAAGATGTTTACATTTGTGGCATTTGGCAGACGCCCTTATCCAGAGTGACTTACATTTATCTCATTTATAAAAACTGAGCAGTTGAGAGTTAAGGGCCTTGCTCAAGGGCCCAACAGTGGTATCTTGGCAGTTCTGGGGCTTGAACTCCTCACCTTTAACCACTGAGCCACCACTGTACATGATGGTTATTTATGGAAGGAGTCTCCAGTGTCAGCACTTTGTAACAAACATAGGTGAAGCTGCAGCTTTAATTTCACCAACATGGGAAATTCTTTTAGTGGTAATAGGAGCTTGTTTCGTGGACATTCCACGATGGGTGCATCTCGATCAGCTCGCTAGCTCCTTAGCTCCTTAGATCATGAATCAGTATATGGTGTACACGGGTTCAGGCACTGGTGAGGACCCTGGGGACACATTGGGACACCGATGACTCAATTTCCAGCGACATGACTACGAACTCACATTGTAAAACATCACCAAAATGAAAAACCTTTTTTAAAAATTGCGTTTTTTATGTCATATAAATGTGTTAGCTTCATCACACATGTTTCTGTCATGTTACGGAAGAAGGTTCGTAGGCTAGGTAGTGGATTTGAAAAAAATCATTAAACACCTAAAAGCCGTTAGACTCAAACAAACCGTTTGAGTATAGAATGTCAAATAAAGTTAAAAATCGCAAACGTGAGTGATCATTTCAGAGCTACAACAGCAATAATAAGCTACTAACATTTGTAGACAAAGTTGGCAGAGAGTTATTTCCGGTAAGGGCACATAGTGAGCGTCGATGCTCCCTGTTTTTTTTTCCGGTGCATTATGGGATTTTTTTTAGGACGCTAACATTCCGGTGCACTGATAGGATTTTGCCATTGAGACTGTAAATGAATAAAACGTAACTGTAAGTGAATAAAAAGTACACGTCATATTGTATAATAAATAACAAATGGCAAATTGCTGCGGTGTAAGAGAAATGAAACAATTTAGGATGTGATTCATTAAACATTATTAAACTGGGCAATTTGTAACGTCTGTTTTATATGAGTGATTTGCGATGCCTTTTTTCTTTGATCATTATAGCCAGTGTTGCCAGGTGCATGGATTTCCATCAGAATTTGGCAACTTTTTAGCTGCTGGACCTACATCAAAGAGCCATTCATACAAATCGCATGTATTAATACTTTTTGCCAATTAGGCGACTTTATTCGCAGACATCTAGGAATTATGTCAAAATTCCGTCAGCTAAAGATGATTTTTTTAATGACATTGTCGATTTTGTCAAAATTAACACGTGTACAATTTTATAAGAAGTACTTTATTTTTTACACAGTGGTCTTTTTTATTCCCAAAATCCAGGGAAGGCTTTCCACTAGATTTTGGATTCAAATGGGATGTTTGTCGTATTAATGCTGTATAAGTAATTAATTAACTCACATCATTGAGAACTTCCTTTATTAACATATTTACCTCTTGGTTACTAATTAACTAATTTCCTGTTTAGTCCCTAAGTTTTTCGTTAGCTCTGTAGTTGTACATTTCCACCATTTCACAGCTGCTTTTAAACTAAAATTCGCGACTCACGCTGTCCATATTTAGTATTAGTATTAGTCTCGCCATTAATGCTCATTATTATTATGATAAGAGCCTTTGCAGGGTAGCGTTACCTCTGTTCTTCGAGCTTTTGTGAGATTTTCGACATGAAGAAGTAGGACACACTGTCACATGTGCATGTGAGACTCTCGGGTGAGCTTCTGCAGCAGTGGCCGAACAGCAGGTGATTTGTAAACAGCTTTATTACAGCGCACAACAAGGTGTGAAGCCGTGGTACATTTCGATACACACCTGAGGACCGAGTTTTCAACCATTAATCCATGACCTATATACGTCAGCATTGCACAGACATATAACTCTTGTGTGAATGGCCTGGCCTTGAATGAACTGGAATGGCTCATCTGACGTTTAGCGCATGTGTTTTATTGCATGATTTTTTCCCTCTTTGCCCAGTTCGAGATTGAAGTAGCGAAGAAAGATATTTTATATATATACACAGTCATGTGACAAAATAAGTTAAATAGGTACACCCCATGGAAATTGTTGATTTTTTTATTTATTATTTTACGTATTTGGACAAGCAAACATTTGATCCTCTTTGAAACAGTGCCTATTAATAAAGTTGATACACTCTATCAAATGACATAAAATTTGATTTTGTAATAATTTTCACAATGTAACGTAACATAAAACTGATCAGTCACATGGAGTTACATTTATGACGCCTTTAAATCCATAAAATTTTAATCGGGTGTTCAAGATTGGGTGCCAATGATTAGAACCTGTTTAATGAATGCAGGTGGAACCTGTTTCTTATTTAAACCTGTCAAATCTATTGTCTGGTGTTCCCATTGCTATTGAGGTGTGTGGTGTCATCATGCCAAGATCTAAAGAGTTCTATAACGCCTTCAGAAAAAAGGTTGTGGATGCCTATGAGTTTGGATAGGATTAAATTCAGCCGAAGAGTAGACCTTCTGATGCAAAAAGAAGTCTCCAAGAATCCCACAATTTAATCACAGGATCTGCTCGTAAGTCTTGCAACTGTTAGTGTCAAAGTGCATGCGAACCTGCATGCGAAGTGTGCCAGGACAAGGCCCTTGCTGTCTAAAAAGAACATTAGAGCAGGATTCAGATTGCTAATGAGAATATAGGCAAAGACCAGGCCTTTTTTAATAATGTGCTCTGGACAGACGAATCAAAGATAGAGTTGTTTGGCCGCAGTAACAGCAAACATGTTTGGTGCTGACCAAAGACAGCTTTTCAGGAGAAGTACCTCATACCAACTGTGAAGCACGGTGGTGGAAATGTTATGGTTTAGGGTTGCTTTGCTGCCTAAGGGACTGAACAGCTTGCACTTATTGATTCAACTGAGTTCTGCATCACATCAAAGAGTGCTTGAAGATAATGTGAGGATATCTGTCCAAAAGTTGAAATTGAAACCAAAGTGGACCTTTCAACAGGATAATGATCCTAAGCACATTAGCAAATACACCAAGGAACTTTCTCAGAAAGAAGGAATGGAGGGTTATGGAATGTCCTTGTCAAAGCGTGGATTTGAATCACATTGAAATGTTGTGGGGATTTGAAACAGGCAGAACATGCAAGAAAACCCTCAAAGATCTTGCAGCTGAAAGAATGTTGCATAGAAGAGTGGTTAAAAATTCCAGCAATTCAAGCTGATGTCAGTAGCCGATACACAATTATGCAAAACGCCCACTAGATGCTATTTCTGCTAAAGGGGGCAATGCTAGCTTCTGAGGCCAAGGGTGTACTTAAATTTTCCACAGAAGAATATCATATCTATTGATATTTCTGTTGAATAAATAATTGAAAAAGTTTTTTTTCTCTTGTGGTTTTGGTCAAGTATATCAACTTTATTAATAGGCACCGTTTCAAAGATGATCAAATGTTTGTTTGTCAAAATATGTAAAAAAAACAAACAAAAAAACAACATTTTCCATCGGGTGTACTTACTTTTTTCACATGATTATATATATACACACCGATCAACCCTAACATTACCTGACAGGTGAAGTGAATAACATTATCTTGTTACAGTGGCACCTGTCAAGGGGTGGGATATACTAGGCAGCAAATGAACAGTCAGTTCTTGAGGTTGATATGTTGGAAGCAGGAAAAATGGGCAAGTGTAAAGATCTGAGCGACTTTGACAAGGGCCAAATTGCCATGGCTAGACGACTGGGTCAGAGCAGCTCCAAAAAAACGCCAGGTCTTGTGGGGTGTTCCTGGAATGCAGTGGTTAGTACCTACTAAAATTGATCCAGAGATGGACAACCGGTCAGGGCAGCCCAAGGCTCATTGATGCTCCACGATTTACACAAGATTAAGGAATGTTAAGGTTGATCGGTGTAATTGCATTTTCGAAAGGAACAATAGTAAATTGAGTGTAAATCCAATCTGCATCTGAATATACTGAACAGAAGAAACATTTTAATGAATAGTAGCCTTTAAAAACTTGTCATGTATGTACAAGTTGGTATGTACAAGGGAAGTTGGGTATTTTTGTATGATTTTTTTAATGGTGGATGATAAGCCTACTATTGGCTAGGTGTAGGTATTGGGTAATAACAACAGTATCCATTAAAAATTGCAACTTGGTGTAATGGTTTAAATGATTAGTAAACTGTCTGTAATTGACCTTAAGTTTGGCTTTAGGTGATGATGGGTGGGAGATGCTAATCAGTTGTGGGTGATGGATCACTTTACAAGTCACCAGTTTATCCTGAATGTGATCTGTTACACTAAAGATCCATCCTTGAACAGACATGAATGCTCATTGCACGCCCAATAACAATTCAGCACTCCACTGAATGCTAATTGATACGAACATCACACACACTCACAGTCATTGATCTGCTATTGACCCTGAGACTAAGTGACCTGAACCAGTCCAGTCTATGACATTGTGTAGAAATGGCATGTACACACACACACACACACACACACACACACACGCACACACACACACACACACGCACACACACACACAGACACACACGCACGCACACATTTTATGCTAAGGTCAGCACTTTCTTATATATGATGAGCTTTGTCAAGGTTGGCTGCTGTTATGTATTTTTAACCGACTTCTACCACACACACACACACACACACTCTCTCTCACACAGAGAAAGTAATGATAGTTTCCTAGCTTCTTCTGCCAGCTTCTATCAGAGAATGAGAGAGATGCAGACATTTTCCGAACATCTCATTTAAAGTCTTCCTTTTAATACAAAAGGAAATGACAAAGTAAGAGATTCAATCCTGAAGGCATGTGTAGTGTTCTGCAGCACCACAGGCCTGCGTTAGTCCCTCCTCATAAATATTGTGTGTCCTGTGATGCTCATAAGCAGATGCTGGAAGGAGAACTTTTATGAGTTTCGGTTATTGTTGTGTCATCTCGCATTAGCTGGTTACCTCTGCAGTAACCTCAAACTGCGGTTTTATATAATGTTTTATACGCACGTTTTATACGCATAGAGTCATAACAGCTCATCAACTTTATTGAAAAACTTCTGCGTTATAATACTGAAGGAGGGAGAGGTGGGGTTTTATTTTAATTGTGAATAATGTCTGTCTGTCTGTTTTTCCTTCTCTCTTTATTCTCTCGCGTGATTTTTAACCCAGCATGCGTAAAACCTGGAGAAAAATACAGCGTGCGTCATGTACCGCATTATATTGTGGATGGTTTATATACAAATGACACCAAAATAGTCAACGTGTTTTTAGTATTGTTTCTTAAAAAGTAGTACAAATTTATCTGATTATTTTCCTTAAAGATTACTCTTTAATATGACAGTCCCTCCTGCATTTTGTGAAGTCTGCAGGAGGAGCTTGCAAGTTTTCAAAATGACCGCATATTTTCTGCATTTTCTGTCATGTGACATCATCACATCGCGCATTCAGCCAAAAACCTCTTTGATTCGCATGCATTGGACATGAGTATAGCTAAAAAATTCTCACTTACCGACAAATACCACTGTGAAAAAGCACTCGCAAAAAAAAAAATTCAGCAAATTGCATCGCAAAAAAACTCGTCCCAAAAATATTTCCGTCACACATTTTCAAGAAAGCCATGGCAAAATCAAGCATGTTTTGTCCGCAACAAGCACAAAAAAAACCTCATTGATAACTTCACTATTCCAGTTGAATTTAGTCGAATTGAAACGTTTAACTACGTTTCAATTCGACTAAATTCAATTGGAATAGTGAAGTTATCAATGAGGTTAACTACGTGTCTACGTTTAGTAGACAGCTATGATCCTGACCTTGTATACAAGGAGATTTTTCTTGCATGAGGTTGGAGGTGGAAGCCATATTGTTAAGTCCATTAAAACTACCGAATCTCGCTTAATAAAGCTCCCTGGCCTGCTTCTCCCTCTTCAGAGGCTTGGCTCAGGAAGCATCCATTGTTTGATTGTACAGTTAGAGCAGTTGGTTAGAGGTTGGATAGAAGCGGCCTTTTGGAGCAGATGATGTTATTTTGACCCCAAAGTTGAAGAATATGAGTAGGTGATCTTTCATGCTTCTGTCCATTAAAACATTAAAAGCTTCATAAGGGTCCTTGGCCTGAACTTGGACCAGGCAAGGCTTCATGCTGTGGTCCCGTGGTGTTTTCAACCTAACAGCTCCCAGTTGTAGTCATCTGCAGGCATCTATATGCCAAAAAAAAAATCGGGCGGAAAAAAATCCTTCTATGTTAGTGTGCCCAAACGTCTGTTATGCAATACTAGTAGCACTTACAGTGATTCTTCAGAGTGTCAACTTTCAAAAGAGCCCAAACCATACATGTACTCCAGATAGTTCAAGAACAGCTTTAATTATTCTTTGGGTATTAGTGTTTTAGGCTAATTTTACAGGATTGTTAAGCAGTTAAACGAAAATTGCAGTTATTATCGTGATCGTTACAACTAAGACTATCCATGGAGCAATATATTGGCAATATACTCATGTTTTTCTATTTCACTGGTCCTATTCATATACTCTATATGACTAAAAGTTTGTGGACAACTGTCAATTATCACACCCATACGTGCTCGTATAACATCCCATTCCAGATTGAATCCTCCCTTTGCTGTTATAATGACTTCCACTCTTCTGGGAAGGCTTTCCACTAGATTTTGGAATGTGGCAGTTTTTGTGTTCAAGAGCATTACTGAGGTCAGGCACTGATGTTGTAAGGAGGCCTGGTGTCCAGTTCATCCTAAAGGTGTTCAGTGGGGTTGAGGTCCGGGATCTGTGCAGGCCACTCGAGATCTTCCACTCCAACCTTGGCATGTCATGGACTTGTCATGCTAGAACAGGTTTCAGTCCCTTAGTTCTAGCGAATACAAATTGTAATACCACAGCGTATAAAGACATTATAGACAATTATGTGCTTCTAATTTTGTGGAAAATGGTTTGGGGAAGAATCTCACATGGGTGTGATGGTCAGGTGTCCACAAACCTTTGACCGTGTAGTGTATCTAGTGTATCAACTTTGATATTTTTCATTTTTAAATGATCACTTTCAGGTCAGGTTTCAGGTCAGGTTTCCTCTTGTAGCACATAATTTGCCACAGTTTTAAATAATGTAGTCCTAAATAAAATTGATAAACCGAGCAACACTTTAGGCAGATTTTATGACCAAACTGAAACGTTTGGTCGCTAGTGTAATATAAATTATAGTACATGCATCAGCACACACGCAAACACACACACACACACACACACACACACACCTCAGTATCTTGTACCAGGTGATTGTAGGTTTGTTGCCCTATACCTTGCTCAGTCAAAAGACAAAGTACGTTTAACCTTTCAAAAATGCAAACACACACCTACACATAGTATACTATTAGTGACACCAGATTACATGTTTTGTTACAGACTGTTTTATAGTTATTGCTCTATGTTTTGACTGGCATGTTGAGTTCCTTTCATCATGTCTCATATTTGGGATCTGGAATTTTCTACACATGTACGAGAGAGAGAGAGAGAGAGAGGGTCTAAACATATGAATCCTTCAAAAACACATGTATTATTCATTGCCTTCCAGCAGATATGAGCTCAGCTTAGAGCTGTTTTAAAAGAGTAAATACCTGTTGAGATGTGGCTTCCACAGACTGAGAATCTCGGGCATGAAAAAGATTTTGAGAAGTGACTGAGCAGTTTTTCTTCTGTCATCAGGGTAAAGATGTTGATCTGGAATAGTCCTGGGAAGGCACCATGCAATATCATGGTTTATTCTGCTGTGAAATCAGGCAAACTGCTATCATATTTAGTAATAGAGATTTGATGGAGTGGTTTGCTCTTAGCTAACCATACTCCATCAAAACTGAATATATTAAATACTATATAGTTCTGAACATGAAGCTGAAATGTTTATCTTTTTTCCTGAACTCTGCAAACACATTAATTGTCTAAAAGCAGCTACATACTGGTTGCATTTTAATGGAATTTATCATGTAATAAATCAAATACGAAAAAAAAAATACAGTTGCGTACAAACATCTGGCCAGCCCTGGCAAAATGACTTATTTAGTTGATTTACATCACTTTTCATCATCATTTTATGATGAGGTCACAGGTGAGGTTTCCTTCTGATGACTCTTCCATGCTGATCATGTTTTCGCCATGTTTTAGTTGATGAACTTATAGAATAGGGGAAAAGTTGTAATTATGGCACGCAGAAAAGTTGACACCTGTTCAGTTTTAAAGTCTCAGAACTTAACTTTTTAGGCATTTATCGACTCATTAGGCAGGTCAAGAACTGTTCCAACAATTGCAGCATAATATATTCTCTGACTCTTCAAACCTTGTGCCACCACACGCTCCTCTCAGTGAAATGAATTTTTATAGCAGAGGAAGCCTATAAGTAGATACTGTATCAAAGCACTTCCAAGAGGTCAGGGCACTTCCTGGAGGTTAAGGGAACATCTGGTAGACCAAGATACCTCTCAGATAGAGCTGCCTGTATACAGGCCAGAAAGGCAAAGCAAAATCCAAACTCAGGATCTGCAGGAAGGTTTAGCTGGCAAAGGAGTGGTGGTGCACTATTCTACTCTGCATAGAAGAGTCATCAGAAGAAAACCTTACCTGTGTCCTCATGGCCAGCCGTGCCCAAACTTTCGCATACAACTGTATGATTATGAAATGGTCTTTATTACATCACCATATATTCATAGACTACAGCCATTTTTTCAACATTGTAAATATTTCTTTTGTTTACATGATCTTTACAGAAAGCCTAATTAATAAGTTTGGAATGTTAATAAAATGTATGTAAAGGTTTCATATTTCCTTTCAAGCTGATCTACAGGAACCCTTCTGAATCTGAAACCTGCGTATCTGCCCCAGTGTATCCTTATTGTCTTTTCTTTCTTTCTTTCTTTCTTTCTCTGACTTTCTCTGTCTCGCTTTGAATCTGATGAATGATGAAATAATTATTTTGCTGTGCAATTCTGTGAAGAAATGAAAACTCCAGGCCTAACGTGTGTGTGTGTGTGTGTGTGTGTGTGTGTGTGTGTGTGTGTTTGTGTGTGTGTTCATTTGGTATGACAGATTGAGGGGAAGCAAGGTCTCACTAGACCCAGCTGTCTATTCTGTTTTTAACTGAGGCTCAGTTTTAGTAGGAAACTCTTTATTTCATTATTACAACATTACACACACACACACACACACACACAAACACTATCAAAGCACTATCAAAGCATCATTGAAACGTCCCCTATTCAGTACAGTCATACACTCAGTGGCTACTTCATAGCATACACCTACCAGAGAGATGCTCTTTGTATGTGTAAAATTACTTCTGTATCTGACCTGCTGCTATGCACCTTAGCTTTATTTTGAATCTAATATTGTATTTATATTTCATCAGTGCTTAATAATAATGCAACGGCTGTTTATTTTCTGAACTGGCCCTGAATGATTGACATCTGCATCTTATAGGCTACAATTCAAATTTGTCAACATCAGGCCTCCAACTTTCAAATAGGTGGAGCTGAATAAAAGTTCAATGACATTTTCACTCCTTGAGTCGGCCCTATCCACACAAAACTCCGCCCTCAGAACCTACAGTGATGCAACTTTCTGTCTTGGCATCACTTTGAAGCACACTTGGTCAATCAACTACTTGAAAGCCAAGTTATAAAACTACAAAGACATGAAATTTGGCTCATAAATTTGCATTTGCAATGAAAAAAAGTATCTACTTGATTTGTTATGGAAACCAAACAGTTCAAAGCTTTATACAGATTGCGTTTACAACATTACTAATCCTGCATCCAGCTTCATCCCTTTCTCCAGCACTCCATCTTGGAAAATCGTTGCCGGTGTTTGTTCTGGGTTTACTTCATTTGTTGTTCATTTTTTTCAAAACACTGAATGATTTTTTTATTTTTGCTCACAGGAAGATTATCTGGCTGTGCTGGGCACTTGCTGATTTCAGACTGAGGCACAGTTTTCCAAACAGGTTCTATTAAGCTCCATTGAGTTGCTACGAAACCTTTGATCTTTAGGTTTTGGTTAAAAAAGAGTTTATTGCTTAAATATTAATTGTTTAAAAAAATTTTTTTATCCATGAAGGTCTTTGCATACAGTTTTAAACATGCTTTGATACTCCTAGATGTCGCCTAATTATTAACAGTGTCAATATTTCCCTAACTATGTAAGGTATGATAGGCTGAAAGGAATGCAAATAATTAATAAAGCAGAGACAGTAGAGCCAATAAACAAATCAAATATTAAGTCAACACAGGATTATAGGACAACAGAAGACACATGTATGCTGACTTAATGAATTATCTAGATCCAGGAAGGATAGCAAGCATCGTTGCATGCAAATATTGTAATATTTGCACATGACGTTGGTGCCTTCCTGCCCCCAGGCAGACACACCCCATATTGATCAACGTAAAGGAGCAACGTAAAGCACAGTTGGGAATTAACATGCAGTATTGAGAGCCATAATAGCATCAGATACAAAGCTCTTCCCAAAACTGTCTTTATTTGCTTGCTTACATGGAACTTCATAAAGTCTGAGTTATCCTTATGGTTTTTTGTTTGTTTTTTAATTACTTTGTCCCACTTCCACTATTGCTGGGAGGCAGAATTAGAGATGCATTGATACCCTTTTATTTTTTTCCAGACCAGGTACTTGTTTTTTGTACTTGATACTTGTTAGATTTCACCCCACAGGAATCTACCGTGTACGCCTTTTCGATCTCCGTCATGCCTTCCAGCCTGTTTTACCATTACCTTCTAGTAACTTTGAGTTACTTTTAGTTCTATGTTGCTATGAGCTAGAAAGTGTGGTTTGCTGCAGAGTCAGGCGCCTGGAGAGTCCGAAGTGAACACAAACACACTGACAGATATGAGCGTGTTCAAAAGAGACTTCCCGCTTTATTCAGTCAAAACAGAACTATTTATACTATACACATTGATAACAGCAGTGCGTGGACGGTTTCTACTGGTCCAGGTGTCAGACAGATTTAGTCAACACAGATTTACTCAAAACACACAGCACATAGTTATGTTACAAAATAAGTCCCATGTCATGTTGACACAGAAGTACATAATAATATAATCAAGGACAGCAGTTGATCAGCTGATTCAAAGAGGTAACTAAATGATTACACATTCATCATATATTTGAGAGCAGTTCATGATATAAGAGGGTACATAATATAAAATATATGGTGATAAAAGAGAATTTCCTTTCAATACTGATACAGATAATGAAATGAATGGTCTACGCATTACGCAATCTGTGCAATCAAATGCATGTATCTTAGTGCTCAATGCTCAGAGTACTGCAGTACTCTCACATATAACAGAAAACCTTTATATGCATGCAGTTCACAGCAGGGTATCGATACAACCTTAATAAGAACATTAAAATAATAGGTTATTAATAATAGTTGAATAGGAGCCATAATGGTGTCATCAGTATTGATGATGATGATGATTATTAATAATGTTGTAGGGCATGACACACAGTGTATCAAAATGGGAACTGGTCATATTAAAGTTTCACAACAGTGTTATTATTTTATTTTCCTAATCATCCATACGCAGCTAGCTTTGGACGGAGAGAATGTTGTCAAAGCAGCACTATCCATTAGGTGCAGAGAAATTAAATAAGAAGCACATAGAGAGTGAAGAACATAATGCATGTTTTTATCTCTACTGTAAATTATATTCAAGAATATATCTACTTATTGCCAATACAAGACCTAGAGTATATACGCAGTGCTACAGGATAGAAATACAGGATATGTGCAAAGTAAAAATATAAGATGTACGTAAGTCAGTGATGGTTTCTAAACTAGTGAAACAAGTCAAAACTAGACGAAAAAAATAAATCATGGGCACATGACTGAAAAACCTAGAAGCTGTCCTAAATGGGAATCAGTAAGGATTTATATATATATATATATACCTCAGTGCTGTTGAATTCTTGAATCTTAGTGTATATATAATTGTGTGTGTTTTACCAAGTTATAGTTTCTATAGTAACAAAACCTTTATGCAGGGATGTGAATAGTGGATGCTCATTAAAAAGAGTAGCAAGATGGTAAATGGTCTGCACTTATATAGCGCTTTTTAATTTTTTTTTATTTTTTACCTTAGTGGTTCTACAAAGTGCTTTACACTGTTTCCCATTCACACACACACACACACACACACACACACACCAGTGGGAGCAGAACCGCCATGCACGGTGCTGGCTTGCCATCAGGAGCAACTTCAGTGTCTTGCCCAAGGACACTTTGGCACGTGGAGTCATGTGGGCAACCCTAAGATTAGTGGACAACCCGCTCCACCGCCTGAGCCACAGCCGCCCCAAGAGAGGCTGATGATGGACCAATTGTTTAGCTTGTTTCATGGGTGTTCCACAACAGTAAGTGTGACTATAAATGGATAAAAAGTATGATGTTGTTCTTTAACAACTAAAAAAATGTTAGTGTTGACATATTGCTGTGGTACAAGAGGAATAAAACACGTTGGGTCACGTTGTTATTTGAAAAGAATCCGCTTTTGGGGTGGTAACAGTAAATCATCCTGGGTTAGATTTAAACTTTAGACTATTTATATGGCAAACTGCAGGTGACGATATATTACAGACATGGATAGATTTCAAATGCTGTGAAAATTCCTCAGATTCTCTGTAGTATTTATCCATTGGTGCTGTGGTCCTTCTTGGTCTCTACTATGTACAGGTATGGTTTTGCCTCAAAAAAGAAATCATTGAGATATAAGTATAGTGCGAGGAGCATTCGTAACATAGGGTGCTTTGAGCTTGAGTTATCAACGTGAAAAGAGCTGAATGAAAAGATGTTCCAAAATGTCTGAAAGGCCAATAACGTCTGTCTGCTTGTAGAGAAAATTGTTGCAGGTAAAAATGCACTTATCTCTGTAAAGGCACTTGTATGAAGATAAACATTAAAAGCAATAATACTACAAAAAGTATTTTGGTTTTGATTCCAGTGTAAATGTCTTTCTGTCTCTCTTGTTCGCGGCCTTTACTAGCATCTCTCTCTCTCTCTCTCTCTCTCTCTCTCTCTCTCTCTCTCTCTCTCTCTCTCTCTCTCTCTCTCTCTGTGTCTCTCGATCTAAGTGTTGAGGGGAACTGGAGTTAAAATCAATCTGCACTATGTCCTGCTGGTTTGATGCTCACTGAATGACTGCCTGTATAGAATTAGTGTAATTTATGACTCCATCAGTGGAAGGGGGAGCTCGTGGAGGGAATGGTAGTCTATCAGACTCTCGTCCTTGCTGGACAGGTGTGTGTGTGTGTGTATGTGTGTGTGTGTTCGTGTGTGAGCAAGAGAATAAATACATAGATGTGTAAAACCATTTTGTCCTTACTGCAAGCAAGAGACAAACACCCACTCATACTCAGTAAACACTTTATCCTGTTCAGGGCTGCGTTGGATCCGGGGCCTATCCCAGGAGCACTGGGTGTGAAGCAGGAGTTCACACTGGATGGGATACTACACACACATTCTCACACACTTATTCACACCTAGTGGCAATTCTGCAGAGCAGGCAGTACAAAATATTCATAAAAACATTCAAGTTTATTCACCCAACATATTTTGGAACATTTTATTTGGAAAATTCTGGAAAATTAATGCAGGTTATAACATCATACATAATTAGTTTCTTACCCATTTTTCTCCCCAATTTGGTCACGTGCCAATTTCCAACCACCACGCAGATCTACCCTATTATAAACAGCCAGGAACAGGGGAGGGTGAACGCTAACACACGCTTTCCTTGAGATATGTGAACCCCATCTTTTCAAACAGCTGCTCATGCTGTGTCACAGAGTAGCGTAACACACACAGAGGAAAACTCTATCTGCACTCTTCCGCATATATGAGCTCACAGATGCCCGCGATTGGCTAGTGTCACTATGATAGACATGATAGAGAGAGTACACCATCTCTCACACCAGTCTGCCTGACCAAATTTAATCTCTTGACCTCCAACCATGGATGGATTTGGCATTCTTGGGATTTAAACTCGTAATCTCCCAATGCTAGAATAATAAAAATCTATTGCATCAAAAAAAATTTCATACAACGTTATTCTGTGACTTTTTTTTTTGCAGCTGCTGTTATGCCTAACAGTGGGTGATATTTAGAATATACAGCCGCAGAGCTTTCCCTGAGAACTTTGTACTAGATATTAGCAACTCACAGCAGACTCTGTGTATTGAGTTTAGATGAATGCATTTTAGTGTCAAATAGACAGGATGGAATTGATGTTGATTCACCTCAGATGGTAGGAAAAAGCTTCTGCCAAATTGTTGCTTAGTCAGATAATATCCTGTCCTTTAAACATCGTGATTCAAAATAAATAAATAAAAAAATTTTAAAACCCAAGAAGCTGAATCTAACATGGTTGTAAATAAGTGATGATTTATTAACACTGTAGTGAAGGAACAAAAAATAATAATAAACAAGTTCCATATTTACCCTTTCCTCCAGCGAAGTATATTTGAAAGGTCCACTATAGCATTATCAAACCCTTGATTGTTCTTGTAGAGAAACTGAAAGACGTAGAGAAAAGCTTGATTGGTGTGTCACAGTCAAATACACAAAAAATCAGACCAGCTCAAATGCACTAGATTAATTACGAGAGTGAGAAAATCTCCCCTGCTTTAGACACTTCATAATACGTGATGTCTCACAGGTGGTATCATGATTGTGTTCAAGATAGCTTGGATTTCTTATGTATGGGTACAACAATAGATTTCTTTCATAAACGAGACAATTCCCTCAGAGAGACATAGATCAAATTGCATGTGTATGAGCGGACTAGTCTCTATGGCACAATGCTATGATTTCAAAATGACATCATATTTGTTTAGAGGATGGTTAAGGCAACGGTAAGAGGCAGGGTTTTGAACTCATAATCTTAAGATCTTAACTGAGCTATTTTATTCCTAAAATGATGGCATGTTAAGATCAGGTTGTTCTGGATGCAGCCCCTTACATGTCGTACTTTTTAACTGGCCAGTCACGTCTTTCTCAATGCTCGGCTCTCTTTCTTACATCGACACAATCACAGCGATCGCATTGATGTAAGAAAGAGAGCCGAGCAGTGACTCACAGTCTATAGTCAAGCGCCTCGAGTCAAATCAAGTGAAAAGCAGGCTGAGCTTGAGGCCAAGCTTGAATCATTTGGTTCTTTCTGTCATAAGAAGTTTCCAGTGTCTTGACTGTTCATATTGCTACATACACACTGCTAAATTCTTTCTCCTTCTCCCTTATCTAAAATGTTTTAATAGAGATTACAAACAAGCCAACATAAAGATCTGGCTAACATTACTACTCTACTAGGCTGTCCAATGCAATGCAGAGACCTTTATATTTGAATAGTGTCTGTCTTTTATCAGGGTCTTGATTTTGCTGTAAATACAACCCTTTGCATCGTGTAGGTCTGAGATACTTTATTATCACACAAGGACATTAATTAATAATACAAATTTACGGATCCTTGGTTAAAATAACCCAATATTAACACCAGGGTAGTAGCAGGAAAGTGACAAGGAGGGTACAAAGCATGAGTACAACCCCTAGCAAAAATGACACTTCACAGAGTATGTTCAACGAGGTTTTTTTTTACTTTATAGCAAATAAACAAATCAGAGATATGACACAAAACAATTTTTTTTAAATAGCTTCATGAAACCTCCAGCAAACAAATTCAATTGTTTTAATTAATGCCATTTTTTTTCCAGATCAAGTAGAGGGAAAACATATGGAATCACTCAATGTCGAGGAAAAAATTATGGAATCAAAAATAAATGTAAAAAAATCAACACAATTAGTACTTTGTGGCTCCTGCTCAGGCTTTTATGACGACCTGAATTCTTTGAGGCACGGACTTCACTAATGAAAAACGGTATTCTCCATCAAGCTGGTGACAACTTTCTCAAATAGTGGTTGACAGATGGATGGATCAATTTTTATAATTTCCACCATAATTTTAAATCATCACCAAACCTATTTTCTCTCGATGGAATGAGAAAACAAAGTGTCCAAAATTCCACTGTACACCTGTGCATTGACTGTTGAGGTCTCGCCCGGTCCTTTACCTGACATGCATAACATAAATGAGCGGAGAAATTTGTTTGTTTTCTTCAGGCAGTCATCTTTATATGTTTCATTAGAACGGCACCAGACAAAAGTTTCAGCATCATCTCCTTGGCCGATGTAGATTCGTGATTCATCACTGAATATCACTTTTATCCAATCATCCACACTCCATGATTGTTTCTCTTTAGCCCACTGTAACCTTGTTTTATTCTCTTTAGGTGTTGCTGCTGGTTTGCGTTTGGCTTTTCTTTATGTAAATCCCATTTCATTCAGCCGATTTCTTACAGTTCTGTTACAAACATTTCCGTCCATTTGTTTTGCATTTGTCTTATTATGCATCTTCTATTTTCAAGGCGTATTGCTTTGAGTGTTCTATCCTGACGCTTTGAGGTCTTCCTTGGTCAACCTGTATGTTTTCTTTTTATAACCTTCCCATTTTGTTTATACTTGCACCAAATTTTAGCCATACTCCATGTTGGAGTTCCTTCTTGAAGGAGTTTTATAATCCTTTCCATTGTTTCAATTGACAACTCTCTTGTTGGGGCCATGTTTCCTTTCAAAAAGTCCAAGGTTAAGGTTTGTAAGCTCTCTTTTTTAACTGCAGACTAATTTGCATTTGTAGACTTCAGAAATCATTAGCTGATTTTTTCCTGTACTTTATCTGGAAAAAAAATATGTAGTTAATTAAAAATAATTTCATTTAATTTGTTTTGAGGCTTGTTTCACAAAGGCAGAACAAAAACTGATTTGTGTGACATCTATGATTTGTTTATTCGTTGCGAAGTAAAAAGGCCGGGTGAACATCCTGTAAGGATGGTGATTCCATTAGTTTTGCCTTGGATTGTAGACTCGACCATCAACAGGACCAGATTAGACTAGAAGTCGTCCTGCACCAGCCAGAGAAAACCATATAAAATTCCCTTTCTTTCCTTGAGTCTTGGGAAGTGAAAAGGATGACGACTGGATCCCACTGGATTTCCTCATTAGTGAGTCACCAAGCCAGGGTTCAGCAAAAGCGAATATCACAGGTTTCTCCAGTTCTTATTCCTGATACCTGAGGAACTCTTCACTGAATAGAACTCAATAGAATCTGGTCTAGTGTATTGATTTTCTTCTCAAATCCCCTGATGCGCATTCCAATAAAGGAAAGGGATTTCTGGGTCAGCACACTGGTTAGGCTTTCTGGGCATCCTCCAAGGAAGGGGTTAAAGGACTTGCTCCAAAATCCAGCTGTGGTGGGACAGAACAATGACACTGGTACTACTCTCTATGCAGGCTCACCACTGTCAACCGCTACCCTTATGATCTTACAACCTTCTGAGGACAAGTGCACAGCCTTAACTACTAGGCCACCATGGCCCTTAAGCACACCCCAAACCAACATTAAAGAACTAGTGTCAACTGAGGCTGATTGATTTTAACCACCATTTGCCTCTCATCTTCATTGAAATGTTGCAATCGAGCACACCAAAGATGTATGTGTATCCTGTGCCACTGTGAAAGGATATAAGTTGCCTTTCCAGGAAGTGGCATCAGTCTATATTCACACATAAATAGAAAAGAACCAGAAAACCAACTAGTACACCATTTTCCTGTGCAAGTACCTATGGTGGTGTCCTATTTATTGTAGGAGTACTGTATATGGTTTGGGGTGTATTTAAGAAGACAATTAATCGAATTGTCTTGGAAGGCACTTGGCACTTGGTCCAACTAGTAATAATATTAAATGACCCTAAGTACGCGATGGTCAGCCACGAATAGCTGACGTTGTCCGACTGCAAACTGTGGCAAGGCATTAACAGATGTAGCCTGTTTCCATCTGGTTACAAACCTTTTACATGTGGCAACGGCGATAGCTTCTACAGTACAAGAACCACAATAAAGCGGCTGTCAGAAGTGGAATGGAAAAATATATGGGGAAATGTAATATAGAGTGGAGTATTGAGCATGGCTCGTACTCATTTTCAAGGTTGGACTTGAATCTCAGTCAGGAAACTGCAGATCAAATGGTATTTTTGGAACACACCAGCTCAGGGATCTGAGCAGGTCCCTGATACTGAATCTCACAGCTCTGTGCTCGAACAAGAACATAAATCAAGTAACACCAGAACCCCACTCGTGATTAACAGGACAGGAGTTCGTAACCCAGTTAGGAAACAGTGTAACGAACCAACAGTGAGGTGGGGGACAGGTGTTTTAGCCCCATTTTAACATTAACATGTACAGATCCTGCACTGAGTGTCTGTGTGTATCCGTGTATACATAGGAACAGTCATTATTTTTCCTTTCCTTCGAGAATAGTGCTACTGTCATAGTAATGAGTCTTGCATATTGGTACGTGCTTTAATTAGGACATGATGGCAATGCATATTCATTAGCGCTGGGTTCACAGGCATGAGGGAGGAGCTAGATTAGCTATTAAAACCTTAATTGCTCAGTGGGTGGAAAATATTAATACTTCTGCACTTGTGTCAAGTATAATTGACAAATATTATTATTTTTTAAAAGGTTTGGGGGGGGGGGGGGGGGTGTATGATGGTTTTGAATTATCTGATACGCCACAAGGCCGCATGGACGTATTTCTATGCGAGATTGATTTATTCCTCAAGAGCACATATTGTTTTCTCTGTTCGGCTCTTTCAGCACGCGAGTCCTGCTCTTTTAACCTGTCTAATCATGCAAGTCTTCTGAAACATTAGTCTGCTCTCACTTCCCCAATTCATGGGCATGGAGACTGGCACTTACTTTCCCTCCGTCTGGCACCAGATACCGGATACCACTCCGGAGAGTTACTTTACTTTCAGCTTCAACTTGGTTCTGTGTATTGGTCGAATGTCAAATCGATATCACTTCCTTTGCATTATTACCATTTTCTGAAACTTTTTTTGGGGGGATAAAAGTGCCGTTTGCCTTTCATGACCTCTAATTGTAATTGATCAATATTCATTGTGCACCATTTTAACTGTAGAGACATCAGATTAAAGGAATACTTGCAGTTTTCAACTGACCCCATATCTACAGTACAGTTTCTGAAGCATACAGTCCCCTCTGATACTATTGGAATGGCAAGAACAATTTAATTGTTTTTGCTGTTAGATTAATTGATCAAATTTAATGTCAACTTTTTTTTGGAAATTGCGTACTTACTTTCAAATTCGATTCATGCAGTTACAATGTTTATTGTTGGATTTCAACAACTGCCCTTAGATTTAAATTGTGAGTTTCAAATAAACAAGGGCGCACGGTGTCCTGGTGGTTAGCACATTTGCTTCACACCTCCATGGCCCGGGGTTCGAGTCCTGCCGGGGCCATGTGTGTGCAGAGTTTGCATGTTCTCCCTGTGCTGCGGGGGTTTACTGGGTACTCCGGGTACTCCGGTTTCCTCCCCCAGTCCAAAGACATGCATGTATGAATGTGTGTGTGAGTGTGTATGTGATGGTGCCCTGTGATGGACTGGCACCCTGTCCAGGGTGTACCCCGCCTTGTGCCCGATGCTCCCTGGGATAGGCTCCAGGTTCCCCGTGACCCTGAAAAGGAGTAAGTGGTAGAAGATGGATGGATGGATCGTTTCAAATAAACAGACTTTTCCGTTGTTTTCTTAGTGCAGGAACACATTGCATCAAATTTCCATTGTGGTGTATAGAGATTATGTTCAAAAATACTGGAGTATTCCTTATGTAGCCTTCAGTTCTGTTAATTGAATGAGAGAAGCTAAACAAATGTCGGCTCGGTGACATTTGGTGAGAATCCTTATTTGCCAGAATGCTACCCAAGTCAAAATGCAGTAAACAAGCCAAGATCCAGGTGCACGGTGGTTTAGTGGATCACACGTTCGGTTCAAACCTCCAGGGTTGTGGGTTCGATTCCCGCCACAGCCCTGTGTGTGTGTGTGTAGAGTTTTGCGGGGCTCCAGGTTCACAGGTTAAGCTGTATAGAAGGCTGCATGGCTGGATTATTCATATCAGCACTTGCCTGTTTCCTAATGCCGTACACACTTACATACTAAATCGAAGATCATCTATATGATTATGATGTGTAATGAATGACTTATATTGAGTACTTTTTCTCGCAGTACATCTGAGTGTGTCTGAGATGTGCATACTTTCACACAAGTTACAAAAAGACGCAGTTCAGAACGACTCCGGTAACAAAGCCATTATTAACATACTCATACTTCTGACGGAGCGCACTTGTATTAACGCTCTCAAACACACGCGGACGCACTCGCAATTATGCCATGGCAGAAAAGCACAATGGTCCCCTACAGACTCTTGTCTCCTCGTCTCTGTAATTACGTCTCATTCAGGTAAGACCGCTTTAAAATGTAACTACAGAAAATCACTGGAGCAAAATGTTCTCCGGCTTCCGGCTCACGCGCGATCAGGCTTGACAAAGTGGCAAACGTAAGATATGGCGGAACAGTTCACGGCAGGATTAACTCAAAGTCAGAGGATCAGTGAGGATTTGTGTCTTTTCCTTGTTTATTCCTAGCGCATGAGATGTTGTGCTGTTGAAATGAGCATGTCGGAGTCCTAGGGGAAGTTTATTTTTTTCCCTCGCATGCAGATTTCTTGGATGATTGTAGAACAAAATACACGTTCGCATGCTTTTTGGAAGCGGTGCGTTTTTAAAAAAAAAATAGGATGCTACAGCAAAGCATAATTGTGTAATTAGAGCTCAGGAAGCGTAAACATGCTTAAAGCAGAATTGATATATTCATGTTCTGGCTGTTGCTTGAGATTTGTTTCGTAGGAACCTTAGCTTCAGTTGCACAACTGCAGGTTGTATATTTACACGTATTAATTTGTCTGTGTAATAACAGTTACAATAAATTTGTGGCTCAGCCTGGAGCAAATCTGGATTTATTCGATTTCTATCTATCTTTCAGTTCTGTGCTCAACTGATTGTTGTTTTCCTCTTAATGTTTATTTTCTAAATAGTCAAATCATTACGTTCTAAGTTATTGCTTTCATTTTAGCAACCTGGTTATCCAGTTATTTCAGGACATCTAAAATAATATAACTCTAATGTTCATATTAAAGAAAAATATAACATATACAGTATGCGGTAGCCAGGGACAACCCTTCACATGGTGAAATTTTGGCATATTCTACGTTTCATATTTTTACATGCTTTCCAGAACGAAAACATTGTTTCTGCTTCGCATGTATCTCAATCACAAGTAAAGTAAATGTTGAGGTTAAATGTACGAAACATTACACTTTCACCCATTTTAGACTCACTAATTAAAGTTTTAAAAAGACAATCAGCAGTTTTGTTTACAATATCGGTCATACGATGATCTGAGGTGTTTATTTGAGAGTGTGACACGTGCTAGTGTGCGTTTTATGAACTCGTCGAACTACATCCTTGTTGCCGGCCTGAATTTTGTGTGTGGCGACCTTCATATCGTACCTCGTACCTCATTCTCTCACGCTCACTCTCTTCCTGTTTTATGTGCTTGATAGTCAGAAAGAGATCTAGAGATTGTTGAGTTAGAGAAAGAGTAGTGGTGGGATGATAGAGGAGAAGAAGGGCCATTGGTTCGAATTGATCTAGAGATAAGCGGGTTGCTCTCCAGGTGAAGAGATGTATAGTTCCTGTCTAGCTGTCACTAACACTTGTATAATGCCTCGGCAGAGAATGAGTGAATGAGGGAGGAATAGGGGGGGGGGGGGTTGTCGGTAAAGATTCAATTATCCCCAATCTTACATCCAGAGATGTTTCACTTACAACCTGTTAGTGCTGCTGGTATGTGTGTGTGTGTGTGTTGAACCTGAATTGTCATGCTAGAAACAACACACAGAAAAAAAAGAGGAAAACGATAAAGGGGAGCAAATGACGGTGTGTGGTTTTGTTTGGTCCAGAAGAGCATTATTGTAAATAGACGAGTGAGGGAGATGACAAGGGGGTGAAAAAGCAAACAGGAGTGTTTGCTCTGGGTTCCAATGTTGTATGTCTCAATATTTCCTCTTTCTTCCGCACATTCCATCTTCACGGTCATTCCAAGCGCAGTTCCATTGCATGCTGTTGTCCTCAGATGCCCAAGGGACTGAGTTCACATGTCTAGACGTCTGGAGCTGAAGTGGAAGGCCAAATAGTTCATTCAGTTCATGCAGGTTTTCTTTTTATTTACCTAGCCGACTAAGTTTAAATGTTATCATTTTATTGTGACAGTGTTTTCCTATTAAAAAAAAAAAAAAAAGCTTGACTTGTGCTGTCAGTTTTTATCTCCGTACCAATGTTATTGTGCAGAGGTGTAAATTGTTTGGCCAGCAGGGGGCTCACACCCCTCCCCTTTCCCATCTCCCTGCTCATCAGAAGTCATGATACTCTACACACAGAAACCCAACAGTGTCCCGACTACTCGACTAGTGGTGATAAAATAATTTCTTTGTTTATACTGAATGAAAATGTCCGATAAGTTGATTTCCGAACGCCAGCGTACTATGAGAAAGAAAATGATCTAATCATATTTTTTCCTTTTGGTGTTCTGCAACAAATGGATACAGCTAAGCTAGTTCACCGGTTGGTGGTCCTGTTTTTCAAAGGAATGACAGTTCCCTTTTTTTTTTAAAAAACAACAAAAAACATTTTTTAAAATCCATTTATAGCTACATTTAATGTCCACAAAATGAGAACTCCCAAATGAATGCATGTCAGAAACATTACATCTTTACGTCTGACTCAAAGCACTCACAGAGGAGACTCCTTCCAAAAATGTTAAATGAATGTTAAATAACCTGTGGAGCCACACAGGTCCCTATAAATTAGCTGCTACTGTACTGTTCTAGCAGTGAGGGGTGAAATGCTTTTCAAAAGACAGTGTCTGTCTTTCTCTCCTCCCCTCGTCTCATCCACACGAGACGAGATATAGTTGAAACTGCTGTGTGTCCTCTATGAATCTTGATTACTAAGCAAAGACAATTGTTCCATTAGCAAATTAGAAAGTTTTCTCTCTCACTCTCTCCGTCACACTCTCTACCTCTCTGTGCCACACACACACAAGCACATATACCTACATGTGCGTATCCCTGTATTACAGATTGATTTCATGCACCCCGTGACGCAGATAGAAATGATTTAATACATTATGTAAAGTAATGGCGCGAGACAGCTCATTGATTCACGAGAAGGTCAGGACTGAGGTTACTGCCATCATCTCGAGCATCTTTCACACACACATACACACACACACACTCACACACACACACACAGACGGCTAACTCTGTAACGTTGACACCCACCATGACATTAATGAAGGACTTAATGTGATCAGAATTAATGTGGATGTTACATTGTGTCTTCTGACTGATGTAATTGAATTGTCCCTGACTAGCAGAGTTCTTTTCATTCAGTAAACCCTCACTATCACATATGTGGGTCTTCTCTAAACTGCCTCGCAAAATTGTATAGTCTGTCTTGTATACTGTGGCATTACAATTTCCCTTCACTGGAACTAAGAGGCCTGACCATTTTCCAGCAGGACAATGCACCTGTGCACAAAGCGAGCTCCATGAAGACATAGTTGCCAAGGTTGGAGTGGAAGAGTGGCCTGCACAGAGCTCTGACCTCAACCCCACTGAACACCTTTGGGATGAACTGGAATGCTTCCTTGCCCAACATCATTGAGTACAAATCTGCACAGCCACACTCCAAAATCCAGTAGAAAGCCATCCCAGAAAAGTGGAGGTTATTATAACAGCAGACTAAATCTGGAAAGGGATGTTCAACAAGCACATATGAATATTATTAGTCAGGCGTCTACATACTTTTGGCCAGGTAGTGTACGCAGTAGCGAGAGACCGAGAGACACAGAAAGCTAAAATACGTTCAGACATATCATCTGTCAGAACCACTGGTTCCGGTATCTTTGGTGTCCACTAAAGTCTTAATAATGTTGTTAATAATGATGGCATGGTTCAAGACACTGATATATAAAGACCTCCACTTCACAGCTCCAGGATGGATCCTGAGCTCAGGTTCCTGCCTTTGTGGTCTCACTGCATGGGTTTCCTCTGACTTCCAAAAACATGCCAGTAGATGGATTGGCTACTCAAAATTGCGCGATAGCCATGAATGTGCGTGTTCATGGTGCCTGGCATCCAATCTAGGGTGTATTCTCGCCTCATGCATGCCAGGATGTTCCCAGGATAGACAATTTACTAGACAGCCATTGGTAGCTTCAGTATATTTATTGGTGCAGTACTTTCTTGGTGGTGGTTTTTAGAAGTCTTTGAGTGTTTCTCCCATCATATCCCGTTCTTTATTAGACACAAATTACATGCGGAGGTATGCCCTTGAGGCACTGAAATTGGATTAAGAATGTGCACAGTGAAGAAACCTGAAGAGACTTCAACTGCAAACTTGGCTTCCATCCAACTGGAGTGGGAGCTTAATTGAGAAGAATGAGACCGAGGAGAAGGATCTATTCATCTGTGTTGGAGATAGGAAGGTGGAATAAGACAGAGACGTTCGGCTTGTTTATCAACAGGTCCTCTGTTTTGTTTTTTTTGTTGTGAAAATCCTTCTTTTGCTTTGTCCAGTGCAAACAACCAACATCAGCATGAATGAATTTGACAAAATGACACTTTTTTAATCACCTTAGTTCAGAACATTGGACATGAATGTTTGAGAGATAGTTAGCACATGGCATACAGCATTCTCCTTGTACAGACTTTTGAAAGGCGTTCCTCTGAGGTGCATCAAAGGTTCCTCGGATGTTCCTTAGACGTTCTTTATAGATCCCTTACCTCATTAAGCCTACAGTGTGGAGATGGAGCCAGGGGCGACGTCTCTATTTATCATGGTGTCAACGTGGTGATGAAGACCTCTTTAAGTCTGGCAGCGGGTGCTTGGGGAGAGGGAGACTGCAGCATGGAGTACTTATAATAATGGATCGTTATGTCAAGTGCTGAAGTGTAGGTCTCTCCGTCTCACTCTCTCTCTCTTTGATGAAACCTTGCTGAGCTTTATTGCGTTAATGTTATGCCAAATTTCTGATGGTCTGTCTAGTCAAGCTTTCATTAGTCATCTAAAGCACTAGGGGAATGCTTGTTCGATCTTGATAATCGGCTGTTACTAAAACGGAAGAATACATCAATAAATTGTCAAATGTATGAGTGGTTTGTGCAGTCCAAGACCCTTTGTGTTCATTTATGCCATTATGATTGTCTCCTGCGAGATTCTTTTATCCAAGGCAAGAGGGTACAATAAATACAGTTGAGGGTTAAGACGCTTGTTCGAGGGCCCTACAGTGGCTTTCAGGAAGTCCTGAAATTTGTATTCTATGGTCATTTGCTCAGAGCTTGAGCTACTGAGCTACAGTTGCCCACAGCTGTTTACTACTGATAAGTTATTTTTCATTTTTGATATTTTAATTGAGGCTTAATTATGGTGGTTGAGAGATATCAACCAACACTACACAATTTCTACAGCACAAAACCAAAATGGACATTTAAATATTTAGGGAAATGATCATATAAAATACTTCCTCACAGCAATTAGCAGAGCTGAAAACATTGCTAGTTGGGAGAGGGTAAAAAAAACCCCAGAATTTTACCAACGAAAACCCCTAGTGTATGTTGGTAGACATCTATAACTATATCCGGATTTTTGTAAAACTGCTTTCTTACCGTGTCCATTGTTAAAAGTGCTATATAAATAAAATTTAATTGAATAATATTAAAATCTCAAAAGGATTAGGTTTCAATCCGGTTTCTCCTACTCCAACTGAGAAATTGTGTTGCTGGTTCAACTGTGGTTGAGAAGGATGGGCAAATTCAACTGGTTTTTATTTGCACCCTTGGTGCATGGACCATTGGATCTATTGTATGTTGTTTTGGCGTGGTCATCAGGTTCTGGCAAAAATTATTTTTGGAATTGGATTAGGGTGTGGCATGTGGGCTCATGGAACAGACATTGCTGTTCCCTTGGTGCTTGGGCCCACCAATCACTGCTAGCAGCTATACTTTTCATTATTGCCGCTTGTATATTTTTAATATCTTATATCTGTGTATAGCGTAAACACAACCGGCTCTATAAAGTCTAGACCTCCTGCATTTGTGTCAGATTTTGTGTTACCAGACTAGGTCTCTCAGTCATCATACTTATTGTTCCATTAGTGCAATATGAAACTAAATATGCCATGCCAAACAGCACTAGTCTAATTATAATGTCTCTTTGTCCTCTGTTCAAAAGAACTGCCTCTCAGTATCGCTACAACAGACCATTAACTATCCCAATTAAAGTGCGAACGTCAACTGCTTCCCCCATCTCTCAGGCCTGCGTCGTAATCTCCACGTTTAAGCCCGATAGTCTCCGGCGGGTCATAACTCATCCTGCACAGTCTCGGACTGTCCGACATTTTAAAATGGCTGCTTCAATCATTCGACTATAAATCAAACCAAGCGAAGCTTCTCTGCTTTTCTCTGGAGCTTAGGACACATTTCATAAAGACTAAAGCAATGTAACTGAACGCAGATGACGAGTTGAGGAGTTATGGCTTTTAAATGAGTGTTTATTGTAGTTATAGTGTGCAGTCATTTGCATACTAAGCCTCTTTCTTCATGGCTTGCTCTAATATGCATGTAGTGTGATCATTAAAGAAAACTCGAACGTTATTACAGAAACAAATAACTTCCACAAGGGTTTCGAATAATTTTGGTGGAGGGTTGTTTCATGAACGAGTGCTTGTGAAGTAAGATGTGGCACAGAAATAACTTCCAATAGGTGACAGAACCATATCATCCTTTTTCATATGCTCATAAAATCCCAATCATGAAAATATTCCAACATCAGGCTATATGTGAATATAGTCATCTGGATTTTTTTTGTGTAGGTCTGTGGTTCGCCTAGAAAATGTGATTGCTAGCATTCATTCAGGACCACAGACTGGTGACAAAAAACTAAACAAATAAAAATACGGTGTCTTAGCATGGTGTTGGGGCAACTCTACTGGCATTATGAACACCATTTGGTGTTCATCAATTGGTGTTGGGGGAGAGCGTCAATCCAATATTTCCTCATACATGTTCCCTGTGTTAGGATCTGGAGAGTGTGAAGGCCATAGTATATGCTTTACATCATTTTCATCCTCATCAAACCATTCCGTGATCCCTCGTGCCCAGTATATGTCCTGTATATGCACATGCACTCACTGAGCACTTTATTATGAACACCTACTCATTTATGCAATTATCTAATCATCCAATCATGTGGCAGCAGTGCAATGCATAAAATCGTCCAGATACGGGCCAGCAGCTTCGGGTAATGCTCACATCAACCATCAGAATGGGGAAAAAATGTGAGTGCAGTTATTTTGACCGTGGCATGAATGTTGGTGCCAGACGGGCTGCTTTGAGTATTTCCATAACTGTTGATCTCCTGGGATTTTCACGCACATCAGTCTCTAGAGTTTAATCAGAATGGTGTAATAAAGAAATAACATCCAGTGAGCGGCACTTCTGCAGACAGGAGCGGACGGTTGATGAGAGAGTTCAACGGAGAATTGGCAGATAACCACTCTGTACAACTGTGGTGAGCAGAAAAGCACCTCAGGATGCACATGTCAAAATTTTATATACATATATATATATATATATATATATATATATATATATATATATATATATATATGTGTGTGTGTGTGTGTGTGTGTGTGTGTATTTACAGGACATTTCAAATATTTGTTACAGACAAACAGTGGAATGGTCCGGTCATTTCTTCTCACCGTTATGGGTTTATGGGCAGGTTAATGTTGATCCCTATCCCTTGGTGTTGTTCTTTGTTCTTTTGTTCAGAAAGGATGTTTAGAAAGTAATCGAATGGATAGTCCAGGAAAAGAAAGGAACCATTCTCTCTCTCATTCTGTCTTTCACTTAATCTCCCATTTTCTTCCTTAGCTTTTTCCTGTTTCTATCACGCTGCCCCTTTGTCTTTGTTCTTCCAGATGTGCCACATTAATTCCACCACTGCTTCCCAATTTATGTTCTCTGTCATAGCGTGCAAAGACTGTTATTACCTCCTTCTTGTGTACACTGTGTATTTGTGTGTGTGTGTGTGTGTGTGTGTTGCCGTTCCCATGCTTGTGTCTCCTTAAAAACGCACACATTTCTCTTACTATCCTTATAAGGATCTACACTGACATTATTGTTAATGCAGCAAATGAATGCGAAATACACCTAACTTTAACGCTCACCTTAACCTCAGCAACCAAAACATTTTGATTTCATTTCTTTTGAATTGTTTTTAAAAATAAAAGCTGCAGTTCGGATTGTGAGGCCATTTGGTCCCCACCAAGATATAAAAACACGCCCACACACATCAAATTGTCAATTAATTATATAATTTAGCACTGATGAACATGAGATGAAGCTTATCTGCATATAAAATTTTCACATATCACTTCAAGCTGAAATCTGATCAAAATCTTCAGATGGTTCCGCCCCATTAATCTGCTGAGCCTTTATTGCTGCTTATGATGCACTTCCAGTTCAATATATATATATATATATATATATACACACACACACACACACACACACACAATATACGATATTGAGGATCATTTGTGCACTACTTATTAACCCAGTCTTGAATATTTATACCTGCTTTGCATAATTGGATTTGTGATTTGGGACTGCATTGGGTACCAGCGCTCGTCGTTTTTATGTATTTATTTATTTATTTTTGTGTCTCTCTCATTGTTCTGATAAAGTGCACATGGAGGTCATCCCTCTGCGCAGTCTGCTTAACTTAATGAAGAAACAGTTTGGCAAGGTGGGAAGTACCGCACACCCAGGAGCGCTAACGAAATTAGCCTCAACAGTGGCTCCGGTGCTAGCGTAGAGCCAAGCTGTGTTATTAGGGCAGATGGAGGGATTTTAGATCAGAGATGTGGGGATTCGGATGCGTTTAAGTGCCATTGTGGAAATGACATGGCATGATTTGGCAAGAATAGGGAAGGAAGTGTGTGAGGCAGAGAGCAATTGTGTGTACGCACAGACACACACACACACACACGAGCTGGGGCTGGCTTAAGCTGATTGCTCTGAGATGTTCTTTGGAGATGGAATGAACAGAAAATGGACAAATTAAAGAGAGAGAGAGCGAGAGAGAGATGTAGCCGAGGAGGGAATGGACAGGTGCAACGAATAAGAGTGCAAGGTAGATAAGAGTTGAGGAGTGAAAGAGCAAGACGAGGCATTAATGAGACAGTCTAAAGGCGGTTTTCTCTCTAGTCTGATGGTGGAATGGAGGAAGAGAAAGAGAGAGAGAGTGAGAGAGAGAGGCAGCGTGTTCAATCTGCAGGCGGAGGCTGTCACAGCCTGACTCACTAGATAACAGAATTACTGCAAATTGAAGTTTGAGTCTCTCTCCCTCTCTTTCTCTCTTGCTCACACACACACGCACACATTCACGCACACTAGCTCTCACTCAGGGATTTATGGCTTCTGGTGAAGGTATTCTCTCTGGATCGTCAGATACAGCACCTCTGGCTCGAACAGACAGTGGGGGAATGATGATGATGATGATGGGCGGTAAAGTTTGAGAGGTAAAGAGAGAATTAGTGAACAGTCAGAGCTGCTATGAAAAGGGAAGTGAGAGACAGAGCGGCGAATAAGTCATCAAAAGTGACGACGGGAGTAAACTTCTGAATAAGGTTGCTTCGCTAAATATACTAAGCAAGGAATAAAACACGACTGGACGTGTTGTTAATTAACAATGAAAAACATATGGTCAGTGACATGGTGAAGCTTTTCTGTAAGGAGACATTTATTTAACATTTATGGAAGGAGTCTCCAATGTCAGTCCATTGTAGCAGTCTTCAGAATGCTGGAGTTTGCACTTTGTGGATTCAAGAGCGAGAAGGAAAAAAAAAAAAAAGGAGAGGTTGGTGCTATAAAGTAATTGATAACAGGAAAGAGCTTGTCTCATAGAATACGCTAAAAACCACTTACAGGTGATGTAAGTGCATGATATTATTCATCTCATTACAGTGGCACCTTTCAGAGGGTGGGATATATCAGGCAGCACGTAAACAGTTCAATGGGCACGTGACCATTACAGCAATGGAAGAAGGTGGCCTGATCTGATGAATCACGTTTTCTTTTACATCGTGTGGACGGCGGGGTGCGTATGCGTCGCTTATCTGGGGAAGAGATGGCACCAGGATGCACTATGGGAAGAAGGCAAGTCGGTGGAGGAAGTGTGATGATCTGGGCAATGTTCGGATGGGAAGCCTCGAGTCCTTTCATTCATGTGGATGTTACTTTGACACGTCCCACGTACCTAAACACTACCGCAGACCTTCATGGCAACAATATTCTAATAGTAGTGGATTCTTTCAGCAGGATAATGTGCCGTGCAACACTGCAAAAATTGTTCAGGAATGGTTTGAGGAACATGACAAAGAGTATAAGGTGTTGACTTTGTCCTCCTTTTGTGCTGGACAAACAATTCCGATCCATAGAGGCCCCATTTCCAGGATTTAAAGGTCATGTCATGGTGTCAGATACCAGAGCACACCTTCAGAGACGTGGAGTCCACGCCTTGACAGGTCAGAACAGTGTTTGTAGCACAAGGGGGACCTTCACAATATTAGGCAGGTGGTTTTAATGTTATGGCTGATCGATGTAAACCATACAAGTCCCTGTCTAACTTGTTATTATAGAAATGATAACATATTAGAACGATTCGAGACCGAGCCAATGGTAGAATTATTTACCAAGTTCACATACAGGTCTGAGCTTTAAGACATGACTCCAAAAGAATCAAAAAACTTTTCTGTTGGTTAAACTAGTCTGCTGTATGCACATTCTGGATTATAAAAGCGAAGACTGACCTTTCTCTGCCTGTGTTAGTCCACAATCGTCCATCTTTTTCTCCTTCTTCCTTTGTTGTCCAAGAAATTGCCCTTTCAAAACCACCACAAATGCACACTACCAAGAAATTGTATGTGTGTTTTTATTTCTTTTCAGTTAGTCTGCTTGCTTTGCCTTTCCCCCCCAAATATCTTTTGGTCGCCCATTGTTTGGTCTACCTTCTCTCTCTCTCTCTCTCTCTCTCTCTCTCTCTCTCTCTCTCATTCTTTTCCTTTTGTTTGTGTCCTCCTTTTGACTTGTATTGGTGCTGCTGTCAGCGTGACCTGTCCCGTTCTTCATTGTCTTCATATTGTGATAAATATTTCTTTCAGAGATGGAATTCTAATGTGAAACAGTTTTTTTGTAGGTACACAGAAGCATAGATCTCAATGATTGTCAAGAAGTGTTGCAGGTTTGTCGATAGAAAACTCATGGATTTCTGCAGTTATGGGGCTTTTGTGCCGGACAATTTGAATCATTTTAAAGGTGTCTTCTCTATTCTGAAGTCACTTATTTAATATATGACTCTTCTTCTAGCATATATTGATTGCAGAGAGTCCGTCTGCATGGATTTGAGACCAGTTTAGCCATTTTTCTTATGGTTAAGAAGCACATTCAAGCAAGAACTGGCTGGTTATGAAAGAAACCAAAAGGCCAGTGCTGTCTTGCAGTGTATTGATCCCAGGATAGCAGTGCAAATAATGAAAAGCACACCGCAATGTGTATTCTTAGGGCATGATGGTTAGTCACAAAGACTTCCAGTCCCTGATGAGACGAGATATACTCTGAAATGCCAGGGCATATGGTGTTTTCATGGCTTCATCCATTACTGTGGCAGTGATGCATGCTCTGTGCATGTTGGTATGAAAAGATTGGAATTTCCTGCTTGCGAGTAAGAGAAAGTGGCACCATCTCATGCTGCCAATGCTTCTGCTTGTTGATTTTCACGCTTTTGCGCTTGGCATGACCCCGAAATCTCAGGCTCCAGACTTTAGCTTCATGTTTCATCTGTCCTTGTTTTTTTCGTCTTGTATTTGTAAAAACACTGACCATCTTTCTCACCACCACAGAGGACCACTCTGAAGGCCCCTCTCCAAAGGAAAAGATCAAAATCGATCTTTCTGTCCCCGCACAAATTATATGCATTCCAAAGTCGACAAAGACGTGTTGTCTTTGTGTAGCCATGATTTTTTTCCCCCCTTGTGTTATGGTTGAAGTGGCTAGAAGAGTGTTAGCTGCTGCTTTGCATAGCAATAGATGCTAGCTGTAGCCAGGCTTAATGGAATCATGGGGGTTTGGCAACCCCATGCTAATTGTGTTTAGGGTAGAATGCTTGCCCATTCTCTGATGAGTTTGAATTCGTCGGCTATTCACTGGTGGGTACAAAAAAAAAACCCTCCTGAATGGAAGTTCTCAAAAATGGGAAAGCAAGCAGAGAAAAGCAAGAGGGGGAGGGTTTTCTTAGGAGTGCTAAAACCCCCAACAAAAATACTTCTATTGAGTCTTTTCTTGCCACTTTTGTTTGGTGACCTGTGCAAATTGAGGTTCCCACAGGGATTCTTTACGCCATATAGCCCCAGCTGACAGAAGGTGTTTATAAACACAGCGGTGTCATTACAAGAGACTCATTTAGTAAATTAATTAACTGCAAATTACTTGGACAGTTACACAGATTCAAGATTGACACACTGTTGCTTACCTGTAGAAATTTCTGCTTGGTACGGATTTGTTCAAAATTCTTGTTTTGGATTTATAAGGTCAATAACATGAGCGGGTACAAAATATATTACTTTTCATGTATATTATGTTAACATTTGTCAGCAAAGATTAAATTTAAATAGGGGCACAATGGCTTAGTGGTTAGTATGTTTGCTTCACACCTCTGTAGTCGGGGACTTGAATCCCACTGCCATCCTGTGTGCGCCGAGTCTGCTTGTTCTCCCCATGCTTCAGGGGTTTTCTCCGAGTACGCCGGTTTCCTTCCTCCAGTGGGTAACGGAATACATGTAACGGCGTTACATAATCAGGATACAAAAAACTGGTAGCTGTAATCCATTACAGTTACGTCAGAAAACCAAGTAATCAGATTACAGGTACATTTTGTAAAAAAAAAAGGGAATACTATCAGGATTACAATTTTTTTTCATTTAAAACCAAAGAAATTAATCTTTTGATAGAACACAATCTAGACAGCTGCTTGCTTATAGTTCTGGTTCTCTCTGTCACGGTTCCCCCTTGAGGCAGCGTGCTATAAAGCACAAATGCGCGAGCACCTGCTTTTCCGTGGTTGACAGCAGTGACATTTGGACACGTGTGTTTGTTTACGTTTCTGTCATGTCTCCTCCCTGTTCTGTCATTGGCTGGGAGTTCACGTGTTGTCTGTATTGCCCTCAGCTGCTAGCAGTTTAGAGGCTGATTCATATATACCGTATATATTCATATATTCATATATACCGGGATATATACCGCGTGCCTCCCAGCACACAATGCGGTTTATTAGATTAGAATAACGTAGAATATCGTAGCTTAGTATATAGATGTTAGTTTCCTTTGTCTTGTTCATGTCCTGTTTCTAGTCATAGTCATAGTCTTAGTTCATGTTAAGGTTAGTTAGTTAGTTAGTTTCGCCGCTACCAGTCCCTCGCTCATCTTCCTGTTTCATGCTTATGTATCTCGACCCCGTTTCCTGTACCACGACCTTGATCTCTGCCTTGCCCTGTGTATGCCTGTTTGCCGTTCGCCTGACCTCTCGCATGTTTGTGGATTACGTTTTGGATCACGTTTTGGATTTGTCTGCCTGTCTCTCTTTAAATTGTTCTCTGAAATGCTTTTGTTAGGCTGACCGTACATCCTCTTTTTCAGACCATAAAAAAGTGTCCAGCTGTGATTTCTAAATGTGAGGAAATGTCTGGGATTCGGCATAAATCTAACTATGATGTGCTTATGGTCTAATACTGCATTGTGTGTACGCATGTTTGCATTGCTTTAACCCCTCTCTATAATTCCCACCTTCTCGCACATCAATTGGTCAGTTTTAATTTCAAGCTATCACATTGTTTCGTATTACATGGCCATCCTAATGTGTAAATGACTCGTGGCATCTAACATTTCATTTTATTCCATGGACATTCAAAAGAATGTAGGAATTTATATATATATATATATATATATATATATATATATATATATATATATAGTGTAGTGTAGGATAAGTGGTAGTGTAGAGTAAGTGGTATGCAAAATGGATAGATGGATGGATGCATTAAACTTTTTTTCATCGTCCAGTGCTTGTCAATAATCCGTTCTCTGCTATACTTCAAGCCTGACACGTGCACGATTCATGGAGCGACTCCATGTTGGATTGCTATAACATGTCATTTATGGCACAGGATTATATGCCAATCTCCTTCTGATAAACAAAGTCCATCCTAGTGCTCTTACTTCTGTCTGACCTACATGACCTTGCTTGGCAGCTTATAACACCACACTGCTTCTTTGTGATGTTTTTCCCTACCTTTTAAAACCGTCCAACCTTGTTCGGAGTGTACAGTCGCCATCCATCTCTGTCAGGGGTGGAATGGATCAGGGGAAAAAAAAATCACATTTCAGCGGCATTAAACAGACTATAAGAGGCACAAGTAACCTGGTTAGGGATGTAGTCACACATTCATCAGCTGTCAGCAAAGACACAGGATAAAGCCAAAATGACTCTTGGAGCAGAATTGAGGGACAAATATAGTACACAGATAGTAATAATAATAGAACTAACAGCAACAACAATAATAATGGGGAATTTACTTCAATTTTCGCCAAATTTGAGTCATTGGCAATTATTTCTTCTCCTGTAAAGATTAGCTAGTGTCGCTCTAATCATGGGACAGTGTGATTCGATCCTATGTACCAGGGCTAATAATGCTCTCTTGAACTCAGACATTTATACTGTCTAGGAAATATGGAGTAATCATACAGATGCATGTAGAATAGCTAAATTGCAATGAAATCGATTGGTTGACAGGTGGAAGAGATTAGATTGGGTCGAGGTTCTGCATTGAGGACCAGAAGGATGTCAATCAAATCCCCAGACTGTCATAAAGCTACTGATGGGAGTCCTGAGCAAAGCCGTTTAACACCAAACCGCTCAACTCTGTCCTAAGATTGGATTCTGTCTCACTTCGAAGTCGTTTTGGATAAATGTTTCTGAGAAACGTATGGAAATGAGGTGTGTTATTTGATGTTTGCTTTAAAAGCTGAGACTGTCACAGGAACTGATGGGTTGAGAGAGATTTGCTTTTTTCAAAAAAAAAAAATTGTTTTTAAGTGTAGAGTCTTAACTGCTTCTCATGAGGATGTCTGTTTAAAGCATCAACCTATCACAGGGTTTCGGCATCAATCTGATTAGATTGTTGATTGTCTTTACCCATTGATATATACTATATATAAAAAAGATGCTAAGTTGGGCTAAACAAAAAAAAGACATGTCAAGGTAGTCCTCTTGATTAGAGAGACTATTCCAGATTTCTCTATACTCAGACCTCTATCATTTATATATTTATTTAGATAGATAGACGAAATGAGGGAATGCTGTGCTGCATTTGGATATAAGAATCATGATACTTCAAAACAAAAAGAATCACTTTAAACAAGGAATCACTATTAACAGGAGAAATGTGTATATGAAAATGTGTCATTTTTTTCTTGACAGGTTAACTCAGGATCATTTTTATATGAATTGAAAAAAAAACCCTCTTGAATTTCAAACCCCTGTCTCTACTGAAACCATGAACTAGAACCCATGCCAGAAGACCCATATCACATTCTCACTATTCAGACATTCTACACATCTTTGCGAAGTCTTTGACAATGACGTTTCTGAGCCTTTATTTGATTTGTTGCTTTTCTGCTTTCCACTTTGTTTTGTCTAGCGATCGTGTTTGCTTCGGCCTAGTCTCGTCTGTTTGTAAATGTCCTGACGCTTTGCCTGCCTAACATTTGTGATCACTGGTTTTTTCCTATTGGTTTATCTGTATTGTTTGTTCAATAATCCATGTATTCAAGCCAGTCAGGCTCAGTCATGAATATTTACATTAGTACAGAAATGTATGATGCCTTTAACACGGCAACTTTGTTGAACATAAAGTGGATTGCAAGTGATTTTATCAGAGTAGATCGGCATGTCTCCATTGATTTGCACTGGCTTACGAGAGATTCTCACCCTTGTTAATGTGACAGAGACACTGACGTATGAAATCAGTTAGCATCATCGACGACTGCGGCATATAGGTTTCCTATATCTGTGGCTTTAGCTCTTGGGTTCCTATTTTTGTTTATAGCCTGGTAAGCTGTTTCTGGATCAGAAGCTAAGCACTATTACATTGTATACGTTTAATGGATTTACATATCCCTTATCACACTGGAACATATCAGCTTAGGCAGGGATTCTTAAACTTTTTGCAGTCCTCTTAATTGTCAAATAAATTTCACGGACCCACCTTCGAACATAATCCAGTTATTTACATAGGAGCCTCATTATGTGAATGTGTATAATTTTTTTTTTCTACTGAATGGAGCCATAGAATTTTCTATTCCTAAAATTTCCACAGACAGAACACGTTGGGCCCGAGTAGGCCTGTCACGATAACTACTTTTTGTATATCGTCCCAGACATAATACTACGTTACATAAATGCTATTATTGTCATTTTAAGACCATTTTATCCCACTATATATGTGTGTGTGTGTGTATATATATATATATATATATATATATATATATATATATATATATATATATATATATATATATATATATATATATATATATATATATATATACGCTGCTCACAAAAATAAAGGGAGCACTTGGAGTTGCATTGTGCTGTTTAAGTGTTCCCTTTATTTATTTATTTTGAGCAGTATATAATAGCATAATAACTATATATATAATAATAGCATAATAATGCAAGCACACCCTTTCAAAGAAAAAATAACTTTTCATTCTTAAGAATATTTAGACGTTGGAATAAATAAATGAAAAATAAATACACCTTTATTAACAAAGGGGTCATATTTGATCTTGACCACATATCTGTAGTGGCAGAGTAAAAATAGAAAAGTCTTTTATCTCCTCCAGAATGTGGTCTTTCACTTTCACAGGCTGGAATGGCAGTTTGGGAGGTGTATGTTTTCTTTGGAAATTCGTATTGCTTGTCAAAAGGCAATTCGCAGCACATTTTTAAATGCTGGTTTTCGACCGTTAACGGCTGCTTTGTCTATATAGCGAGTTACGCTATCAGCGAATGTGCGCCATTTTGCACTGTCACAGTTAAAGGCAACCATAATAGCTGTCTGGAAGACCCATCTCCCTCTCCAACTGCAGTTTTTGCTCCCAGCTCGAAAAACTGGGTGGGATGGTTATGCTTAAATGAGTTTTTAGGTTAGTTGTAATGCCTGTTTTCATTGGCACTGTTTTTAAACAGAGCGGACATACCGGCTTTACTCTCTGAATCGGTTTGAAGCCAATATGTTCCAACACCGGAGCTGTGCATTGCGCCGTTGAAACCAAGTCCATTTGGAGTTTATTCTTGCAAACTGGCTGGAGTCATCAGGAAAAACACTAAATAACGCCTCAAGTAACGCCTTCTCTTCAGCTGTCAGTGACTGCTCTCTGCAGAAGAGATGGCCGAGGTCGTGTGATCGGGTAAAATGTTAGTGACATTAATTTTCATGTAAATACAATGGCTGATATATCACATCACAAAAAATCATCGAGGTCATGTCTATATAGCGTTCATTAAGTTGATATAGTAATTATTGCGACAGGCCTTTATCTGTAGGGAAGAGGGAGGGACTTCACTCTGAGAACCGTTTGTTCTTTTTTTTTTTAAATGTTAAAGATATGTGATGTGATATATTTGTGTTTAGTTTCCTCCTTTCAATGTACATTTGGCAACTAATTAGATTCTGTGTAAATACTGTAAATTTCCCTCTCAACCAATCCCCATGATGCTCAGCCACTCACCACTCACTGATTCGCTCTCTCTCTCCGCCTCTCGCTCTTTGATGGATATTTATTTCTGTTTCTGCCCGTGTTTATCCTCCAAAATGTATCTATTCCTGGCAGCAAATACATTAGTCACTGTCTTGAACTGGCTGCAGTAACGTCGAGCTGATTTTTGCTCGATCGTTGCTTTCCACTGCCCTGTCAAACAAGCTCATACGCTAAAGGGATTTTCTTTCCTCCTGACACAGATAAAACTCAAATCCTACACTTTCCTCTTGAGATGAATCTTCCTGATGATATGAATAATGAAATATTTACCAAAAGTGGTGCTTTCCATTCTGCCAGCCTTCGGTCAGATCAGGAGATTTGGCGAGATGGAACGAGAGAGAGAGAGTGATTTTGAAAGGACTGGACTGTTCATAGTTCGAGATTGTGATCAGTAATCATTTCAGGAAAATGACTCGCCTCATCAATCAAACGGTGTTCGCTAAAGGTTACGTCCCTCCAAGCATCTTTTTGTGAATAATAATAATAAAAAAAAAGTAATTATCCTTTATCATCAGGCAGAGGAGACTTGACATAATTATCTTTTTCTTTTTTCTTTTTTTTAGTTCCGCAGTGATTGTTGGCTCCACATCCCAACGGATTACCCATTAAAGGCGCTGAAAACAAAATAGACAGGTTAATTTTTGTAACACTGAGCCTAAAAGTGAGACTACACTCATGCATAGACATTTTAATTAAGAGGATTAACATATCTTCAACTTAATGTCACGCAATCCTTATCCACTGTCTAAATGATCGTGATATTTTTAGTCAGCATGAAGCTGATTGTCAGAGGTGGAGCACATTATTAATCTCTCTTCCTCTCTCCGTGTCTTTAAAATCATTTTATATTGTCTTCAGGGCCGGTTCTAGACATTTGGAGGACCTAGGCAAAATTTATGTTGGAGGCCGCCCTACACTCCTCCTATGACATGTTTTTTCCTTAATTAAACTTTTTTTAAAGTCAGTTTATTATAATTTAATTAGAATTTACTCATAAAGCCACACTGACTACAAATTTTAAGGCAGACTGGATTATTATTATTTTTTTTTGCAGTAATTTGTTCAGTAATTTATTTTCAGCAACACACCCGCCCACTATTTGGAATAACGAACAGTTTTGCCTTCTCTATACAGTAAAATGGAGAAAAAAAATACAACATTGCACTGCCAACAAATAATTACACATGAACACCTCCTGCACACCACTTCAGTAAATGAACATCAGTCCTAGCTGGGTTTCCCCTTAATATTGAACCAATATAGACTATAAATATAGTCATATTATGTATTGCAGAGCAACTGCTAGTGGAAGTGAAGGAGACAAACTACTAAGCAGAAAGAATAGTTAATTTCTTCATAAAATTGTATGCTTATTTTTCAATAAATATAACGCGTATTTATGAATTAAAAATGTTGAACATGTTAAACAGTAATGTAAACATCAGCGGAATTTAGATGATATATAGTACAGACAATTAAGGTACTTTGTTTTTAATGCTCTAGTGTGTTTGTTCTTTGATTATGAATACAAACTTCTTTATTTTTACGTTAGTATTTTGCTAGTCAGCTCCCGACGCAATGCCACTGTACGCACAAATTCAAAGTGTCTGACGGTCTCGATGTGTCGATAGTGCTCACGTTCTTTGACCTCAGAATAAACCGGCAGATGATCTATCTCGGAATGACTCTGATCGACAGAACAAGTCCAGTTTATTTCTAGAATACATTAGTCACTCCAAATATAGATACTTAGAATGCGCATGCTCGCATCGAGAGCTGCACTTTCTTTGCGTGCCGGTTTAGCCTTTCGCTCAGCAGCCCCTGAAGGATGTGTTCATTTCTGTGCCATCATACGTCACTGACTTAAAGTCAGTCAGCTGCTGAAAAGTTGAAGTTTGTTCATGGTGGGTGCGATGAACAAATGAACACATCCTTCGGGGCTGCTGAGTGAAAGGCTAAACCGGCACGCGAAGAAAGTGCAGCTCGTGATGCAGGTATGTGCGCTGTAAGCAAGTGTTGGCCGACCGCAAGGCCGCTGGGCCGTCTTTGCCACCGTATGCTCACCACTTCGAAGGACATGGCTGTACCATTGCAATCATCCTTCGCACATGTGCAAAACTACAACGTCAATGAGTGACCATTATCTGCCAGAATTTCCTGTAGCTTCTTTAATGTTGTTGTAGGCCTCTTGGTAGCCTCAAAGTAGTATTGTCCTGTCATCAACTGTGGAAGGATCTTGGCAATGATAATTATTAGATGTTTGTTTTTCTCTTGAGTTCTGTGAAAAAATGCCTGACATGCTCTTGATTTCTGGATTTCCTTCACAAAAACCTGCCATTTCAACATGGGGGTGTAGACTTTTTATACCCACTATAGGAATGGCGTAGTCTTGCAATACAGACTTCTAGCTATTGTTGTTTTGTGTGTGTGTGTGTGTGTGTGTAATTTTGTAACTACTGATTGAGATCGAGTTTGTTTTTTTCCCTTCAGAATTATTAATACAGTTGACAAAGTAAATGCCTCAAGCCTATTGTCCAATAAAGCTTGGATTAATGTGAAGTCCTTGCTGCTCTATCTTGTGTTTGAAGAGGATGAACACGTAATCCTATTCCTGGCACTAGGTTCTGTAGACATATTTAATGTGTGTGTGTGTGTGGTTGAGAGAGAGAGAGAGGTAGAGATGCATATTGATTAATTATACTGCGGCATGTGTGTATGGCAGGTTGGTTTTACCTTTTATTTATGGTGGCTTTGACCTGAGCCAAAGCTATATATGGATCCCAAGCCGGCTGCCAATAAAGAATTGCGTGTGTGTGTGTGTGTGTGTGTGTTTGTATATTGCTTATGAAATCCCTGCATCATTAATATGTGGCGGGGTTTGTGGTTTGGGTCTTATTAGATTGAATTATTAGTGTATGAGCTCTGCTTGCGCGTGTGTGCAAGTGTGCAATGAGAAGGTGTGCAGTTGCGATTCCAATTTTTTTTCCCCCACACTTCATTAAAACAGACAGGAGCTAGAAGGTGTGTACTATTTCTCACCACACTCTGGAGCTGATATGAATTACTCTGTAATATTCTCCATCAGCTTTATACACTTTAAAACCTCTTAAACATGTGCTGTGTTGATAGGCATTGTTATATGCATATAACTGATGCAGCCATATTATGCAGACAGTCAGGGTGGAACAGTAAGAAAAATTAACAACCGACCACTGAGAAGCCACCAATTGGTCACGTTGTGGGGATACAATTACAGACTACGGCCCATCTGTTGATATTAGAACCCCCTCGACCCTATCGATCAATGAAACCACCATAGGATCCCTTTTAACCAAATATTATTTGGGTTTTGAGCTATTCCCACAACTAATAATCATGACTTTGCAAATGCAAGGACATACACTAATCTGGTTATAATGTTAATAGTATAACTCTTTCGGATTTCCTTGTCATGGTAAGCCACCAGTATGAATGGGTGTGTGAGTGTGTATGTGATTGTGTCCTGCGATGGACTGGCACCCTGTCCAGGGTGTACCCCGCCTTGTACCCGATGCTTCCTGGGATAGGCTCCAGGTTTCCCCGTGGCCCTGAAAAGGAGTAAGCGGTAGAAGATGGATGGATGGATGGATGGTAAGCCACCACAACAGTAATGCCTGGCATGTGTTATGTATAAAATGAAATATAAACCTTTGTCAGATTTATTAATGGTAGCAAGCATAAAGGAGACATGCCAATGCACCATTGAGCCAATATATCATATAGCCTGCTTGGGTGAGCTGTAGTGAAAGGTCAAACAGTGAATGAATCACAAGGAGACATGCAGCTGGAGCAGCAGCCAGACATGCATGTCAGGCGTCAGGGATCCTGGTTCTGCCAAGTCAAGTCAACTTATTATCAAGCCTTGACTATACAGATATACAGCAGGTCACAATATTGTACCTCCAGGAAGTTGTACCTTTACTACAGCTAAAAACACATGCAAACCTGATAAGGTCTTCAGAGGATTGTGTCTCTCGCAAAATACAGAGGCTTGTCCTTTTTGCGTTTGTCTTGATAACTATGCAATGAACATGAAATGCAGTTTAGGGCGTTTCTACCTAAATGTCCAAAGTACAGGGTGGCGTCAATACAAATAGATTACGTGAGCGTTTGCAATGCGATTTTCTAAACTTGAAAGTAATTAACAGTGATCACTGTTTCCACCAGCTGAAGACCAAATTATACAGTTTACTAAATCTGATTAAGTCAAGTCAGCTTTATTTAAAAGACAAAGAGCTGCACAATAAAATCTAGTAATATCAAGAGTACAGTAAGACAAACCCATAGATGACAAGACAGGAAAAATGAAGACTCTGTACTGTAGATTTGAAAGGGACTCGAATTAAATAAAAAATTTAAAAAATTTATGGAGGGGAGGGGGAGGGTCTTAATTTTGTTTTTAAAGGGTAAGTGCCTTCATAATCTTGGAGATGCTACAGAAAAGGTGTGTGGAACTGTTGAAAGCAGCAGGCTAGAAGAGTTCTTGAAGTAGAATGGATGTAGAGGAGATTGGAGATATACGCTATAGTGTCAAGAATTTGTGGACATGTGACCATCACACCCATATGTGCTTGTTGAACATGCATTTATACATGCAAGATTTAGTCCCCTTTGCACTTATAATAACCTACAGTCCTCTGGGAAGGCTTTAAAATAGATCATGGAGTGTGACTGTGGGGATTTGTGCTCATTCAGCCACAAGAGCATTAGTGAGGACATGAATTGATGTTATGCGATGAGGTCTGGGGTGCAGTCGGTGTTCCAGTTCATCCCAAAGGTGATCATTGGGGTTGAGGTCAGGGCTCTGTGCAGGACACTCGAGATCTTCCACTCCAACCTTGGGAAACCGTATCTTCATGAAGCTTGCTTTGTGCACAGAGGCATTGTCATGCTGGAACATTTTAGTTCCAGTGAAGGGAAATTGTAATACTACAGCGTACAAAGACATTCTAAATGATTGTGTGCTTCCAACTTTGTGGCCACATATGGGTGTGATGGTCGGTTGTCCACGAACCTTTGGCCATATAGTGTAGCTTGGTGTATGCTGCCATGATAAAACAATAAAAGTTTCTCAAAATGACAACTTCTTATCGCTGTGGTTTCATATTAGATGTTCACTATATGGTTACACCTCAGATGCAAACAGCATTTAAACAGCCTCTGAAAAGGTTTTGATTCGCGATTACCTTGTTGGCGTAATACGCATTCTTATTAACCTAAACATGTAAGTTATTAACACATGTTTATTTGTTAAATAATAAAACATCTGCCATACAAGTCCCTGTGAATTAACTGCTAATATCAAAACCAATAATGTTTCAGAATAGCTGCTGTTACAGAGAACTAATCAACACCTTCTGACCAATCAGAAGCAAGAATAGATGTCACAATGATGTCATTCTCACAACTATAGTTTGTAAAGCACTTGCCCATTTACTGAGCATACATTTGAAATGAATATTTCATTTCGGATCTTGGTAAATCAGACCCATTACACAACGGCATAAGCAAAATGGTTGGTTAAAAGATCCAGGAAGCTGAGGTTTGGTGGCACAGAGAGCGTTCTGGCAGCACTGCTGTATTTCAAGCTCCATATAACCTCCAGCCTGTTACAATAAGACACTCTCATACACTCTTCTTATTTTTGTTCAACTTGATTTAGAATTTTTCATTCCTAGTTCTGTTTTCCCTCCTGTAATTCATCGCAAGAAGGTTTTATGTCTTCTCAAGGCTAGAAATTGCAAAAAAAAAACCCTGCATTCAAATGCTAATGTGTTCTAATGTGCTAATTGTTCATTCAAAGGGTTTTCCTCTCACCGTACAATGACATGAGTTACCTACTTAATATACATAGAGAAAATACCCCTTGCCCCTTTCATTAAATATTCAATATTACATTAGAAGCGTTTAGTAGCATGATTAATCTTTGACACCGAACACCATGGACAGAAAGGGGCCTCAAGGGAATTTCTCATGCCATTAAAGATAGGAATGATGATGCCTTTCTGAGTGTAGAGTTATAAAGCGTTTATGGAGCGAGCGTTCACAAACTGCTCGTTATCAAAGGCAAATTATTTGCGTTCCATCACCAAATATTGCACTACAATGCCTTTGCAGGACTGCAAATTGGCCCCTGAACTGCTTCTCGCCGCTCCTTGACCCTCTCTTTAATCGTGCCTTCATAGAGCAATGTTCAGAGCCACAAGTCTTTTTCCTTTGGGGATTCTTAACCAATGGGATCATTAAAACAAGCAATCACATAGAGAGGTTTTGGGCCGTTTCTGATCAGAGCCTAATAGGGGAGATATGGTAGGCCAGTGCCCTTTAGTGCTGTAAGAAACCCCAGCTGAACTTGAGTGCCTGTTTCTTCTGCCTTTCTATTCTCCTCTCGTGAGATTCGCAGTATGGGCGTATTGCTTTAGGAAGACTTCACGTAGTTGCACGATGGGATATTTCCCATTTTGACCCAATTTGCTCACCTGCAAATTCCCAAAGCACTAGCCAGCTCTCCCCATGATAAGAAGGCTACCAGGCATGGAGGGTGAAGGTTAACTTACTTCCTCCAAAACACATACGTGAAGCCAAGCTCCACATCTGCTCATGCTGAGCCACACAGCATCATGAAACATTTGGAGGAAAGCGTTTTCCGCACTCTTCCGCATACATGAGCTTATAGCCTCCCAGGATTGGCTAGTGTTACTGTGATTGACAGGGGAGAGAGAGTATGCCATCCCACCCACCCAGGGACCACGGCCAGTTTTGCGCTCCTAGGCCACGGATGGCTGTCGAAGCATACGAACGCTTTTCTGTTGCGCCATTTTTAATTTTCAAGAAATATAAACAGCAGGACTACAGCTTTCAAACAAGACCTTTTGACCAAACATACATTATGGTTGGTTTCATATCTCTGCTAAAAAATATACAAAAAACTACATGTCTATGGGAAATTGGGAAAAAACAGGCATAGGCCTCGGAGGGTTATGCTACATAATCTCATTTTTAAACAATTCATTTGTATAATTTTGTAAAATAGAAAATTTTTCTAGGTTGCCAGCATGTTTATTGCTGAATTACCAGATATGTGTAAACCCAACACAATACAGGTCAACCTTCTCTTTTTATAAACCAATTGCTCTGCTTCGTAATATAGGTTTTAAATGGCTGCTGCTAAATAACCATAAAATAATAGGCCTAACCATAAAACGTCCTTTTTTGTTGTTGCTGCTGTTCAGATGTCAAGATGCAACAGGTAAATAGGATATATTTTTTTTACCAATAACTTTTGCCAATTAAATGCTGATGTTTTTACAAGTACTTTAATTTTTTCAGAACCGTTTATATTTATTTATACAAATGAGGCTTTGTATAATTAATTAAGTGTAATTTGCATGGTGTCAGAATTACAATGTTTAATTCAACGTGAAAACTCTCAAAAGGAGGACTGGTTTGCAGTTTGTTGGAAATTTTCTTTATCTAACAAATATCTACAATAAAATCGAATAATTCTCAACATAATTGATCCGTAATAGCTTTTATAACTATGGAGACTAGGGATAGGAATAAACTTGTAGAATGCAGGTCATGTCTATTTAAATGACAACTGGGCTCATCATCCCAGTTGATGAGAGAGAGAGCGAGAGAGATAAATAGATAGGTAGATAGATAAGATAGATTTTTTTAACCCACATTAATGTTCATTTTTTGATAATGTCTAGCTTACATTTGTTAGGCAACCTTGGATCAACATAAAAATCCACTCTTCTACATGGTTCTATTCACTATATACGCATGGTCACTACATATGGGATGACATAATGGAGCTACAAAGAGATATTTCGTTCTAAATATAGGGGGCGAACAATTTTTTATAAATAAATACAACGTGATTCATGTGTTTCCACTTTAGTAAGTGTGATCCATGAGGTTTATAAAGAAAAGTAACATGTATGTCATAATGATGCATGAATTGACGAGATTTTTAGGGTTGTGTGACATGACTTGATTGTGCTGAGTGGGCAGAGCTATGCTTTCAAAGTTTGAGAAAATGCAGTGGTTGCAAATGTAGAAAAAATGTTGAAATAAACATTTTTTCTTTTGAGTTTATTATTACTACAGTACAAGACAGTCTCTCCAAGATTTTGCGATCGTGGAAATTAACGCAAAATCAAGGAAACTTCGCAGGAGCTTGCAATTTTCCAAAATTATCACAGACTTCCCGCAGATTTGGGCCAAGACGTATCATTCACCCAAAACCCTCTTTGAATCACATGCATCGAACCAGTACAGCTCAATGGTCTCATTTACTAACAAACATCACTGTGAATAATCCCAAACATGGACTCAGAATGTTTGTCCAAACCTTTTGGACATTCCGAATTTTCTCTGACCCCAAAATATCACATTCTGTTTCTCCAGGCTATACTGTCATGCTTATAAATCCATAAACACATTTCTTGTCTTATTTTCATGTTGTTCTGTTGTTCCAATGAGTAAGAGACACTCGATGTTGTTGAGGACCTTGTAGAGATAAATTTTGCCCATTTTTATCGCTGAATTCCTGCGTGCAGCATGTCAGAGTAGCGAAAAAGACTCCAATAACACACTTTATTTAAACGTGGTTTGAATGTGACTCCGAGTAAAGTTTCAAACTCGCAGCCCACATTATCCATCTCCATAGTTCGATTAATTTATACCTACAGTACACTGATATGAGCTCTCTTTATCTGGGATGATATTGCCATTGGCTCTCAGCACCATCATCAAACTATATTTAGACATCCAATCTAAATCAATCCTCAAAACCGATCTGATCTGTTGGGGTTTTTTTTTTTTCCAATGCGGCCTAATGGATGAGGTTATATTTGAATGCTTACTGTAGTCAGCCAAAAAGGATTACGGAAAAGCCTTTTTAGCTTACAGCCATTAGGTAAATTGTACAGCTTCCTAAAGGGTGTGTGTGTGTGTGCGTGCGCCGCAGTCAGATGTAAAGGACGAAATAATTCATCACTGGTTAAAGGAATTTGCATTGGGCCGCGCAGCGCTCGAACGGTTTGCTTAATCTGCTCGGGAATTATTAAACCTCTCTCACCTGCGATTGTGGAGGAGACAAGAAAAAAGAGGGATGGATAGAGAAAGAGAGCAAGATGGATTTGCTCCGAAACAGAAGATCGAAAGAAAAGCAAACAATGAGAAAGAAAAAGTCATTAGGAAAGACAACAAGCCGAGACGGCGTGATGTATATGTGAAGACTTGGAGCGAGAATAGGTAGAAATTAGAACAAGAGAAAAGAGAGTTCAGACGCGCAGGAATGAGATGAAGAGATGAGGGAGAGAGATAAAGAGATGAGAGAGAGAGAGAGACAGCTACCTATCCCACCCTCTATCTGTTTTGGTCTCTTACAGGGCTTCATTTAATCTCACACTGTTGGTGCTGTCATTAGAAAAAACAAGCTAATCTGTGTCTGCTGGTTTGTTATTTTACAAGATATTACTCATAGAGAAAATGTTAACTTATTTAGCATCTCTTTTTATACGCCTTTTATACGGCCTCTTTGAGGCAACCTATAATCTAGTGTGGCTGCAGTTGTAAAAGTGTGTGTGTCAGTCACTGGAAACATGGCACAGCATCAGGTCTGGACTCTGTCTGTATGATTGGCTGTGCGCGTAAAATCAATGGCCCTTGGCCTTCGAAGAAGCTGAGCCTGTTAAATCCATATAGAAAGCTGTACATAGTGCCACACACACACACACACACACACCGAGACACAATTTTCCACTTACTCCAAACGTAGTCGAACAGCCAAGATCAGCTACGCCACTAAAGTAGCTAGAACATCTCATGTAGAACCTCTGGCACCGCCTAGCCAAACTGCAACAAACTATCTGCAAATGTAAATGCAGAGTTACTTTATACTTGAGGAATGTAAAATAAATAAATAAATAAATAAACATTAAAAAAAAGAACTCAGTAGGCCTTAAGTGACCCATTAGGGGTTGTTAGGCAGGTCAAGAATTGTCATTAGGAAAAACAATTCTCTACTCTTCAAACCTTGTGCTTGGGCTCCGCTAAACAGCTGGCTGAGGATCTGAAAAATGAAGCGATAATAGAAAGAGGAAGTCTATAATGGCAGTCAAGGAGAACTGTAGAAGGCAAGGTAACATCTGGAAGACCCAGAAACCTTTCAGACAGAACGGCACGAAAGGCAAAGCGAAATCCCCATATGACACCAAGGACCTGCAGGAAGGTTTAGCGGACACAAGAATGGTGGTCCACAAACATGATCTGCATGGAAGAGTCATCAGAAAGAAACCATACCTGCAACCTCATCGCACAAAATCAATCAACGTCTGATGTATGCAAAACATCATCTAGATAAGCCAGAGGCAGGGTGGAAACAAGTGTTATGGACAGATGAATGAAAAATGGAACCTATCACCAAAAGTATGTTTTTGATTTGATTTGATAAAAGGATGACCTTTCCAACTGTTAAGCATGGATGTGTATCCATTATGCTCAGGGGGTGTGTGGCAGATTATCAACTTACACAGGACTTGTACAGCAGACACTCCACACAAATGGGTTAACAAAAATATATGTATTTATTGATCTGGTGAAGTTTTCTTTGAGGAGGATGGTATACAATGTTAAACTTGATTACACACCGATCAAAACTACCTTACGTTCAATGTCAGACACCAAACATGTCTTGACTGACTGATTGGGGTACCAGTGATGTACTGGAATAAAGAAATGCTTTGGCTGAAACTGAAACCAAGATTCCAAGCCCGCTGGACTGAAAACCGACAACCTGGATTTATTTTTTTGTTGCATTATTTTGTTTGTAGTAAGACTTTGTACTGTACCCCGTCCAGGGTGTCCCCCAGCTCATGCCCCATGCCTCCTGGGATAAACTCTAGGTTCGTCGTGACCCAGTAAGGATAAGCGATACAGAAGATGTTGATTTTGTACAGCTAAATAAATGAAAGTAATAATTTATCTTCCTTGTTTGATGCTTTTCAAGATGGTAAATCACTCATTAAAAGTATTTAACACAGAAAAATTACATTTGACTGGCACCCTGTCCAGGGAGTACCCCGCCTTGTGCTCGATGCCCCCTGGGATAGGCTCCAGGTTCCCCGCAACCCTGAAGAAGGAATAAGCGGTAGAATATGGATGGAAACTATATTTGGGAAACATATTACTATTGACAATTCCATCCTTTCAATAGGACACGCCTGCACAAACTGAAATGACAGTAAATAAAACTAAGAAGAATTTTCAATAATATGCAACAGGACATTTTACACTTTTGGTGCTTCCCTACTATGTACTTTGGAACTTTATCCTGAAGAAGAAGTGTCTGTATTTTGTGTTTTGGCCGATAAATGATCTCTACATGCTATTACGCTCAATAAAAGTGCCTTAGCTTAGAATAGCCAACGTATAAAGAGGCTAGAAATGAGGCACTGTGGCTTTAAATGATGTCGAGGCAGAAATGTATAATCTCATCTAAATACAGTATATTGTTATATAATTATATTAGACTGTAATTGTAATAAGAAGCTGGTCCAGCACTAATGCTTTAGCCAGATGGTGGAAATGATACATGTTGATGTCACTGGCACTATGTGCTCGTGTTTTCCAACATCGCTCTTTGTTAATAAACTGAATGAAACCGTATTAGCAAGAGAAATGATTTCGGAGGGGATTTTTAATTTCACTAATGAGCTTACCTTGCATGGTAATGTGGAAATGTTTCTCAAAACGGCGAAAATAAACACCGTGAATAAGCGTAGGAAAGCCTTAATCTCTTGCTCACACACACACACACACACACACACACACACTCTGTTGACTCAACAGTTCTACAAACACAGGCTCGCATGATTAGCAGTGTTAGATGTGTGGGTTTGAACAATGTTTAGTGTGACAGAAGATAATAGATCAGTGTGATGTTCAATCCACTAACCCAGCAACCCACACAATATATAAAGAGGACTTTAATCAACGAAACACACACAAAACTGTCTGCAATGACCTTGGTAAACAGAGCAGTGATGGGCCTTGTTCTACATGGATGCCCTCACACACCGTTTTGCTCATCTTCAATGTACCGGTAATTAAAATGTAACAGCTCAGAGTGTGTGTGTGTGTGTGTGTGTGTGTGTGTGTGTGTGTCACAACCCATCTGTAGAACATATCAGTTCAGAGGACCTGAGAGCACTGGTTAAATCTCCCATGGGGAATAAAGCATTTACGGAAAACCCCAGCTGTATGGATTTCAGATTAGCAGCGGGATAAGTGAACATTCACACCTTATAAGTCTGTGTGTGTGTGTGATGACAGACAAACAGAGACAGTAATTGTTTACGTATAAAACCACCACAAGCGTAAACACGCCTCCCAGGTTGGATTCTCCTGTTATCCCTACCAGCAACACGGCTATTACACCCTTACCCGTCAAACACCTCAGTGTAACTGCCCCACTGAGTGACTCGGTGTGTGTATATGTGTGTGTGTTGCCTGCTTTGAAGATGCTAAACAATGATGCTGAACTGAGGAATCCCAGAGGTTACTAAATAGGAATCAGTGTGGAACATGTAAGGAATAAAACACGAGTGTGCGCTATTATTGGAAAATAAATCAACCATTAATCAGAATCTAGAATTCCACAGCGCCGCTCATCCAGGTTCGATTAGATGAAACGTCGCCTCCCAGAATCTACGCCATGCGACGAAGTTCATCCATGCTAGTACGTTTATATCAGTTGGTTCTACCTGGCCAGTTATAACAAAGCTAGCTATAATGTAGCTAATACTGACATTTGCTTGGAAAGTCTAGGAGAAGAGGCGGATTTGAACGTTTACAGCATAAGTAAAACTAACTCTGCTGTCTACGTGAAATACTGACATGCCAAATAAGGTACTAATTTCTTGCTGCAGTCAGTTGACTAGTTTTTTTTTTTAGTTCACGCATTACCCAAATGGATTCCCTTCACGGTTTCCCCATCACAGGGAATAAAACAAGCTCATGGGTTTTCTGGTTTTATTTGTTTTGCCATACGCTTTTCTGGCAGGCGACTGTGTTTATACCCCACGAGAAAAGTACCAGGAAACGCAGTCCATTCTTGCTCTGGATACATTTTGGAGCAGTAAAAATGTGGGTGTGTCTATGACATGACTGACAGGGACGTCAATACAACCAGGAAGTGCTCTCTAGAAATTTCCACGTTATTTGTAAATGCAAGGAAAATAAAAATGTTTTGAAAATATCCTTTAGCTGTAATTCAATCTGTCTCTCTTTTGGTTTGTAGTAATGCGCTTGTTTCCATAGTAACAGTTGATATGGAGAAGTTTTCTGTAAGGCAATGTTTATTTAACATTTATGGAAGGAGTCTCCAGTGTCAGTGCTTTAGGACTTTGTGGTATAGATTTGCCCATTTCTTTCTTTTTTTTATTGACTTGTATATACAGTTTATGACATCACACCTTATGTCTATATACAAAAACCACCTGCCTAATATTGTATAGGTTCCCCTTGGGCCACCAAAACAGCTCTGACCCATCAATGCATGGATTCCACAAGAACTCTGAAGGTGTGCAGTATCTGGTACCAAGACTTTAACAGCAGATCCTTTAAGTCCTGTAAGTCGCGAGGTGGGCTCTCCATGGATCAGACTTTTCCCAGCACATCCTACAGATCAGATCCTCGATCGGACTGAGAGCTGGGGAATTTGGAGGTCGAGTCAACACCTTGAACTTTTGGAGTAATTTGTGCTACAGTAGCTCTTCTGTGGGATCGGACCAAACAGACTAGCCTTCACTCCCCATGAGCCTTGGGCGCCCATGACCGTGTCGCTGGTTCAACGGTTGTCCTTCCTTG